>JAYESD010000004.1:192231336-192817278 GCA_036927565.1 Tuctoria greenei | reverse complement strand
ATGTATGCAATGCAGGATGCGAAAATTTAGGGTGTTACAATTCTACCCCCCTTAAAGTGAATCTCGCCCTCGAGATTCGATAGCGTGGAGAAAAGATGAGGGAATTCTGCCTTCAGGTCTTCTTCACGTTCCCATGTAGCTTCGGTTTCTGTATGGCGGTTCCATTGCACTTTGCACCAACGATCCTCTTATTCCTTGTGAATCAAAACGATGAGGTTGGCGGAGAAGTCTACCCCCCTTATTCTAAGGCTTACTTTTGGACATACTATATTTGTCCTCATCTCTCCTCCAGGAGACTTAACCAATAGAGTAAACTTCATGTGAGAGACAGGCAAACCATACTTGGCAACATACTTTGATGCAATGAATCAATGCGATGCTCTAGAATCAAATAACATAGTCGCGGAGTTTGGAGTTAGCAAGAAACATAACCAATGACCACGTCATCCGCTTGTTGAGCATCCTCTGTAGAGACATGGTTCACATTGCCACGAGCAAAATTCTGCTGTCCACGACTTCCTTGTGGCTGTCCTCCATTAGTTCTTGGATTTTGCCTCGGCGCATTGCCTTCTTTGACCAAGGCCTGACTTAGGACATTGATTCGCAAAGTGTCCAGCTTCTCCACAAGTATAGCACCTCTTAACTCCACCGAATTATTGGGACGAGCTTGGTTTTGAGCATTGGTTCCAGGAAAAATCAGCACGAGGCGCATAAGGCATTGCTTGCATAACAGGGCGCTGCTGCACAAACTGAGTTGGGCGTGGTGCAAAATCAGGGCGCTGAGCAGGAATAGAAGAGCTGTAATAGGGTGCATTGGGTGGTGCAAGGCGAGGGCGCACATTACTTCCTTGTTGCTGTCCTTGATACGGCGCCTTCCTCTTGATTTATTGCTCCATCTCACGGATCTTGTTCTCAACCACAATTGCTTTGTCCACAAGCTTCTGGAAATTTGGATAGTCACAATTGAGAAATTGTACTTGGATCTCATTGTTCAAGCCCCTCATGAACAAGTATTGCTTCCGGTTGTCCCGACTAACATCCTCAGACGCATATCTTGAGAGTTGAGTGAATTTATTGAGGTACTCACTCACGCTCGATCTTCCTTGCCTTAAATCTCAAATTCTTGTCTCTTCAAGATCATAACACCTTCCGGCACATAATGAGAACGGAAACTCTCCTTGAATTCTGCCCAAGTGATCCTCTCTTGATTCTCATGAGCATTGCAATAAGCATCCACCAATCTGCAGCTACTCCAACTAGTTGATGGGAAGCAAATAGGACCTTCTCTCGGTCACTGCATTGGACAATAGCTAGCTTCTTCTCCACGGACTTGAGCCAATCATCAGCATCCATAGGGTCGGCAGCTTGAGCAAAGGTTGGCGGCCTAGTCCTCATAAACTCTCCCAATCGGTTATGAGGAGGCAGGGGTGGCGGTGGAGGCATGTGGGGCTGATTGTTGATATTGCCAGCCTGCAGCTGTCCCATGGTCTGTATCATGGTCTGCATGAGCTGGTTTTGCATAGCCAATAGTTGCTCAATGTTGATAGCTCCATGAGCAGGTCCTTGTCCGTTGTTGTTTTGAGGTACTTCATGGTTCTCCTCCTCACCATTGGCATCCCTCTGGTTACGAGTCCTCACCATCTAGAGAAAAGCAATAGGTAAGAATTTAGAAAACGTCCCCAACTATATGCATCAAGGGATATGAAGCTAACCAACTAGCTATACTAGACTAGGTGGACATGGCAATGCTAAAGCATCCCAAAATCCTCTATTAAACACACAAGCAAACAATGTATATAACAAACAGCAAGTCAAGCAAAAACACATCGATTCCTGAGTGCTCCTATGTGCTCTAAAGTGTCCATTCTATATAGGCTGCATCCTACGGTCAAACCTGGCTCTGATACCAATCTGTTACGCCCGGTTCCGAAAAATGAACCAAGCTAACGCATATGTGTGCCCAGGATGTTCAACACACATACACGAGTGATTCACAAATGATAAACAGATAATTACCACAGCTCAAATTATTAAATAAGTACTCTTATTACATAATTCATTAAATCCTCGAATACAAGCTTTAATGAATATTAATGACAGGTTCAACTAATGCAGCGGAAATAAAACTAATTAAGCAACTAAGTAACTAAGCAAAAGGGATAGCGCAGCTCCATGCAACACCACAGGCAAAGTTGACGGTAGACAACGGGCCTAGATCTTCCACATTATCGCCATTAAACTCACAATTCTGACCTGCAACTGTTGGGCTGGTGGATTGCAAGAGTGAGTACATGTCGTACTCAGCAAGTGTGGAAAGTATGACATGTGGCTGATTCAAATGACGACACAATAATAATGGCAAAGTGCTGAAAAGTACAGTAAAACATTTGAAAAGCAACTTATCGTATTTATGTGAAGTAAACCCATCAGAAACCATGTAACCATAATAATACCAGTCCACCATTTACCATTGCCAATAACCATAATCAATGTCGTAAACCATGATTCCATCACATAACCATAACCAAACCATAACCATCCCAAATCCCAATTCTTCCCTCTAATCATGTAGGTCATCTAGGCGCTCATAATCGGGAGCACGGCTATCATGATAGTTTTGATTAACTCTGCAGAGTTTGTACCTCTTTACCCACGTGTTTGTGATTTCATCACCCGTCGGCGACTAGAGAACCTCCTTTATGCCAATTACACTTCCTTTGGTGTATGACCAAGAGATCACAAAATAGCCTTTACAAAGGGATTACTAGCCTATTTAGACCCCACTGAGGTTTCACCGGTGGCGATGCCTCCAACTGAGCACATCTTCAACCAAGGGCCCCGTCTTGAGCCGTTCGGATCATAGGGTAGTCCCACCAATCATCAACAAACCCAATCTGACTACCCCTTTCCCGAGCATCCACAATGGTCCAAACAAGCACTAGCAAAGCCCTAATTAATCAGCTACGCCGCACCCATACTTGGCCTCGTGGTGGCACTGTAGGTCCCTGGCTTATTCTTGCATGAACCGGTCCTTAGATCTAAAGCAAGCAAAAACCACCGTAACATCCAACCCATCCACATACCAGGCTTGCTTAGATCACCCATCGTATTGACCAATTCACATTAATCAGAATATCATTGATGCATAATTAAATGTGTAGTGTCGCTTTCCCCATCCCAATTAATTAAGCAAAGCAAAAAGGTAAAAAACCCTTCCCGACTTTCTACCATAAATTCCAGGTGACAAGGGTGGTCAAACAAATCTAGTAAACTTCCTACCATAGGATTCCCATCAAATTGACACAAGCATGCAGTTTTGCAAACAAAACATTTAATTTAAAAACAGGATCAATATGCTTCAAGGACACTTGCCTTGCTCCGGCGGATAGGGTTGCTCAAGCGCTTCGAAGTCTTGATTTTGGAAATCCTTGTATGCGGTCTCTTGAGCACTTCCCTCTACTCGTGATCACACATACAAGAAAATACATACAATTCAACATGATGCACACACATTAATCAACATGCGATGATATGCATGCATGCAAGGTACAATAATTAATTAACTACGGTTTTCTATTAATTAGATGCAACTAGTTCATACGTGTTCATACGAGTTTACGGGGGTTTAGCGAGAATTAATGCTGCTAAAAATAAAATTATGGTGCAACTAAAATCAATTTACATCTATTAGATCTAATACGTCGCTAAAATTCGCATCGGGAACGAATCCTACCGTAGATCTGATGGCTTGACGGTCGCGGAATAAATGCGACGCGTAGACGAAGTAGATGGTGCGGCAGTACTTCGGCGGCAAGACGACGGCGACGATCTCCGGCGGACGGTGGCACCCTCCTCTTTTTCTTCCTCTTCTTCCCCTCTTTTTTTCTTTCTTTTCTTCCCTAGCGTAGCCTCTTGGTCCCCTTTTCTTCTGGCGGCGTGGCTCTCTGGGCGGCGGCGTTCCTGGGATCGGGGAAACCCCTAGGGACCTACGGTCCTTTTTATAGGCGCGATAGTCTAGTTGGTTACGATGCGGGAGGCGCGTCAGGTGGCAGGGTGGGACCCGGAAATCGCATGGGAATCGGGGATTCGGCGCGGGGAGGGAGAGCGGGAAACGGCGGGCGATTCAGCGGTAATCCGCGCAGCGGTAGGCGCGCGCGTCCGGTCGGGGCGCGTGGGGCCGGGGAGGCGGCTCCGCGCGGGAGTCTCGGTGCGGGAGGCGTACGCGGGGCGGCGCACATCGGGCGGGCGGCCAACGGCAGGCGGGGGCGCGTGCATCGGGCGGCGGTGGGGCCCATCGCAGGGCCATCGCAGGCTCGGCGCGTGGGGGGGGGGGCATGCGGTGTGCGTGGTGCTGGGAGCAGGCGGCGGGGTCAGGCGCCTCAGGGCGCGCGGCGTCGGGAGCCGGGCGGGAGCGCGGATCGGCGCGTGGGGCGGGCGGCCGAGTCGGGTCGCGAGAGGAATCACGCGCGTGGGCGCGTGTCGCGCGACGGGGTGGGCCAGGCGGATTCGGGTGGCGTGCGGGGGAGTCCGCGCCTCGGTGGGAACCGGGAGGCGGGGCTGGCAGGCGGCGCTCGGTGCGTGGGGGCCTCGGGCGGCGGGCGGCGCGCATCGGGAGCGGGAGCGGCGCGCGGTACGGCGCGCTCGGTGGGGCCATGCTGCGTGCGTGGCCGGCGGATAGATTTTCTTTTTTTTCTTTTTTTTCTTTTTTTTTCAATATACTACTGTTTTTTTTACTTATTTTTTTGTTTATTCATTATTATTTATTATTATTTTTTATACAGTTATTATATATATATATTTATTATTATATAATTTATTTTTATATTTCTTTTTATATATTATTATTATTATTATTTTATATTTATTATTTATATTTTATTTTATATATATATATATAATTGTTAGAAATATATATATATATATATATATTTTTATACTTGTTCCCTATTACAGGTCTTAGGCAATAATTATTATTTTCTATTTCTTCTTTTGCTACATACATTTGTATATATATATGCTCCATCTTTTATGTTTTATTATTTTTTTTCTTTTATCCTAATAATGTTTAATGCATGATTATGTATGCAATGCAGGATGCGAAAATTTAGGGTGTTACAAAATCCATGCTTGCTTAGATCTCCCAAGTCCCATGTTTACCAATTGTCCACATTCATCAATTTTTCGTCATATACATGCTCATTAATTCATAGTAAGCCATTTAGTTATTTCCCGATCCCAATTAATTAGAGCAAAGGTAAAAGGTAAAAATGCCCTTCTCGACACTCTACAACATGTCCCAAGCGACAAGGATGGTCAAACACGACTAGTAAACTCCTATCTTGGGTTTTCCCATCAGTTTGATACAAGCATGCAATTTTGTATATCACATATTAAAAAACAGGATCAAAATGATCAAGGACACTTTCTTGCTCCTGAGCTTGATTTGGGTCAAAAGCTTCAAAGTTCTGGTGCTGGAGGTCCTTGACAGCACCATCTAGAGCAACACCTTCTATTCTGCGCGATAGGACATACAAAACAAACATTACAATCAATAAATGCTCATATATTACTCAATAAGCCATGACATGCAAGATTAATGCAATTATGTGGTAAAACTTGTTAATGAGTGGCTATTAATGTTTACTCACTAGTTACAATGGTTTTGAACAAGTTTGAACATGTTTCGAATAGATTTGAATCAAATTGGGATTAATTCAGCAACTTCAGATTTAGGTGGCTGGACAAGTCCGTACTGGGGACCGGAGTAGTCCGCCCGGGACCAGAAAGTCGACTGAACTAGTCCGCACTTGACTGGACAAGTCCGCTCGCCTAGGGTTTTTGGCGAATTTCCAACTAGAGCATAGTTAAAGCTAATATAGGATCATATTTTACCTAGAAAAGGTTGACCTGAGGGAAGAGCCAACACGTGGAAGCTGATCAATTTTGGTGCCAGGACCAGGCCGACCGACTGGGGGGTCGGCCGACCTGGTCTTTGCACCGTTTTGTGTATGCTTTCTTCATGTCACTGCCAAGTGGGTTCCTGTAACACCCTAAATTTTCGCATCATGCATTGCATACATAAGCATGCATTAAACACTAGTAGAAAAAAAATAATAAAACATACATATACAAATATGTCTAGCAAAAGAAGGAAAAGAAAAATATAGTTATAGCCTAAAACTTGTAATAGGTAAAAAGTATAAAAATAATTAATAATAGATAATATATATATAATATAAAATAATGATAATAATATATAAAAGAAACGTATATAAGTAAATTATATAATAATAAATATATATATAATAAATGAATAAAATAAATAAGATAAATAAATAATGTAATAATAATAATAAATAAATAAATAAAAAACAGTAATATGTTTCAAAAAAAAAGAAAAAAAAAAGAGAAAGCCCCCGCCGGCCAGGCCGCCGACCGGCCCAGCCGGCAACGCCGCACGCGCCGAGCCGACCAGCGCCGCGCCTCCCGGGCCCCACCCGCCGCCTGCCCCGGCTGACGCGACGCCCACCCCGCGCCTGCGCCTCGGCCCCCCCCGCTGACGCGCGCCGCACCCCCCCCCCCCCCCCCCCCCGCCTCGATCGCCCCCCAGCGCGCACTCCCGCGCGACGGGCCCCGCCCACGCGCGCCCACCAGCGCCGCCACGCCTGCCCCGAACCCCACGCCCGGCCGACGCGCGTAGCTCGCCCGCACCGCCGCCCTGGGCCCCGCGCCTTGGCCCCGCGTCCGACTCCCGCTCACGCGCGCGCGCGAATTTCCCCGCCGCCCGATTTTCCCGCCTTGGCCCCCGCGTACGCGACCGCGATTCCCGCGCCAGCCGGCCCTAGCGCTCTACCGCGTGGCCTCCACCCTATAAAAAGGACCGTATGTCCTAGGTTTTTCCCCCATCCCAACAGCACGCCGCCTCCACGATAGAGCCCGCCGCCGGAATAGAGAAAAAAGGAGGCACCAGGAGGCTGCGCCAGGGGAAGAAAAGGAAGAAAAAAAGAGGGGAAGAAGAGGAAGAAAAAGAGGAGGGTGCCACCGTCCACCGGAGATCGTCGCCATCGTCGTGCCGCCGAAGGACTGCTGCGCCATCCACTTCGTCTACGCATCGCATTCGTTCCGCGACCGTTAAGCCGTCAGATCTACGGTAGGATTCGTTCCCGATGCGAATTTTAGCGACGCATTAGATCTAATAGACATAAATTGATTTTAGTTGCACCATAATTTTATTTTCAGCAGCATTAATCCACCTTAAAATCCCCGTAAACTCATATGAACACGTATGAACTAGTTGCATCTAATTAATAAACAACCGTAGTTAATTAATTATTGTACCTTGCATGCATGTATATCATCGCATGTTGATTATTATGTGTGCATCATGTTGAATTGTATATTTTTTCTTGTATGTGTGATCACGATTAGAGGGAAGTGCTCAAGAGATCGTGTACGAGGATTTTCAGAATCAAGACTTTGAAGCGCTTGAGCAACCCCATCCGCCGGAGCAAGGCAAGTGTCCTTGAAGCATATTGATCCTATTTTAAATTAAATGTTTTGTTTGCGAACTTGCATGCTTGTGTCAAATTGATAGGAATCCTATGGTAGGAAGTTTACTAGTTTTGTTTGACCACCCTTGTCACCTGGAATTTATGGTAGAGAGTCGGGAAGAGTTTTTACCTTTTTGCTTCGCTTAATTAATTGGGATGGAAAACAACACTACACATTTAATTATGCATCAATGATATTCTGGTTAATGTGAATTGGTCAATACGATGGGTGATCTAAGCAAGCCTGGTATGTGGATGGGTTGGATGTTATGGTGGTTTGCTTGCTTTAGATCTAAGGACCGGTTCATGCGAGAATAAGCCAGGACTACAGTGCCACCACGAGGCCAAGTATGGGTGCGGCGTAGCTGATTAATTAGGGCTTTGCTAGTGCTGTTTGGACCATTGTGGATGCTCGGGGAAGGGGTAGTCGGATTGGGTTTGTTGATGATTGGTGGGACTACCCTGGGATCCGAATGGCTCAAGAGGGGGCCCTTGGTTGAACATGTGCTCAGTTGGAGGCATCGCCACCGGTGAAACCTCAGTGGGGTCTGAATAGACTAGTAATCCCTTTGTAAAGGCTATTTTGTGATCTCTTGGCCACACACCAACGGAAGTGTGTAATGTGACCGACGGGTCATGGGCATAATGGAGGTTCTTAGTCGCCGAAAGGTGATGAAATCACGAACACGTGGGTAAAGAGGTACAAACTCTGCAGAGTGTTTAAAACTATCATGATAGCCGTGCTCCCGGTTATGAGCACCTGGACAACTTCCATGATTAGAGTCGGAAATTGGGTTTTTGGTAATGGTTATGGTTTATGGATTATGATCATGGATATGAATTTGAGTTATGGTAATTGGACATGGATAATGGTGATGTTGACAATAATTGGATATGGTTTATATTTTGTTCATATGATGGTTATGATGGGATTGTTTCACATAGACATAGTATAATGCTTTTCAAATGTTTTACTGTACTTTTTAGCACTTAGCCATTATTACATTCGTCATTTGAATCAGCCACATGTCATACTTTCCACACTTGCTGAGTACGACATGTACTCACTCTTGCAATCCCCCCCCCCAACAGTTGCAGGACAGGATTATGAGTTTAATGGCGATATTGCGGAGTTCTAGGCCGTGTCTACCGTCAGCTTGCCTGTGGTGTTGCATGGAGCTGCGCTATCCCTTTTGCTTAGCTGCTTAATTGGTTTATTTCCGCTGCATTAGTTGAACTTGTCATTAATATTCATTAGAGCTTGTATTCGAGGATAATATAGTTGTGTAATAAAATTTAACAATTAATCTTGTTCTGTGGTAATTATCTGTATATCATTTGTGATTGCACTCGTATATGTGTGATGAACATCCTGGGCACACATATGCGTTAGCTTGGTTCAGTTTTCGGAACCGGGCGTCACAAATTGGTATCAGAGCCACAGGTTGACCGTAGGACGTAGCCTAGATAGAATGGACACTTTAGAGCACATAGGAGCACTCAGGAATCGATGTATTTTTGTTAGTGTGCTATTTGCTATATATATATTGTTTGCTTGTGTGCTTAATAGAGGATTTTGGGATGCTTTAGCATTGCCATGTCCACCTAGGCTAGTGTAGCTAGTTGGTTGGCTTCATATCCCTTGATGCATATAGTTGGGGACGTTTCTTAAATTCTTACCTACTGCTTTTCTTCAGATGGTGAGGACTCGCAACCAGATGGGTGGCAATGATGAGGAGGAGAACAGTGGAGTACCTCAGAACAACGTTGGACAAGGATCTGCTCATGGAGCCATCAATATCGAGCAGCTACTAGCTATGCAAAACCAGCTCATGCAGACCATGATACAAACAATGGGACAGCTGCAGGCTGGCAATAACAACAATCAGCCCCACATGCCTCCACCACCACCCCCGCCTCCTCATAACCGATTGGGAGAGTTTATGAGGACTAGGCCGCCAACCTTTGCTCAAGTCGCTGACCCTATGGATGCTGATGATTGGCTCAAGTCCGTGGAGAAGAAGCTAGCCATTGTCCAATGTAGTGACCGGGAGAAGGTCCTATTTGCTTCTCATCAACTCGTTGGAGCAGCCGTCGATTGGTGGGATTCACTATGCAACGCTCATGAGAATCAAGAGAGGATCACCTGGGCGGAATTCAAAGAGAACTTCCGTTCTCATTATGTGTCGGAAGGTGTTATGATCTTGAAAAGGCAAGAATTCGAGAACTTAAGGCAAGGAAGATCAAGCGTGAGTGAATATCTCAACAAGCTCACTCAACTCTCAAGGTATGCGCCCGAGGATGTTAGTCGAGACAGTCGGAAGCAATATTTGTTCATGAGAGGCCTCAACAATGAGATCCAAGTGCAACTACTCAACTGTGATTATGCCAATTTCCAGAAACTTGTAGACAAAGCAATTGTAGTTGAGAACAAGATCCGTGAGATGCAACAAGAAATCAAGAGGAAGGCGCCGTATCAAGGACAGCAACAAGGAAGTAATGTGCGCCCTCGCCTTGCACCACCAAATGCGCCTCATTACAGTTCCTCTATTCCTGCTCAGCGCTCTGGTTATGCACCGTGCCCAACTCAGTTTGTGCAGCAGCGCCCTGTTATGCAAGCAATGCCTTATGCACCTCGTGCTGATTTCCCTGGAACCAATGCTCAAAACCAAGCTCGTCCCAATAATTCTGGTGGAGTCAAGAGGTGCTATACTTGTGGAGAAGCTGGACACTTTGCGAATCAATGTCCTAAGTCAGGCCTTGGTCAAAGAAGCAATGCGCCGAGGCAAAACCCAAGACCTAATGGAGGACAGCCACAAGGAAGCCGTGGACAGCAAAATTTTGCTCGTGGCAACGTGAACCATGTCTCTACGGAGGATGCTCAACAAGCGGATGACGTGGTCATTGATATGTTTCTCGCCAACTCCAATCCCGCGACTATGTTATTTGATTCTGGAGCATCGCATTCATTCATTGCATCGAAGTATGTTGCCAAGTATAGTTTGCCTATCTCTCATATGAAGTTTACTCTGTTGGTTAAGTCTCCTGGAGGAGAGATGAGGATGGATATAGTATGTCCAAAAGTAAGCCTTAGGATAAGGGGGGTAGACTTCTCCGCCAACCTCATTGTTTTGGATTCTCAAGGATTGGACATTATACTTGGTATGGACTGGTTAAGGAAGCACAATGGAGTTATTGAGTGTGCCACGAAGACGGTGAAGTTGACCAATGAGGAAGGGATCACCGTTGAATTTGAAGCATATCAAACCGCACCGAAGCAATTGGAGCTGAACCATGTGGACGGTGCCGCAATTGAGGAGATTCCGGTAGTGTGTGAATTTTTGGATGTTTTTCCAGATGAGTTGCCAGGTATGCCACCCGATCGAGACATTGAGTTTGTTATTGATTTAATACCTGGAACTGCACCTATAGCTAAGAGGCCGTATAGGATGCCTCCTAAGGAATTAGCAGAGCTCAAGAAGCAGATTCAAGAACAACTAGAGAAGGGTTTTATTCGCCCTAGCTCTTCACCTTGGGGAGCGCCTGTTCTATTTGTGGACAAGAAGGATGGAACGCAAAGGATGTGTGTGGATTACCGAGCTCTCAACGAGGTGACCATCAAGAACAAGTACACCTTGCCCCGCATAGAGGATTTGTTTGATCAGATGAAAGGCGCATGTGTGTTTTCCAAGATTGATTTGAGGTCGGGATACTTTCAAATGAAGATTAGACCGTCGGACATACCCAAGACAGCTTTTAGGACACGGTATGGATCTTATGAGTATATCGTGATGTCTTTTGGATTGACAAATGCGCCTGCCTACTTTATGTACCTCATGAATAAAGTCTTCATGGAGTACTTAGATAAGTTCGTTGTGGTGTTCATCGATGATATTATGATCTACTCGAAGGATGAGAAGGAACACGAGGAACACTTGAAGCTTACGCTGCAGAAATTGAGAGAGCACCAATTGTATGCCAAGTTTAGTAAATGTCAATTCTGGTTACGGGAAGTTTCCTTCTTAGGTCATATTATTTCCGGAGGAGGAGTATCGGTTGACCCCGGTAAAGTGAGGGATGTGTTGAAGTGGGAACCACCGCAGAATGTCAAGGAAATCCGGAGTTTCCTTGGAATGGCTGGATATTACCGCCGATTCATCAAGGATTTCTCCAAAATAGCCAAGCCTATGACCGAATTACTCATGAAAGGGAAGTCATTCCGATGGAATCAAGCTTGTCAGGATAGCTTTGAGGAGTTAAAGAAAAGGTTGACAACCGCGCCGGTGTTAGTATTACCGGACGTAAGCAAGAGTTTCGACATCTATTGCGATGCATCAAGACAAGGACTTGGATGTGTATTGATGCAAGAAGGTCAAGTGGTCGCCTATGCGTCAAGACAATTGAAGAAACATGAGCAGAATTACCCAACACATGATTTAGAACTTGCAGCCGTGGTACATGCATTGAAGATTTGGAGACACTATATACTCGGACATAGGTGTGAAATTTATACGGATCACAAGAGTCTTAAGTATATTTTCACACAGACAGATCTGAATTTGAGGCAACGAAGATGGTTGGAGCTCATCAAGGATTATGATGTGGGAATCAACTATCATCCTGGAAAAGCCAAAGTAGTGGCCGATGCTTTGAGTAGAAAGGGAGTAAGCCATCAACTTACAGTTCGGGAGTTACCGTCCGAGTTATGTAAGGAGTTTGAATGGTTGAACCTCGGATTTGTAAATGAGATGGAGATGATGGAGTTAAACCCAACCTTGGAGCAAGAAATTCGAGAAGCACAGGCCACAGATGAGGAGATCAAGGAAATCAAGGAAAGAATCGAAGAAGGGAGAGAATTCAGATTTGATGAAGACAAACATGGTACCTTATGGCTTGGAAAGAGAATTGTTGTGCCTAATGTAAAGCATATTCGAGAAACAATATTAAAGGAGGCACATGACTCGCCATACTCAATTCACCCTGGTTGTACGAAGATGTACAAAGACTTGAAGACTTGCTATTGGTGTAATAGCATGAAGAAGGACATAGCTGAATACGTAGCGCTGTGTGATGTGTGCCAACGAGTCAAGGCGGAACATCAAAGGCCAGCCGGATTATTGCAACCGTTGAAGATTCCAGAATGGAAGTGGGAAGAAATTGGAATGGACTTCATAGTTGGGTTACCACGTACTCAGTCCGGGTATGACTCAATTTGGGTAATTGTGGATCGCTTAACCAAGTCAGCTCATTTTGTCCCTGTGAAGACCAAATATACAACCGCACGATTGGCCGAAATATACATGGAGCATATTGTGTGTCGACATGGAGTCCCTAAGAAGATAGTCTCGGATAGAGGTTCTCAATTTACCTCCAGATTTTGGCAGAAATTGCATGAAGCTTTGGGGACGAGGTTGAATTTTAGTTCAGCATATCATCCTCAAACGGACGGACAAACCGAGAGGACAAATCAGATTTTGGAGGACATGTTAAGAGATTGTGCATTAAAGCATGGGAAAAGTTGGGATAAAAGCTTGCCATACGCAGAATTTTCATACAACAATAGTTACCAAGCAAGCTTGAAAATGTCACCATATGAAGCACTTTATGGGAGGAAGTGTAGGACACCTTTATTCTGGAATGAGGCAGGAGAAACTCAAGTATTTGGTCCGGATGTGTTGCAAGAAGCCGAAAAGCAAGTCCAGATAATTCGTGAAAACTTGAGGGCTGCCCAATCAAGACAAAAGGGCTATGCGGACAATAGGAGAAGGAAATTAGCCTTTGAAATTGGAGATTTTGTTTACCTCAAGGTGTCACCTATGAGAGGTCATAAGAGGTTTAACATAAGAGGCAAGCTCGCACCTCGCTATATTGGACCATTCAAGATTTTGGACAAGAGAGGAGAAGTAGCATATAAGTTCGAGATGCCAGCTCATCTTTCAGACGTACACGACGTGTTTCACGTGTCTCAACTCAAGAAGTGTCTCAGGGTGCCGGAAGAACAAGTGCCGATGGACGAGTTAGAACTTCAGGAGGATTTGTCTTATGTCGAGCAACCTATCAAGATCTTGGACGTGAAGGAAAGGGTCACGAGAAATAAGAGGATCCGTTGGTGCAAAGTGCAATGGAAACACCATACAGAAGCCGAAGCTACGTGGGAACGTGAAGAAGAACTAAAGGCAGAATTCCCGCATCTTTTCTCCACGCTGTCGAATCTCGAGGGCGAGATTCACTTTAAGGGGGGTAGGTTTGTAACACCCTAAATTTTCGCATCATGCATTGCATACATAGCATGCATTAAACACTAGTAGAAAAAAAATAATAAAACATACATATACAAATATGTGTAGCAAAAGAAGGAAAAGAAAAATATAGTTATAGCCTAAAACTTGTAATAGGTAAAAAGTATAAAAATAATTAATAATAGATAATATATATATAATATAAAATAATGATAATAATATATAAAAGAAACGTATATAAGTAAATTATATAATAATAAATATATATATATATATAATAAATGAATAAAATAAATAAGATAAATAAAATAAATAAAATATAAATAATAAAATATAATAATGATAATAATATAAAAAGAAAAAAAGTAAATGCATAAAATAAATAATATAAAAAAATAATGTAAAAATAATAATAATAAATAAATAAAAAAAACAGTAATATATTTAAAAAAAGAAAAAAAAAAAGAGAAAACCCCCGCCGGCCAGGCCGCCGACCGGCCCAGCCGGCAACGCCGCACGCGCCGAGCCGACCAGCGCCGCGCCTCCCGGGCCCCACCCGCCGCCTGCCCCGGCTGACGCGACGCCCACCCCGCGCCTGCGCCCCGGCCCCCCCGCTGACGCGCGCCGCACGCCCCCCCCCCCCCCCCCCCCCCCCGCATCGATCGCCCCCCAGCGCGCACTCCCGCGCAACGGGCCCCGCCCACGCGCGCCCACCAGCGCTGCCACGCCTGCCGCGAACCCCACGCCCGGCCGACGCGCGTAGCTCGCCCGCACCGCCGCCCTGGGCCTCGCGCCTTGGCCCCACGTCCGACTCCCGCTCGCGCGCGCGCGAATTTCCCCGCCGCCCGATTTTCCCGCCTTGGCCCCCGCGTACGCGACCGCGATTCCCGCGCCAGCCGGCCCTAGCGCTCTACCGCGTGGCCTCCACCCTATAAAAAGGACCGTAGGTCCTAGGTTTTTCCCCCATCCCAACAGCACGCCGCCTCCACGATAGAGCCCGCCGCCGGAATAGAGAAAAAAGGAGGCACCAGGAGGCTGCGCCAGGGGAAGAAAAGGAAGAAAAAAAGAGGGGAAGAAGAGGAAGAAAAAGAGGAGGGTGCCACCGTCCACCGGAGATCGTCGCCATCGTCGTGCCGCCGAAGGACTGCTGCGCCATCCACTTCGTCTACACGTCGCATTCGTTCCGCGACCGTTAAGCCGTCAGATCTACGGTAGGATTCGTTCCCGATGTGAATTTTAGCGACGCATTAGATCTAATAGACATAAATTGATTTTAGTTGCACCATAATTTTATTTTCAGCAGCATTAATCCACGTTAAAATCCCCGTAAACTCATATGAACACGTATGAACTAGTTGCATCTAATTAATAAACAACCGTAGTTAATTAATTATTGTACCTTGCATGCATGCATATCATCGCATGTTGATTATTATGTGTGCATCATGTTGAATTGTATATATTTTCTTGTATGTATGATCACGATTAGAGGGAAGTGCTCAAGAGATCGTGTACGAGGATTTTCAGAATCAAGACTTTGAAGCGCTTGAGCAACCCCATCCGCCGGAGCAAGGCAAGTGTCCTTGAAGCATATTGATCCTATTTTAAATTAAATGTTTTGTTTGCGAACTTGCATGCTTGTGTCAAATTGATGGGAATCCTATGGTAGGAAGTTTACTAGTTTTGTTTGACCACCCTTGTCACCTGGAATTTATGGTAGAGAGTCGGGAAGAGTTTTTACCTTTTTGCTTCGCTTAATTAATTGGGATGGAAAACAACACTAAACATTTAATTATGCATCAATGATATTCTGGTTAATGTGAATTGGTCAATACGATGGGTGATCTAAGCAAGCCTGGTATATGGATGGGTTGGATGTTATGGTGGTTTGCGTGCTTTAGATCTAAGGACCGGTTCATGCGAGAATAAGCCAGGACTACAGTGCCACCACGAGGCCAAGTATGGGTGCGGCGTAGCTGATTAATTAGGGCTTTGCTAGTGCTGTTTGGACCATTGTGGATGCTCGGGGAAGGGGTAGTCGGATTGGGTTTGTTGATGATTGGTGGGACTACCCTGGGATCCGAATGGCTCAAGAGGGGGCCCTTGGTTGAAGATGTGCTCAGTTGGAGGCATCGCCACCGGTGAAACCTCAGTGGGGTCTGAATAGACTAGTAATCCCTTTGTAAAGGCTATTTTGTGATCTCTTGGCCACACACCAACGGAAGTGTGTAATGTGACCGACGGGTCATGGGCATAAGGGAGGTTCTTAGTCGCCGAAAGGTGATGAAATCACGAACACGTGGGTAAAGAGGTACAAACTCTGCAGAGTGTTTAAAACTATCATGATAGCCGTGCTCCCGGTTATGAGCACCTGGACAACTTCCATGATTAGAGTCGGAAATTGGGTTTTTGGTAATGGTTATGGTTTATTGATTATGATCATGGATATGAATTTGAGTTATGGTAATTGGACATGGATAATGGTGATGTTGACAATAATTGGATATGGTTTATATTTTGTTCATATGATGGTTATGATGGGATTGTTTCACATAGACATAGTATAATGCTTTTCAAATGTTTTACTGTACTTTTCAGCACTTAGCCATTATTACATTCGTCATTTGAATCAGCCACATGTCATACTTTCCACACTTGCTGAGTACGACATGTACTCACTCTTGCAATCCCCCCCCCAGCAGTTGCAGGACAGGATTATGAGTTTAATGGCGATATTGCGGAGTTCTAGGCCGTGTCTACCGTCAGCTTGCCTGTGGTGTTGCATGGAGCTGCGCTATCCCTTTTGCTTAGCTGCTTAATTGGTTTATTTCCGCTGCATTAGTTGAACTTGTCATTAATATTCATTAGAGCTTGTATTCGAGGATAATATAGTTGTGTAATAAAATTTAACAATTAATCTTGTTCTGTGGTAATTATCTATATATCGTTTGTGATTGCACTCGTATATGTGTGATGAACATCCTGGGCACACATATGCGTTAGCTTGGTTCAGTTTTCGGAACCGGGCGTCACAGTTCCATCCCTTGATATGGGTGCTACACCGTTGGATGGCCTCAGATACTTCTGTTTGTGGGCCATTTGATCCATGTGGTGCCACATGTTGGTGCTTGGTTGGCTGGGATGATATTGTATACGATCCATCCCCTTGTTTCACCTCAATTCTGTATAAAATACATGCATGCACTAACTTCTCCAATTACAAGTGGAAATAGGTTAAATAGAAAGGTGATGTGTGCAAGAAATAATATCTCCTTCACATAATTAAGTTATATTAACGGGTGAAATTGGTATATAACATCCATCAATAGAAGGGCAGTGGAAAATGATCCTTCCTTGTAGCCTTGTTAAGTTTTCGGTAATCGATGCACATCCTCGCCCTCATGACGGTTCGTTGAGGAATTAATTCATTCTTCTCATTTTGAACGACTATCATACCTCCCTTCTTAGGCACTACTTGAACTGGGCTGACCCATTCACTATGAGGAATAGGGTAGCTAATCTCGGCATGCTGAAGTTTCAAGACTTCTTTCTTGGCAACTTCTCGTATCGCATTATTCAATCGCCTTTGAGGTTCACATGAAGGGACACTCCCAGGGTCAATAGGAATGCGATGGGTGCATAATGCTGGACTAATCCCCTTGAGATCCTCTAGTGAATAGCCACAAATAGATCTATGCTTTTCTAACATGGCAATGAGTTTTAGTGTCTCATCATCTGAATGCTTGTCACTTATGATGAAAGGGGCTTCCAAATCGCCATTTAGAAAGGCATAACGTAGGCCTGGAGGTAGAATTTATAACTCAACAGGAGGTTTTGGGAAGAACTCTTCTAAAATTCATCATTCTCTTGGATGAAATCTTCTTCTCCTTCAATTTTAGGGGGTGCTAAGAATTGAAGAGTTCTAACCTCCTCTATTGGTTCATCTTGGATGGGAGATTCTGTGGATGTGTTCTTAGAACGCAGGATAGGAATTGAGAATTTTCTCCCTCCAAGTTTGACATTGAGGTTTCCTTCCAAAGGAATTTCCATGAGAAATTTCTCAATGGGAATCCCAATCATAATATCAAAATCTTGGATTTTGAACACATGGAAGTCTAGGATAGCCTCAATATCTTTGTATCTTACAGACACCTGTTACAAAACCTTGCATCCTTCAAAGATGTTTCCAAAAGAATCTCAAAAGGATTTACATGTTTGTGCCAATGGCACATCGCCTAGAATGGCGAGAGCACAAGAATCGAAAATGAGATTTGCTCCAACAGTGGGATGGTATAGGACCCTCATTGGTGTTCCCATAATAAAGCATAGAATGGTTGCCAAAGGTGAGGTCAACTGAAGGATTTCGGGTAACTGCTCAACTTTCGCCGTCCATTCCCTGCTTAAAATAGAGGTTAACTCATTGACCGTCTATTGGATGAACACTCCATCAAGTGGGTCAGGTGGAGTTAGTGGCAATGATGGTCTCCTATGGAAACAATACTTCAAGGTATATCCAAAATCTTCAAATATATCTTCCTCGAAGTAAAAGGGAAACATCGAAGGTTGAGTTTCTTCTTCCTTCGTAGTTTCTGGTTTGGGAGAGGATTCCTCTGGCAAAGGGTTGAGATAAGAAAGAAGTGGGTTCATCCTTGTCCATGGTTTTATCCTCGATTCTTGACATGGCATCCTCTTGAGGAGGCTCATTAAGACCTATAATGAAGAAAGAATTTTCTAGAATCCGATCTAGAATTTGCTTCCCTTCTTCCGGCGTCTTATGGAGGAAAGATCATCCAGTCGTAATGTCAAGATGCAGGGCAGACTCTTTGTTCAATCCCATGTACAAGTGTTGCAAAAACAACAAATCAGGGATGGACAAATCTAGGCCGGAATTTCTCAAAAGAGAAAATCACCTATAGACTCCTTCTCCATCTGCTGGAAGCATAGTACTTCCTTTTTTAAGGAAACAATTCGAGCAATTGGAAAGGAAGAAAGACAAAGTTTGTCTCGTAATTCATTCCAATTTCCGTTCGTCTTCCCGACGTTGTGGTCGTACCATTGTTTGGCATTTTCCTTTAGGGAAAAAGGAAACATCTTCCATTTGAGAGTCTCTTGTGTCATACCCTTGATTAGAAGGCATGAACACAACTGTTCGAACTCTAGTAGATGGTGGTAGGAGTTTTCACAATCCGTTCCTAAGAAGGATTGTTCCCGAACCATGGCTATAAAGCCAGGGTGAAGTTCGTAGCTATTAGAATAAATGGGTTCCGCCGAAGGCAGTGGCTCACAGAACTTGCCCTTTGAGGCAGAATAAGAAAGAATGGTCGGCTGCTCCATGTATGTGGTGGTGGTAAGGAAAGGTAAGATAAGAAGATAGATACAAGGGTGAACAAGGTTTGAAGATTAACAGCAACCGTTCCTTGGTAACGGCGCTAAAAATGCTTGTTGACATTTCTTACATCACAGATAAAAATCCGCAAGCACACGAAAACTATGGTGTAGCAGTTCCCCTTAAGAGTATTCCCAAGGGTATCAAATCCAAGGAACGCATGTGCTAATCTTACAAACTAATCCACCCAAGGACACAAAGTTGTTTGGTAGGCAAGGAAGAGAGAGGAATTCAAAGTATTGATTCTAATTCAAAGGAATTTTGCAGTAGCTGCTTGCTTCAAGCATGGGTTTACCCCTAGCAACACTAGTACGACTCCTGCCAAGAGCCTATGGCATAGCCGAACGTGGAGGATTACTAAGGACAGATAGGGCTGTTACCACCTACTACCTACCTCTTCAATCCGTGGGTCTATGAGATATTCACTAGTAATTTCTAACCTAAGCATCACACTTACGTTCTAAATCACAACTCTAGTTGTTTTGAACACAAAGCTACAACTCGATCCTCTAATAAATTAAAGCAATGAACCCACAAGTAACTACTTGTGTAAACTACCTTGAACTGAAAATCAAACTTGAAATGAATTCTCAAAGGCTTACTTGATTTGAATAACACCTTTGTAGGGGTACAAGTGTACATGAGGGACTTGACAAGCCCAAGCCCTTTTTTCTAGACTCTTCACCACACTCTTCTTCTACTTGTCAGCCTCTAGGACTACTCTAAACCTTAGATGCGGTATTCTATTCTGAACTTTTGGTGTGTGTGTGTGTGTGTGTGTGTGTGTGAAGTGAGGTGTGGGGTGCTATTTATAGGTGGAGAAGGGTCGGTTCCCGCCACCAATTGCGTGCGAAACAGCCACAACTGACTTCTTGAAGTCCAGAGGAGCCAACACGTGGAAGCTGACCGGGTTTGGCACCCGGAAAGGGTCGGTCGAACCACCAGGTCGGGCGACCTAGTCCTAGCTCCAAACGGCTTGTGCTTTCTCTAGGTGGCTTCCAGGTGCGTCTCAACTGATATAGGGTGTACACAGTTGGATGGCCTCATATACTTCAATTTGTTGGCCATTTGATCCATGTGGTGGGCATTGCCTGATTCATCGAAATCTAATTTTATGGATTACTCCCCACATGTTTTGGTATTTTCAGTCTAAATTCACGTGCATTCAAATAAACACCAACACTTGTGGAATTGATTAATTTTTAACCCGACAACTACATTGTGTTTCTTTTTTGTGCACATTATGAGGTGAATTGACGGTCTAAATATGGCACTTAAGGACCGTCAACACTGAGCTCTTCAACACCTTCCACACCGCATCATCAAAGTAGCCTCGAAGCATAATAGGCAGAAGTCTTTCCATGATTATGTGATAATCATGACTCTTCAACCCGATGAGCTTTCCTGTTTTCACATTCACGACTCGTTCAGATTAGCTGCGTAACCATCCGGGAATTTAAAACTTTGCAACCCTTCGAGATCTTCTTTCTTTTCTTTAGGTCGAAGATAGAACGAAGCACGTGGTTTACCACCACTTTCAGAAAGCTCAAAAGGTTGACGATTACAAAGCTCAGTGAGATCCTTTCGAGCCTTTAAAATATCTTTTGGTTTGCCCGTCATGTCCATGCAGGTGCTTATGGTACATTCGCCCATGTTACGCTCTTGATGCATGACACCAATGTTATGCCTTAGAATCAACGACTTCACATACGATATCTCTCAAAGTCCACATATGTGAGTCCAATTGTGTTTGTCTTTGTAACCTACAAAATATCCAAGACGACCTTCATCTGGCACCAATTTGTCCAACATATCTGTGACACCCGATTTCAAAGATGAACCAAGTGTGACGCATATGTGTGTCCAGGATGTTCAACACACGTACACGAATGCATCACAAACGATATACAAAAAATTACAACAACACAAGTTAATTAAGTACTTTTATTACAATATTCAAATAATCCTCGGATTACAGCTAAGATGATCATTATTAATAAGTTTTGTAGTGGAAACAATCTAAACTAGGAAAACTGAGCAAAGCTAAGCAAATAGGATAGCGTGGCTCCAAGCAACACCATAGGCAAGTCGACGGTAGCACACGGCCTAGTACTCTGCATTATCCTCATGGTACTCCCAAACATCACCTGAAACTAGTGGTGGGGAAATTACAAGGGTGAGCACGTGTTGTACTCAGCAAGTGTGGGAAAATAATGACATGTAGCTTAAATAGGGAATGATAATAAACAATGGCTAATTGCTGAAAAGTACATTTAAAACATGAAAACAACATCCTACATTGTCTATGTGAAGTAAACCCATCATATCCCAATAATTACCAATTATGAGTCCAATACCATCAATTACCATTATATCACATCCATCAATAATTATCCATCACTACAAGGATTCCGACCTGTTGCCACGATTGTATTGCAACGAATACTAAATTGTTGCAGTAATCTTGGCTTTTTGCCACGATTCACTAGTTCGTGGCACTAGGATCTATCGCCACATAACACAATTGTTGCATTAGGATCTGTTGCCACGAATCACTAGTTCGTGGCGTCAGGATGCTAATGCAACGAACCACAATCGTTGCATTAGGATCTGTTGCCACAAATCAATAGTTCATGGTGTCAGGATGCTAATGCCACGGAACACAGTCGTTGCATTAGGATCTGTTGCCACTAATTACTGGTTCGTGGCGTTACAGGATCTATCGCCACGGATCACAATCGTTGCATTAGGATATGTTGCCACAAATTACTGGTTCATGGTGTTACAGCTTTATTGCCACGGAACACAATCGTTGTATTAGGATCTGTTGCCACGAATTACTGGTTCGTGGCTTTACAACTTTATTGCCACAGAACACAGTCGTTGCATTAGGATCTGTTGCCACGAATCAGCAAACAGTTCCATTTGGACCGTAATGCAACGAAACAGAATCTTTGCATTAGGATGTGTTGCCACGATACTCTGGTTCGTGGCGTTAGTATCAATGGCCACGGACCCCAATCGTAGTAATTAGGATGTGTGGCCACGATTCACTTTTCCATGGCGTCAGGATGCTAATGCAATGAAACACAATCATTGCACTAGGATCTTTTGCCACGAATCACTAGTTCGTGGCGTCAGGATGCTAATGCAACGGACCAAAATCGTTGCATTAGGACCTTTTGCCACGAATTACTGGTTTGTGGCGTTACAGGATCTATCGCCATGGACCACAATCGTTGCATTAGGATCTGTTTCCACGAATTACTGGTTCATGGCGTTATAGCTTTATTGCCACGGAACACAATCGTTGCATTAGGATCTGTTGCCACGAATTACTGGTTCGTGGCGTTACAGCTTTATTGCCACGAAACACAGTCATTGCATTAGGATCTGTTGCCACGAATCAGCAAACGGTTGCTTTTGGACCGTAATGCAACGAAACAGAATCGTTGCATTAGGATGTGTTGCCACGATACTCTGGTTCGTGGCGTTACAGCTTTATTGCCATAGACCACAATAGTTGCTTTAGGATATATTGCCATGAATTACTGGTCGATGGTGTTACAGCTTTATTGCCACGGAACACAGTCGTTGCATTAGGATCTGTTGCCATGAATCAGCAAACAGTTGCATTTGGACCGTAATGCAACAAAACAGAATCGTTGCATTAGGATGTGTTGCCACGATACTCTGGTTCATGGCGTTAGTATCAATGGCCACGGACCCCAACCGTAGCAATTAGGATGTGTGGTGATGATTCACTTTTTCGTGGCGTCAGGATACTAATGCAACGAAACACAATTGTTGCATTAGGATGTCTTGCCACGATTCACTGGTTTGTGGCGTCAGTATGCTAATGCAACAGACCACAATCGTTGCATTAGGATCTGTTGCCACGAATTACTGGTTCGTGGCGTTACAGGATCTATCGCCATGGAACACAATCGTTGCATTAGGATGTGTTGCCACGATACTCTGGTTCGTGACGTCAGTATCAATGGCCACGGACCCCAATCGTAGCAATTAGGATGTGTGGCCACGATTCACTTTTTCGTGGCGTCAGGATACTAATGCAACGAAACACAATCATTGAATTAGGATGTCTTGCCATGATTCACTAGTTCGTGGCGTTAGGATATATCGCCACAGGACCACAATCGTTGCATTAGGATCTATTGCCACGAATTAATGGTTCATGGTGTTACAGGATCTATCGCCACGGAACACAATCGTTGCATTAGGATGTGTTGACACGATACTCTGGTTCGTGGCGTTAGTATCAATGGACACGGACCCCAATCGTAGCAATTAGGATGTGTGGCCACGATTCACTTTTTCGTGGCGTGAGGACCCCTTTCATTTACCTAACATAATGTCTAATTTAACTTCAACCAATTTGATGATGACACATAAGCGCGGAGTACGCATGGAAGCACAAACGGGAGCACCGAAGTTGCATCCCCAGATGGTTGCCACGTACGTTCACGCTCCAAATCTTACAGCCAAGGGCGCACTGCACGGTTCCCGCGACTGTACCACCCTACCCTGATGATTGCCACGTACGCGAGCACACCGAATCTTGCAGGGCGCACGGACACACACGAACTCCACGTCTGAACTTTGCATAGCGATCCGAATAACCTGGCGCTCGGCGTGCACGATCGATCATCATGCACACGAATAATATTATGAAATTATCAACTTTGAAGATTCAATAATCTCAATCAAGTTTCATCCAACCTGCCAACTAAAAATTGGATCGTCCAGTCCATCCAACCAAACATTAATTTGGATTATCCAAGACATAAAGAAATGGATGATCTATCTCCAATCAAACTTCGACGTCAAACCAAAAGCAATTGATGACTGAGCACTTTGTCACATGTCACTAGAGTGTACGCACAAATGACAAATACACGGCCTCAACACCGGGTTTAGGGTGCATCATGGACTAACCACATGACCCGACCAAACACTCACGTAATTACCATACACCTGCAAGAGCAACCATCTGGCCGCATCCACCAACGCATCATGACCCTGCGAAAGGATGATGAGCAGCGGCAGGTGAACCCGTTGCAGCGGCGGCGCAATGGAAAATGGTGGCAGCGGACGGTGACGTACCTGGATGCTGGCGTAGTCGACCTCGCACATCTTCCACGAGTCGTTCACCTTTCGCGGCGAGCTGAACCACACTGGCAGGAACTCCTCGGTTTCGCAGTCGAAGCATGACTTGGAGAAATGGGCCACCAACGCATCCCGACCCTGCGAAAGGATGACGAGCAGCGGCAGGTGAACACCATGCAGCGGCGGCGCAATGAAAAACGGTGGCAGCGGACGGCGACGTACCTGGATGTTGGCGTAGTCGACCTTGCACATCTTCCGCGAGTTGTTCACCTTCCAACGGAAGCCATGCAGGTGCTTTGTCCACAGCTAGAATGCCGCATCTGGCGATGTGACATTGATAAAGCAGTAGCCCTTGTTGGCCTCGGACCTTGGCAAATGCAACAAACGAGGTTAAGTATCAATCAGTAAAAGACTGGAGCTTGATTAGTATAATCATATATTTCAAAGCATAGGCGTGGTACTTGAAGTCAAATGGAACGTGAATAAAATCGTAAAACCGACTTGACGCAGCCAATTGCAATTTTCGCGTTCTCCTCGGCGCAGTGCTGATCAATGATGTTCATTACTTTTTTCCTCCTGACGACTCAGTGCTGGACTAACGATGCCGATGATCCGCAATATACTCAACGATGTAAAGCATCAGGTATTAACGCATCAACAACGGCTAGCAGCAAGTAGATTTAAAAGTATGTTGCGGATCATCAGCGTCCTCAGTCCAGAAGCAGGGTAGAAGCGGCGCCGTGGCCGCCGCGAACTCGAGAACGGATGAGGAGAAGGCTCATCACCAACGGATCGAGGGGACGGAAGCTACATGACCGCTATGGGTGATGAGCCTTCTCCTAGATCCGTTCTTGAGTGGCGGGTCAGCGGGGGCACGGCAGGCGACATTGTGCGACAGGGCCGCAGAAAATTTATTTCTGCCCGCCTAGGCCCAGAGTCGGCCTGCCTTTAAGACCATTCGCAGTGGTTCACGGTAAAGCGGTGATAGGACGCGGAGCGGTTCCAATTAAATTCAAAGATGTGCATGTGGGATGCATAACCTCTGTAGTACTGCAGGTGCAGTAACAGTCACTGACATTTGGGCCCCACGGATAGCTGGACCCACATGTCAGTGACTGTTACTGCACCTGCAGTACCGCAGGTGATTTCAACGCATGTGCTGTGCACGTCTGAGGCGCCTCGGTGACTGGCGCACACGTAAGCTCGGTGCGCCCGATCGCATCAGCTGCCTGTACAAATGGATACGGCTTGAACGAAGGACGAAACCTTTTATGCGGCAAACAGCAACGTATAATACTTCCTCCGCCCCAACTAAACTCTATTTCTGTTTTGGTCGAACTAATTACCTTTGAAAAATGATTTATATGGAATTTATTAACTTCAATAACATGTAGTACTAGATTGTATATTATGGAAATATTTTCATGGTGAATCTAAAAGTACAATTCTTGTATTGTTAAAACAGATCAAAATTGCGTAAATCTGAAAGATAGATTTGACGAAACCTAAGACTTCCCTTTGAAAAAGTTTTATACTTTACATTAGTTTTACATATGTAATATGCACATAGGATATATCACTAAATAGTTTTGCAAAAAAAAAAAACATGCAGGAGAAATATGTATATCCCATATATATGCTACTACTACGTAAATTAGGGGTGGGCAAATAAACCGAGACCGAAAAACCGAAAACGATAAAACCGAGTCCGGAACTGAAAAGACCGAAATATCGAGTATCGGGTACTTTTCGGGTAGCAAATATAAATAACTAAAAAATAAATGTCGGGTTCAGACGGATGAATTCATTGTGGAGCTACATGTCACGTACTTAATTATACTAAAAATCATCATCTTCGTTGTCGTCCCCCCACAATGGAGCTACATGACCATCATTGGTATATGTATCATCGTCGTCGTCTTCATTTTATGATGCAACTCCATCTACCTCAAACCGATCACCTGACGTTGTCATTATAAGAGTGGAAGCATCGCCGCTGGCTCCCTCAATCTCATTCCTAGCCCGTGCGGTTGTATCATCATTATTGATATCATCAGTAAGCAGATCATCATGAAATGTCTCAGCCTCCATCGTCTCAGTCACATTATTTTTGCTGTCTCCAGGGGGCATGGCAAAAAGGTTTCGTGGCTTCGTTTTAACAACTGTAGCCCATTTAGGATGCTTCACACTTGGAACATAAAAAACTTGTTCTGCTTGGGTGGCTAGAATGTAAGGCTCATACTGGAATCAAAACAGAGTAGTGTCAACATCTATCATTCCCTATTGATCCTTTTTGTAGCCTCTGCTTTGGTTCTGACTGCTTCCAAAAGGCCGATCAAACCATTCACACTAAAATAACAGAATCTCTTGATTTTTTTCAAAATCAACAGCAATGATTTTCTTGATTACTCCAAACCAATCATGATAAGTGCCCGAACAACAATACCACTGTTTTGATCCGTAAATCTTTTTCCACATCTGCAGTTCGAAAGAAGAAGCCATTGATGAATAACCGACTAAAAAAACGTGCCCGACGATCAGGTCCTCTAGATAATGCATACAGATAATCGGTTGCTTTGCCTTCTTTGTGTAATGTCGTAATCTGTACACATTAGTATAACAGGGGTTATCAACGACAAACCAATTTCAGAACACATATTTGTTCAATATTTCATCAAAGTGCAAACTGGCCTGTACTTACTCGTTTCTGAAACCAATCAACAAACTCATCTCTATGGTGTTTATCAACATCACGAGAATGAATCTTTTTTAGTTCTTCAATATGCTCACTGAAAAGGGTACAAAATTAAATTAGCCATCTACAATAAGCCATATATATAGTATACAACATCTGAGTTATATGTTATTACTTGATCCATGGAGCGGCCTCTTCAACGTTAGTAATAAGATAATGCTTGATGTTATGTAGTTCCACCATAGTAAGTTGGTCCCATTTATACCCTTTTTTAGAATTATCAACTTCTGTAAATATGTTAGAATTATCAACAGAAGGTTCATTTGTAGCTGCAGCTTCATGATGTTCTGGCCTATTATGCTTGGTGCTGATGTTATCCAAAAACTGACTACAAAAAGTCATACACTATTTGGCAATATATCCCTCAGCTATAGAACCCTCCGGGTGAGCTTTGTTACGTACATACCTCTTCAATGTACCAAGGTACCTCTCAATTGGATACATCCATCTATAAGAAATAGGTCCACCCAACCGTTCTTCTTCGGCAAGATGGGTTGGAAGATGTACCATGATATCAAAGAAAGTGGGAGGAAACAACATCTCAAGCTTACAAATTTTTTTAGGAATTTGTTTGCTCATCTTGTCCAAATCTGGTTCCGCCAATTCTTTAGAACAAATTCCAGAAAAGAATGTGCTAAACTCAATTGAAGGTGCAACAACCTTTTCAGGAAATATGTTACGTATTGCAATAGGAAGGAGCTTCTGAAATATAATATGGCAGTCATGAGTTTTTAGACCCGATACCTTACATGCTTTTATGTCCACACATCTCTTGATGTTTGAGGCATAACCATCGGGCACCTTCACATTCCCCAAAAACTTGCACAAGGTGGTCTTCTCATCTTTGCTCAAAGTATATAATGCTGGTGGGAATGTGTACTTGCTCTTTATGAACTTCGGATGTTGATCTGTCCGTATACCCATATCCTTCATATCAAGACGAGCTTGTAGACTATATTTTGTTTTACCATCCATAGCAAGAAATGTCCCCAATATGCTATCAAATTTTTTTTTCTCAATGTGCATGACATCCAAGTTATGCCTTATTAGCCATGTCTTCCAATAAGGGAGGTCGAAAAATATACTTTTCTTCTTCCAATTATGCCATCTATTTTCCTCGGTGTGCTTTCTCTTATTATTCGTCGGTCCAAAACTCACTTGATCAAAAAACTCGTATTGTTGGAGTACTTCATCACCAGAGAGTGATGTTGGGGCCTCTCTATTCTCTACCTTGTTGTTGAAAGAACCTTTGTTTTGACGCCATCTGTGATCCTGAGGTAGGAAACGACGATGACCCATGTAACAATGCTTTCGTCCATATTTCAACTAGAAGGCGTGAGTTTTTATATGGCAGTATGGACATGCTAGCTTCCCTTTTGTGCTCCATCCACATAGCATTGCATATGCTGGAAAATCATTTATTGTCCACAATAAAGAAGATCGCATGACAAATGTCTCTTTCTTTAAACTGTCATATGTTTCAACACCATTAGACCATAATTTTAGTAGCTCATCAATTAAAGACTGCAGATACACATCAATGTTGTTTCTAGGTGACTTTGGCCCAGGAATTATCATTGACTTCACCCAATAAGACTGCTTCATACACAACCAAGGTGGTAGATTATAAGGGATTAGAATCACAGGCTAAGAAACATTCAATACTCCAAAAGGATTGAAACCATCAGATGCTAGCCCAAGTCTTATGTTGCGAGGATCAGATGAGAAATTTGGGTGAATGCTATCAAAATGCTTCCATGCTTTCGAATCAGCGAGATGGCGTAATATTCCATCATCAGCACGACCTTCTTTGTGCCAGCGCATGTTTGATGCCGTTGATTCTCCCATATAAAACCTTTGTAGACGGGGAATAAGAGGGAAGTAACGTAGAATCTTGCGTGCTACAAGCTTCTTGGATTTTCCACAAGGTAAAGCCTCTCTTGCATCCCCAGCAGTACTATTTTTCCATCTTAATTCACCACATTTTGGGCAACTATTCAGTAGAGAATAGTCCTTCCGTAATAACACGCAGTCATTGACACATGCATCGATCTTTTGGTAGTCCAGCCCGAGGTCACGAACAACCTTCTGAAGTTTGTCAAGTGTATTAGGAATGAAGTGGCCCTTTGGAAGCGCAAATGAGAATAGTTCAAGTAACATCTCACAAGCAACTTTGCTCATACCAGTTAAACACTTTATCTGGTAGAACCTGGCAATGTAGGATAATTGGCTCAGCTGCGAACAACCTGGATACAACTCCTTTTGGCATCAGTGAATAAGTCATAGAATTTCTTTGCATCCCCATTTGGCTCCTGCTGGTTTATAGCATTTTCTTGATCATCAACATCTGCTGAAGTACCACCATGATCAGTGCCTCTAAGTAGATTGGACAACATATTTTGCATAGCACCATCATCAGAAATTATCTCCTCATTATTTGTTGATTCCTCAGCAATATTTTCCTGAACTCGTCTTTCTCCATGGTGTATCCAACAAGTATAATCCAATAACATCCCATTTCTGACCAGGTGTAAATGAACTCCCTTGCGTGTCTTGTGGCAAATATTATGACATCTCGTGCAAGGACAAGGCATAGTTCCTCCTTCAGAAGTGCCCTGAAATGCAAAATTTAAAAATGACTTCATTCCATCCTGCTACTCCCTCGTATGCCTGTCTTTTCCCATCCCTGTCTTATCTTCTGACATCGCTTCCTACAATTCAATCAGCCATCAGCCTATCCGTAAGAGGATAGATGTACAAGAACACATTATGTGAGCAATTGTACCTAGCTGTTGTTACTCCACGCGCTGCGGCCGGCGGATTCTCCTACAAGCGTGGCGGCCGGCGGATGCTCCTCCAAGCGTGGCGGCCGGCGGTTGGTCCTCCAAGCTTGGCTGCCGGCGGATGCTCCTACAAGAGTGGCGTCCGGCAGATGCTCCTACAAGCGTGGCGGCCGACGGATGCTCCTTCAAGCTTGGCGGCCGGCGGATGCTCCTCCAAGCGTAGCGGCTGGCGGATGCTCCTCCAAGCGTGGCGGCCGACGGATGCTCCTCCAAGTGTGGTGGCTGGCGAATGCTCCTCTAAGCGTGGCAGCCCGCGGATGCTCCTACAAGCGTGGTGGCTAGCGGATGCTCCTACAATCGTGGCGGCCGGTGGATGCTCCTACAAGCGCGTTGCGGAGAGGGCGCCGACATTGCGGGTCGAAGGGTACCGTAATAAAATATTATTTTCTTTTCTTATTTTCCTTCTTCATTCGGCGTGACAAAAACTTCCCGCCGCGGGCAGGCAGGATGAAAAAGCTGGGCCACTTGTTATTAGTGGGCTGAAACTGCGCTGATTCACTTTATATTCAAGCTGGGCCTTCGCGCATTCATGACACTTGCACGGAGCCGAAGGCCTCGAATGGTCCGGTTCTATCACCAGATTTTCGTGAGATCCTCAAGGGACACTGCTTCTGATGTTTGGCCTCTTCATCCTTGCCTTCTTAAACCACCCCTCCCCCTATTGCTTCCAGGCTCAAGTTCCCGACTGATTCCCATCCATGCTCCCGTGTGTTGCCTGATAAGTCCTTTGCCTCTGTTGTCGCAGCACCATGCCTCGCAACCATGTTAGACGCGAGTAGGTACCTGCAGGCTCACCGTCCCTGCGCCCTCTTGAGGGGCAATGCATGGTGGTCAACAACCGCATCATGACGATAGAGTTTATCCGTTTGTGCCGCCAAGCAGCTGTTCTGGGACCCAGAGGAGGTCGCAGCGAGGTGATGCCCATGGAGATCACCCTGGCCATCCATCACCAACTTGAAATCCCGCATTGGGCTTTCACTGTGTCCACATTTGGGGATGGTGAGTTCCTGGTGCGGTTCACCCGTGATGACTACGTGGGAGCTTGCTATCGAGACGACAATCATCTCCATGCCGGATGATAAACACTACTTCCGGCCATGGATCTTTGGCGTTGGTGTGCCGATCGTTGGGTGGATCTTCCATGTGCAGGTTGTCATCGAGAACCTCCCTCTACATGTCTGGTCTGCGGAGGGTATCAGATAGGTTCTGGCTGACGTATTCCTCTTTGATCACTTCGATGCCTCCACTTACCACCGGGAGCGTGCTGACCTGTGCACGGTCATTGGGTGGATGAAAGACCCAAGCCTCCTACCTCGGGCCAAAATAGCCACTTTCTTTGCAGGATGTGATGGCCAGACTGGGAGTGACGGCGGGCCACCAGCGGAACCTTTCAACCATGCTGCAGTGGTCCGGCCTGGCGGCCTCTCGACAGAGCTCATCATCCACCTGGATCACTACCTCGACTATACGCCACCGGTCCACCCCAACTCTCCGGCCTCCTCGTCATCAGGCGACTCTTCTGACGGACACTCCTCGGTGTCCTCGAACTCTTCGGGGGACACCTTCCCGCGGCCGAAGAGATTCTACTGGCGGCGTGGGGAAGTGGATGAGGCAGATAAGCAGCTCTTTTAGTATGGCTACCAAAGTGTCCTAGCTCATGTGTTACGTTTCCTATGGAAACTAAAAATCCTTTACAAATCCTATCCTTCAAAGGGAGCCTATGTTTGAGAGGATTACGACTGGATTAATTTCCGTGAAAAGATTTCCTGTTTAACATTTTGGTTGTCCTTCCTTTTTTCCAAACATTTTCTTCCTTGTATTGTCTTCACTTTTTTCTTTCCAGTCCTAGCTACCGGCCTGTTGCATTTTCCTGTTACTACTACTTTACAGACCGCTTTGCGAGCCCCGCTACGGGCGATCTCCTAGCAACTCCACCGGTTTGGTGACAAGGAGGGTTTGGCGATCGAAAAATTCGAACTAATTTTGCACAGATAGTACATCCATGAACAAGAACACCAAGTACATTTAACATAAAAACATTACTCCCTCAGTCCCAAAATACTTGTCCCTTTCGATGGAGGGAGTATCTCTGTCCCAAAATACTTGTCACTTTGGATGGAGGGAGTATATTACAAACACAAGAAAAGATAAACTACAACTAAAACCATGAAACGAAAAACTACAACTAAAAACATGAAACGAAAAACTACAACTAAAAACATGAAAAGAGAACACCTAAATACAACTCTACTCAGCCTCCACCTCCTCCTCATCGGGTGGGTCCTCGGGCTCCTGATCCTCCTCTAGCGCCTGAGGCTCCGGCGGTGGAAGGTGACCCAGTCTCAAGGCCGCTGCCACGACGAGGTTGCATTGACCCGCGATGCCGAGCTCGGCCGCCATCATCTCCCAGAGGGAGTCGAGATGAGAGGCCACGTGCGAGAGGCCGAATACGTAGTGGCCCGTGGTGTCCATTCCAGTACTTTGTGGAAGGGTACCGAGCCCAAGGTGTTCCATGGAGTGAGATGTTTTAGTAAATACATCTCGGGCCATGTTGAACAGGAGGGTATCCTTCACGCACGGCGGCGAGGGGGGGTCCAGCCGCGGCCGCTTACTGGCGGCCGGGTCCCTCGGCGGGCTCGGTGGTGGAGGGTTGCTCGAGCTCGAAAGCATTTGCTGTATACTAGCCGCGGCTAGGTTTTGTGGAGAGAAGAGAGGATGTTTGAACGGTTGTGTGGAAAAGATGATGTCGCGGGTGACCATCTTATACTCCCTCCGTCCCAAGTGAACTCTATTTTTAGGATTCAAACCGCACATTAGTCAACACATAAAATTACCCTAACACCCTTCATCAATATATATCCTCCCACTTTCCATTCAATGCCAGCAAGTTGCTACAGCAACAAAGGACAGTAGCTAAAAATGTGCAGAGCACACAGTTGACATGACCATATAGTGAAAGTAAAGTTGAGATGGGACAAAAAAATCGGCTGGAAATAACTGCCCACACACCACCATCCCTCTTCTCCGCGCGTACTAAAAATCACCGGGCGTCTCATCGTCTTCTCCGCGTGTACTAATAAAGGGTAGTAAGACGACACACCATCCTCTACTCCGCCACACACACCGTCCTCTTCTCCGCGCGTACTCTTCCTCTCTGTCGCGCGCTCCCTCATTGGTTCCCTTCGAAGCCCATGGAGTTCCCCTTGCCGCACGATATTGCGGTCCTGATCACGGGGTGGGTCGCCACAACCTCCACCCAGCCCATGGACGACCTCTCCAGTCTGCGCGCCACCTGCAAGGCCATGCACGCGGCGTGCCGTGATCCCACTGTGGGCAGGCGCGTGGCGCTGGAGCGGGAGAGCAGCTGGTAGTGGTTCCATCGGCATGGGAACAGGAGCGGGAGAGCAGCCTAGCCAACGTGGGCAACCCTCATGCGTTCTACGTCACCGGGTTCGACCTCGTCTTCAACTACGGCCGCGCGCAGGCGCAGCGGGGCACCCAGTTCCTTGCCCGGGCGGCTGCGAACGGCCACAAGGTGGCGGCCTACATCCTCGCCATGCTCCGCTACGGTGCCGACCGCGGCGACCGCGACGCCTTCGACTATATCCAGCAGGTCGAAGGCGAGGCCCACGTCTGCCCGACATTGACGATTACGTTTGCCGCTGCCCAACAGGGGGGAACTAGGGTTCTGCCCACTGCAGCCGGCGAGGGTGGTACGAGTGGACCGTCTTCTGTACTGAGAACTGTAGGATTGAGCGTGAGTATGACTTGTGCCATAACGTGTTGTACTCTATGGGTTATATTCCCTCCATTCCCTTTTGGATGCGCTACCCCTAGTTCTCCCAACGCCAATGAAAAGTGAACAATGGGAGTACTGTCTATGAAATAGACTTGTATAAGGCATGTTGATGTGTTTATCCTATATATGCATGCTTGTGTCTGATGAATGTTGCACTTGTTGTTTTTCCCCTATGTGCGCTCGTCTTTTGTTTAGCCCCGTTTGCATCAAAGGAAACTCACGGGGCAGTTTAAAGGAATGGATTCCTCCGGAAGTGACACATGTGCTTTAAAAAATCTAGGTTCTATAAATTTTGGCTTCACTAATAATAAAGTTGTATAAATTTCTACTTCTATATAATTTTGTAATTAAGTACTACTAGATATAAACACAGTGATATAAACAAGGATTAAATACTAGATATAAACATCGACAGAGGATTAGGATATTATATGCTACCTGCGCTGTGGACAACATATCCGCGCTTCATTATTCTGGTCGCCAAGATCATTCTGCCCCAAGTCATCTGGGGCAGCAGGCGGAGGACCTTGATCATCAGGATAAGGACCAGGCAAGACTGGTCCGTGGTAAGGGTGGGGGTTGCCATTGAAAGGCGGAGGGTCCTCCTCATCACCCGGAAGGTGGTCCACAAAATCAAGACCTAGGACGTAAACTGGTACAGTCCATGAACGTCCTTCCCCGCCGACTTTGTTGCCTCTCCTGAGAACAAGGCTTCGAGGGATGTCAAGTGGATTATCCACCATCACCAGCAGAATGACCCTAGTCGGGTTTGGATCATTTTCATCCCAATGAAGCAACTGGCCAAAACTGGAGAAGGTTTGTTCAATAAACTTTCTCTCCTTTAGATCCAGAGGATAACCAAGTAGCAAAATCCAACACCTTCTAGTAAACTGAGCACGACGCATATTAAGACTTGCCTCATCATGTTTTTCAAATCTAAACTCCCGATTCCCGACCACATGGGGATTTGCTAGGACCAAAGCATCTCTCTCCATTTTATTTCTTAACTTGTAGTACATGCCAATCCCATGGGGATGTGCACCGTAAGTAACTACGTGCATTCTTGCCTGATCTTGGATGTACACTGCTATCTGGTCCATAAATTCATGACACTGGGCAGGAGTTAGTACCTCATTTGTGACCGCAACCGCGTATTCCTCATTTTTCTTCGCAATTTCGCCAGATATGTGGCACACGCTTCTTCAGAGGACCACCATCTTCTGGTATCATCAGTCGCGGACAAAACCGACGGGGGTCGATGGAGAGGTTTGCCATTAATAATTGACAAGAGGCGAAGAAACAAATCTTCCTGAGAGAAACAAAGGGTGTACTACTAGTATTTGGAGGTTGCGGTTTGTTGGGAGTCTCCGGAGTACTCCAATATTATAAAGCGAAACAACATGGAACTGCCGCACATCCCTTGCAGTACTGCAGGTGCAGTAGCAGGGGCTGACATGTGGGTCCTATGGACATTGTAATGATGACACCGCGTATAGGGGTAACTTCCGGCATGTTCCAGTCCGTGCAATAATAACATCGTGAGTCTCGCGACTGTTTAGATTTTTGCAGGAAAACAACATGACAAAACGTGAAAACAAAAAATATCAAAAATAACAAGAGAAACACAACATCACGACTGGAGATGTTTTTTGATTCACGCACAAAGTGGGTTAAAGGTTAAAACTTGGTGTCGTTAAAGGATGTTTTTTGATAAAAGGAGAATTTTTTGATAATACATTAGACACATTGTTCATGAACATAAAAGACATATTACATTAACATACTACCAACACATATATTACAAACAAGAGTAAAGAAAACATGGACAAAAAATAGGTAGAAGCAAGAACAAAACTACTCCTAATCCTATTCTACTCGGAGGCCTCGTCCACCTCCGCCGCTGCGCGCGCCACAGCCGACACATCCTCCGGCGGCTCCGCCTCCGCCTCCGACGGCGGCGGTGACTCCTCTTTTTTCTCCACACCAAGCTTAAAGGCGACACTGTGCAGAATCTTCCAGCGGCCCTGTACCCCAGCAACCTCCGCGGTCGTCTCGTGGAGGGCGTCAAGACGAGCGGCCACAAAGCATAACCCGAACAAGTAGTAGCCGATGGAGTCCATGCTGGGGAGCTGGGGAAGCCTCCCAAGACCGAGACGGCGACAGATGAGAGATGTATTGTTAAATACATCCCGCGACATTGTGTCCAGTGCTCTTGCATGCTCGACAGCGGAGGACACGTCGTCTTCGACATCTTTAATTCAGTGCGTTAATTCGTCGATGCGGGCGGTAAAGAGGCGGACAATCTCCTGTAACCAGTCGGGCTGAGGAGATGCGGGCGCCGCCATCAGTTCCACCGGCATTGCCGGCGGCGAAGGAAACAGAGAAGGAGGTTCGGAGGACGTCGATGGCCTAGAGCACTTTGGCGCGGGGCTACCCATTTGTGTGGCGATGGAGGTGCAGAGAAAGAGCCAGAGGTGGTCGATGGTGGCGGGGGGAGAAGTTTGGAGGCTAGGATCTAAGGAGCGGTGCGGCGGAGAAGCAAGAGAACAGTGAGCCTTTATAGTGGATCGTCGTCTAACAGCGGGCGTGTGGTGAGGGGTCCCCGTCTCCAGGCGTTGGTTTTTCACAGGCGGTTTTTAACTTTATCTCATGCGGGTTTTACTTACCAACCGCTTGATAAGATATTTAATCAAGAATATTAATCAAGAAGAGGTAAATATCTTCATAGGCGGTTGGTACTTAATAACCGCCTGAGAAGATGTTTATCTCACGGGTATTATGTACCAACCGCCTGAGATAATGCCCGATACTATTCTTCAGTTTCCTTATCCCTTGCTTCTTTTTTATTTAGGTTCCAATATAAATACTCAAACATGTTTAGATTCTGCAAATTGTGTCCAAATTCGATGATTCTTTCTTCTACATTTCTATACAATTAACATCTACCACCTGAACAAAATATTTTAAAACTTGTATAACTGACATTGTAATGTTTTGGTAAATATCAAATTAATTTCTACTCACATATTATTCACATTTGTGTATCTCATAAAAAAAAGATCCTTCACTCAAATTTGTTTGTATGAACATATTTGTATCATTTATACATGTATGAATTTTGTTAATTTTTTTAAAAGCATTCCAACAAGTCAAACTTCAAATTATCCATCATTCTAACTAAATGCTCATATACATATGAGGCCTTCATCAAATTATGAACACATATTGATTCAAAAAAATTTAAAAAAAAAACTGAAAAAATTCATAGAGGTTGGTATGATGTGTAAAAAATTCCACTAAAAAAATAAATGAAAAAGGCATTATATTCATGAAGATAGAAAAATGAAAAATAGCATTTGTTGTATTTTTTTTATGTTCTGACCAATTTCAAAAGATTTATGAAGTGAAATTTATTGGTAACCTTTACTTATCAATAATATTACAAGAAAGTGGAAATTTGCCTTTTTAAAGGACCCACATTTAATCAAGAATATTAATTAAGAAGAAGTAAATATTTTCACAGGCGGTTGGTACTTAATAACCGCCTGAGAAGATGTTTATCTCAGTCGGGTATTACTTACCAACCGCCTGAGATAATGCCCTATACTGTTCTTCAGTTTCCTTATCCCTTGCTTCTTTTTAGTTAGATTCCAATATAAATACTCAAACATGTTTAGATTCTGCAAAATGTGTCCAAATTCGATGATTCTTTCTTCTACATTTGTATAAAATTAACGTCTACCACCTGAACAAAATATTTTAAAACTTGTATAGATGACATTGTAATGTTTTGATAAATATCAAATTAATTTCTACTCACATATTATTCACATTTGTGTATCTCATAAAAAAAGGATCCTTCACTCAAATTTTTTTTGTATGAACATATTTGTATCATTTATACATGTATGAATTTTGTTAATTTTTTAAAAGCATTCCAACATGTCAAACTTCAAATTATCCATCATTCTAACTAAATGCTCATATACATATGAGGCATTCATCAAATTATGAACACACATTGATTCAAAAAATTTTAAAAATCTGAAAAAATTCATATATGTTGGTATGATGAGTAAAAATGTCCACTGAAAAAATAAATGAAAAAGGCATTATATTCATCAAGATAGAAAAATGAAAAATAGCATTTGTTGTATGTTTTTATGTTCTGACCAATTTCAAAAGATTTATGAAGTGAAATTAATGGTAACCTTTACTTATCAATAATATTACAAGAAAGTGGAATTTTGCCTTTTTAAAGGACCCACATTTAATCAAGAATATTAATCAAGAAGAAATAAATATCATCACAGGCGGTTGGTACTTAATAAACGCCTAAGAAGATGTTTATCTCCTTCAGTTTTTACTTACCAACCGCCTGAGATAATTACCTTATGATACCCGAGTCTGAGGAACACGATGAACACACTACACATTCATTCATTCACACAGTTGAAGAACACATAAGATACTCATTCATTAACAATATTTAATCACACATCTCACAAAAGAACACACAAGATACACAATATTTACACAAGAACACACAAGATACACAAGTAATATTCAATCACATAGATGAACAAAGATAGATTTCATTCATTAACAATATTTACAAAACAGAAGCAACTAAAAACAACAAGCAAAAACTAATTAAATCCTACTCCTACTCCTACTCCTCTTCCTCCTCCTCCTCCTCCTCCTCGTCCTCCGGCGGCCACTCTGGCGCCGGTGCAATAGGAGACAGGGCCGGTTGCACCGACTGCACCGACTGCACCGGCGGTGCAACCCCGAGGTTGCTAGCCGTCGCCTCCACCAGCGTTCTGTGGCCCTCGGGGCCAAGAACCTGGGCCATCGTCGCGAACAGAATGTCGAGACGATCAGCCACCCCCGTGAGGGCGTAGATGTAGTGGCTGATGGTACCCATTCCAGGATACTCTGGAAGGGTACCCAACCCCAAGGCACGCATGGTGCGAGACGTATTGTTGTATGCCTCTCGCGCCATGAGGAGGCGCTGCTAGGTGTTGATCCTCTCGGGGAGCTGCAATATGGTTTCTTGCAAGGTGGCTCCCTCGGAGGGCTTGGCAGCGGAAGGTTGGCCATAGTGGTGTTGGGTCGTCGGAGCGGAGGAAAGCGAAGAAAAGAAGAGGATTCAAACTGAGCGACGCACTTGTGGAGAACTAACGGGTGATAGCGCATCTTTAAGGCCGCGCAGAGTGGAAGATGGAGCAGTTGGTTTACCGCGCATTGAAAGGTCGCGCCTTGGGGAAAAGAAAGGTCGCGCACGGTCATCGACACGTCTTCATAGACAGTTGGTGAGGGGTATTTATGTAGGCGTTCATCAAATTATGAACACACATTGATTCAAAAAAATATCAATGTAGTAAATATCTTCTTAGGCGGTTGGTAAGTAAAACCCACATGAGGTAACCGTCTTCTAAGGCGGTCGGTACTTAAAATCCGTCTAAGAAAATTGGAGTTTATATATATCCCTCAGCAGCGTAGGAAAAACCTAACCCGCGCGAAACACTTAGACGCCGTTAGGCTGCCAATATTTCGTTTGCCGCCAAGTGTTCGCCCTCGTCACTTCCTGGTACACCGCCGAGCTTCGCCGTTGCCACCGAGCTTAGACCTCGTCACTTCCAGGTACGCCCTCATCCCTGAAAAAGAGTGTCTCTTCTCGCCTACAGCTACCTCACCTCGCCTCGCCTCACCTCACTATCCAAATCCAAGTGGCACACTTTGCGATTCTTGATACTAGAAAAAAGGCTGGAGGATTTGCTTTTTGTCCTTGCTTGATCAGTTATAGGTCCGGGGCTAGGCGCTTCCTAGTAAACCTCAAGAACGTGGTCGACACTCTGAACGAAGCTAGCCTATTTAGAATAAGAAGATAAAATTGCCATTGCTGGTGAGCAACTTTAACATGCTTGTCACCCTCGCAATGTATAGGAACCTTTTCGTCAGTCGCCTTAAACCCTTGAATGCCTTATCAAATCCTAGAATGCTTCCATCTTTTTCTTCATGCAACACTTCATGTAGAGTTAATATGCCATTTATTAGATTTTTGTCTTATTAGTTCTAGCATGGAAAGCCCTAAGAAGACTGGTACTGGTAGTAACAATAAAGAAGACAATATGGAGTTTACTAACTCCAGCAGTTTAGGCTCCTATCACAGTCCATCGGATCCTTTTCTGAATATAAAAATTAAAAAGACTTCAGTGGATCTAGACCCGGAATATGATCCTGCCGATGAGGTATGGATCACGAATCATAACTTTAGCAGTTCAAGTTAATGTTGGTTGTCAAGTATATGAAGTCTTATAATTTTTTTCTACCTAGATTAATCGCGAAGACAATGAGGTGACATCGGCTCCTAAAACCACAGAAGGTTCTCTAATAAATGAATCCTCAACTTCACTCAAGCGGCAACGAGGGCAACGAGGTGCCAATAAGGGTCCATTGGACCGCATCATGTACATAACAAGGGTCGGTCCAGGTGGGCTTCCCCAAGAACCACTGGGTCAGAGCTTGCAAAAAAGAACAAATACCATCATCGCTTGGGGTCTGCCGGATATGCCCCCAAAGTCCAGAAATCGAATAAGATATTAGATGAAATTACTAGTAAGGGCAATCCTCACCCATTAGAAGGGTGCGATGAGCGAACTCAATGCTGGGTCTTTGCTCGGTCAGGTTTGACCAGCGAGGGCAAACTTGAAAAGCCTGACTCTCTGAATGAAGTAGAGGATAAAATGAAAGAAGTAATTGAAAAGCAACAGAATGGTATCTTCAAGCCGAAGAGGGAGAATGACCAACTTACCGCTATCTTAGGAAACCCTGAACACAGCGGACGGGTTCGAGCGGTCTCTTCTCAAATATCTTGGCTAGATGGTTTCCCTAAAGATAAATACACATATAGAAGACGTGAGAAGTTTAAGAAAACACTTGATGAAATGATTGCTCAAAAGGTCAAAGAAAATATGCAAGAAATAATGGAACAACTTAGAGAATCGGGACAATTAGTGGCACCGAGTACAGTGATGGTTCCGGTGCAAAAGGAGCAATTAGTATCTCAAACTGCCTACCCTAGCAGCGTTGGTTCTGTTCCAGGCTCAGGGTCAACCCATAAGTTCCCTGTCCATGATATTGCTAACGACAAATCTTGTCATCTTCTTGTCCCGATAGGCAGAGCAGGGAACAAAACCAAACAGGTTGCCACTGCTATGGCAAAGCCTAATCGTGACTTCAACGGGAATCCACTTCCGTTGTATTATGCTGTGGTGCAAGTTCTTCAGATCATTGATAATGATTATGAAGATTATGAAATAGACCACGTCACAACTGAGGGGATCGTGACTCTGGGGCAGGCTGTCAACCAATTAATCCTTTGGCACCAACGCGATATCGTGTTAGACGATAAGCCAATTTCTAGCCCCGTCGCATCTCCAAATACTGCAACCCCATCTTCTAAGGCGAAAGTGCATGAAGATCCACTCCCAGTCCAGGAAGATCCACTCCCCCTATGTCTCAACAAGGATGATATCCAAGAGCAACAAGTTGGACAACAGCTTCAAGCAGTACCAGAGCAAGCTGTTGCTAGTAAAGAGCAACCAGTTGAGAAACAGCTTGAAGTAGTACTAGAGCACCGTGCTGGGAGTAAAGAGCAATCAGTTGAACAACAGGTTCAACAACAAGCCAGTGTCCAACTTCCGACGACTACTCCTCGATCATTAGTGCTTATCAAAGTTACCTCATACGAAAATAAGAAACCTTCATCAGAAGTGTCAAAATATTTGGAAACCATGAAGGAAAATATTATAAAATCGAGTGCATCTCGTCTTCTCATGATCCATCATTAGGAGATATCGAGGAGTGGGAAGAAGACGGTGTCATGTATAATCGGCGGACAGCTTTAGTTAAACCAGGAGTTCCAATATACAAGCTTGAGGATGTTCCTCCTGAATTTAAGAATGGGAAGCCATTCATGACATTCGTACAACTTAGCGAACAACCCATCCAGCTCAGAAGAATGCATGAGTGGTACATCCTTGCCAGCACAAAATATGGTCTTAATTGCGTCACATTTCGTATTCCAAAAGAAGCATTCTGGAGCACTGGAGTGGATAGATGAGTCATTTTATTTGAAGAGTTGCGTGCCCTTTTCCATCGGGCATGCTCGAAATCAACCTGCTGCTCGTCTAGTGCTTGTAAGTGCTATAATATTTTGTATTTACTTTTCTTACTACACGCATATGCATTTCATGAGATTATAACAATTATGGACTTCTTCAATAGGATGCAATACATGGATAATGAAAAGTTGGAGCGCAAGACAGGTATCCTTGACCCTACTAGGATTGCAAAGGTGCTATTCGACGTCCAGGCGGATCGAGACTCAGCAAAGTTCAAACACATGAAAAAAAAGATTTTGAAAACGCAATCGCAAAACATAAGAAGGATAAAAGGACAGAAGTTGCATCTTACATAGGACATGCGATGTTTAACTTTGTCAGAGATGGCAAGGACCTCGTAAAGGCTCCGTACCACTTTAAGTAAGTTCGACACATGACATTGAAATAGCAATTATTGGTAATTATTAACATGTGTGTTTGTATGTTTGCATTAATCACTACATAATGATCTTCATCAAGCCAACACAGGGAATGGCAATAGTCTTGGACTCGGCCGATTTCTCACCAGATCGTTACAAAGATTTCCTTTCCATTTTGAAATTGTACGTTTATTCAATAATTTTAATTTACGCACATTTAGAATGTGTTGACAAGTTTTATATGACATTTCTTGTATTACAGCGCTTGGCGGTTTTACGCGGAACGACTTGGCGGTGAGAGACCTTCCAATACGAATGCATTGGACATGACAACGTATTATGCTTGTCCAAAGCAGCCTGCTGGGAGTGTCTTATGCGGGTATTATGTATGCGAGCATCTTCGGACCGCCGGCGTATATAGAGTGAATTGTGAGGATGTAAGTTATCCTTAATGTCGATACCTTATTTTCTTACTTTTGTGTTTCATTTTCATTGTAACTAGCATAGTTTAATACTTATATTCTTTATTTTCTTACTTTTGTGTTTCATTTTCATTGTAACTAGCATAGTTTAATACTTATATTCTCTGCTGTTCAATATTACCAGAAACAATATTTTCATATTTTGATTCCAACTTCAAAATTCAATTGCTCATAGTACAACTGCTCCAAAAATACCAAATAAATTCTTGTATACTCTCACTTTGATCTATACTTTCAGATTGTTCAAACCAATACATCCTAAACCTTGTTATGTGTTATATTGCAGCACATGAAGAATCTGAACGAAGAATGGCCGGTTTGTAGAAGTATTCCTAGTGGAGGAGCCGACAGGATTGCTGCTGAACTATGTCAATTCATTCGTCACAAAATTTTGCACAAAAGAGTGAAGTTATTTGATGAGGATGGTGCAGTAGCTGATGTGCCTGAACTTTGCGACTATGCCAATAGAAACAGTTTTTAGTGAAAACTTGTAAACTTTGAGATGAATTATATCTGTAACTTGTACATATGTATATTGTTTTAGTGAAATTGACTTCTGTGATGATAATATTGTTGACTTTTGTTCTGTGATGATATTATTGATTTTTGTTCTGTGATTATATTGAATTGACTTGGAAATTAGAAATAACAACAATAGTACTGCATAGGTTATACCTTATCACAGGCGGTTATTAACAACCGGCTAGGCATGTCTGTGAAAAACAATTATCACAGACGACTAGATACAAGTAAAGAACCATCTGTGATAACCTAATTATCTCAGGCGGTTACTGTTATGGTAGGAACCGGCTACAGTAAAAGGTCTTCACAGGCTGCTTGATGTAGGTAAACATCCGTCTCTGATAACACCATTATCACAGGCGGTTAGTTATGCTGCAAAACCCGCCTCTGATAAGACAATTATCACAGACGGATATATATGCTGGACGGTCCCGACGGCTCGACGCGTCCCATCGGCATAAGAGAAAATTAACACGTGTACGCCACACGTTCGACTATCTGAGCATTAATACTTTGTCGTGATCATGTATGATGGTCGGACATGCATGCATGCTTTTGAAAGAGAGCCAGCGAGGTCTCCATCATGTTTCATGCATGATTGATCACTTGTTGATGAGGATTTGTGATGTTGATTTTCTTGTTTCATGATGACATTTCTCTTGTTTTGTAATGTTCTATGTTACTGAACTCAATGTTGTTCGTCTATTCTATATGTTATTTTCTTCTCTGTCCGTTGTCTAATGAACTACGTACTCTGTATTTGTGTTCTATGTGTAACATGCATGTGCAAGACCTCGATCCACAATCATGTTAAATTGATGGTGTTATACATGTGTTTTCTCTTTTTGTTGAAAAAATGATCGTCATATTTATTATTTGTATATTATTAATATACATTAGTAAAACAAATAATTAATATATAAATAAATATTATCATATGAAATATCAACATGGATGGTCCAATCCAACCTACGAAACAAAAACTTTTTTATCGTCGTACATCCAACGAAACATCAACTAGCATGGATCGAGATCCAGTATACAAAAACTTGGATGATCCTATCGAATCCAACTTTGACAACAAAAAAAACGCATGTACGTGACGGTCGTTCATTAACAGAGAATACAAATATATAGAACCGATAGTTCATTAAATAACAGATAGAAAACAAAATAACAGATGGAACAGAGGAACAATGATATTGAGTTCATTAACATAAAACAATAGTACTACAAAAGAATAAAAACAACATCATGAAACAAGAAAACCAACATCACAGACCCTTTCTTCCTCCTCGCGCCGAGGGCACGCGCGCGGCACCGCCGTGGCGGGGCTCGCCGGAGATCTAGTGCACCAAGTAACTGACGCGCCGCACAAGGTCTGAGGAGAAGTTAAGAAGCCGTGGTGCAGGGACGCGTGCGCGACGTTCCACATGGATACAAGAGAGATGGAAGGATCTCTGAAGATCATCTTCCACAGTGGTTTAATTGCACCGAACGAGGTCTGCAAAGAGTTCAATGCGCGGGAAACAAACCGCTCCCTCGTCTACTCCGCACAGACCATATATAAGGCGCGTCGTCGGTTATGTACAAGCACAGAACTTTTGCACTCCTTTCTTCTTCTTCCATCGTACCACCTCCTAGCCCGGAGCCGATGAACCACCACAGCCATGGCCAACCTTCTGCCTCCTAGCCTGCCGAGGCAGCCACCCTGCAAGCGGATATGCTGCAGCTCCCCCGAGAGGGTGAACGACGACCAGTGCCTCATTATTGCGCAAGAGGCGTACAACAGTACGTCTCGGGCCTTGGATGCCTTGGGTCTTGGTACCCTTCCCGAGTTTTCGGGAATGGATACCACCGGCCGCTACCTCTACGCCCTCACAGGTGTGGCCGATCGCCTGGATATCTTGTCCGGGACGATGGCCCAGGAGCTCGGCGCCGAGGGCCATAGTGCCCTGGTGGCAGCGATGGAGAGGAACTTCCTTCGCGGCGGGGTTCCACCACCGATGCAGCCGGAGCCACCGGTGCAGCCGGAGCAATCGGCTCAGCCAGAGTAGCCAGCCCACTCTCTGCTGCATCGTCGCCGGAGGAGGAGGAGGAGGAGGAGGAGGAGGAGGAGGAGGAGGAGGAGGACGATGACGATGACGACGACGACAACGACGATGACGATGACGACGATGATGATGATGACGACGATGATGACGGCGACAACGACGGCGACCATTACCACCACGGTGACCACGACGACGACGAGGAGGAGGAGGAGGACCACTTGTCGTGGTTTGAGAAGTTGGGGGAGAGGGCGGAGGAGGCGAGGCCGGCAGAGTAGTTTTAGGAGTTCTTGTACATATTTCTTTTGTAGTTTTAGGAGTTCTTGTACATGTTTAGCTTCAATTATGTTCTTGTACATATTTCCTGTGTTTTGTAATATATATGTGTTCATTCGTGTCAATGAATACTGGTGTGTTAGAACTTCTGGATTTCAATCAAGCCAATGTGCTCTAAGTTTAGTGATGTGTTAATCTGTCACAAGTGAACCGAGCAAATTGGACAAAAACAAAAGATCTTAGGGTTTGAAGCTCGTCTTGATTTGTAATTCCAAAGCTAAAGGAGACAAACAATGACTTTAAGCGTGTCTCGCATCACTTTGTGATCGATGGACATCCTATCCGTCGCCCATCGTTGTCTCCTATTTGGGTTTCTTACGTAGTGTAATTGTTTGATCATGTTTGCGGTCCGTGCATGTTAGACATAGCTATAATTAAAACACCTCGGTCCTGTTTAACAACACTAACATGCATGCATATATATATATATACCTCAAACAGTACATGACGATCTTTCAACAAAAAGAGAAAACACACGTATAACATCATGAAACATGATCGTGGATCGAGGTTGCACATGCATGTTGAACATAGAACAGAAATAGTATTAGACAATAGATAGAGAAGAAAATAACATATGGAACAGGTGCGAAGGATTAGTCCTACCACGGAAAGTTGAGGTCGGTGCACCGACGTTATAAGGCATGGCACATAGTTGCAGTTAAAAATCCGAATGAAAGTAATGCGTGCAGGACTAGGCCCATGTTCGCTGCAAGGCGTTCGCTGGCACGGAAGCGCGGTCACGAAGTTGACTTAGGCGTGTACGGACGGATTTTTTTTATATAACGAAAAAATTGTTTTTCCCCGCGTGTAAATTTACTCCTAATGGGACGCGTGGAGCCGTTGGGACCGAGAGGATGCAAACCACGGTTTCGAGGAAATCGGGGCCACCGACAGGTTCATAATTAAGCGCGGTTTCCTCTAGCATCCGATCATCTCGACACGCCCCCTTAGACGACGACCCGCTATAGAGGCTCACCGTCCTCTTGCTTCTCCGCCGCACCACTCCTTAGATCCTAGCCTCTAAACTTCTCCCCCCGCCACAGTCGACCACCTCTCGCTCTTTCTCTGCACCACTGTCACCACACAAATGGGTAGCCCTACGCTGAAGCGCTCTAGGCCATCGACGTCCTCCGAACCTCCTTCTCCATTTCCATCGCCGCCAGCAATGCCAGTGGAACTGATGGCAGCACCCGCATCTCCGCCCGCGGCGCTTACACTTCCTCATCCCAGTTGGGTTGAGTAGACTCTCAGACTCCTCACCGACCGCATCGACGAACTCGATCGGCGCCTTAAGGTGGCCACTGACGCCAAGTCCGCCGCCGCTCATAGCGCACTAGCACTCAACACAGTGGCGCAGAAGGTCCTTTCTGACATAGATAACTCGTGTCGCCGTCTGGGTCTTGAGACCCTTCCCCTCCCCATGAGCATGGACACCGCGGGCCACTTCTGCTACAGGTTGATGACTGTGGCCGGTCGTCTCGACGCCCTCCACAAGACGATCGCGGAGGTTGCTGGGGTAGAGGGCCTCCTGAAGATTAAGCATCGCGTCGTCAGGAAGCTTCGAACTATGATGGAGGTTGAGGAGTATGAGGCAGCTTGGGCAGCGGCGGCAGCGGAGGAGGCGGAGCAGGAGGCGTCTCTTGAGGCGGAGGTGGACGCGGCTATGGAGGCGGCGGCAGCAGTGGAGGAGGAACAGGAGGAGGCGGCAGCAGCAGCGGAGGCAGAGGCGGCAGCAGCGGCGGCAGCGGCGGCGGAGGAGGAGGAGGAGGTGACACCGGCAGCGGAGGTGGAGGAGGCGGCAGCGGCGGAGGAGGAGGACGTGGTTTTCTCCCAGTAGAGTAGTATTAGGAGTAGTTTATCTATTTCGTGATCTCTGAGTAGAATTGTATTAGGTGTAGTTTATCTTGTTCTTGCTGTCTACTACGTGTTTTCCTATTACTTGTTTGTTAATGAAATATGTCTTTATGTTCATGGACAATGTGTTCTATATATGCAATATCGAAAAACTTCTTTTATTGAAAACATCTCCTATATGTTTGTAACTTGGGACCGTCTATATTTCTTGTGGCTGAATGAATGAAATTCGGTAAACATTATCCTTACAAGTAATAGAACTAACAACAGACATGATGCATAATTAACTTGATTAGGAAATTAGGTCATCTAAATTGATAACTAGTCCATCGCCTGATGCAACAGGTGCATGAAAAGTACTTTATCCGTTGAAACTAATATCCGATGGCATTGTTGATATATATGTCGTATGTACCTGTGATACTCGTATCACTGGCGGCTTTGGATCGATGGCCTGAAGATTACACATCACAGGGGAAAATGTTTTTTTTTGTAGTAGTAGTATATACTTTGTATATGTTATCATTTCATTGCGACGAATGTTATATATAAAATGCTGATTGTTTACCTTTTACTAGACCATGGATTTGCCGTCCTCCTTTCGTGGACTTGGGTGTTCTGTATTTGCATGTCGTTTGCATTAGCACGATGATACATTTGGCGATTCATATTTTTCTTCATATTTTTTTTGTAAGGTCCCACTACCACATGACTGCTTTTACATCTCCATGAAAACAAAGATGAACAGCAGGTAGCGGTCCCTCGAAAAAATTTCCGTTCTTCTTTGCGCGCACAATTGAGATTTTCACAATTGAAACTTCACTCCGTGCGCCCAAAATTCCAGTCTCGCCCATTTGTAGCTAGCCACGACGAATATAAATGTGCGTCTCCCTCTAATCCCGCAGTGGCTTCCGTTCCCGGCACACATGTTCTCCTCTTAGTGTTGTGTTCCAAACTTGCATTCCTAAGAAATTCCCGTGTGGGTGGTGGTGGTGACTGTGGGTACAACGTCGAGCGACCAAGTTTGACGGGCTCTACCGAGCCTCTTCGTCGCCGACCCCGCCCTATGACATCCCGGACTCCAGTTTTGTGCTACGTAAGTTCTACACGATCCATGCCATCTTTTTATAGAGCTACTCCCTCCTTATCGCTTTAGTTGTCGTCCCAACAGCTGCAGCCAGTTCATTCCTAGTTGTCATCCCAGCTCCTTATATGATCTTATGTTTCATGAATGTCTAATATAAAATCTGATTAATGGTGCAATTGTGCAATCAACTATCCTCAATAGTTAGATCTACATCCTACAATCGATTCATCTTTTTATTTTACCCTAGCATCTGATTGCATTCTACTTGTTTCCATATACAAAATACACTACACCTCTGCCCCGAAATAAATGTCGCTCCGATAGTTTATGGTAGTGTATTTCTAGTACATTTCCATGTCAGGAAAGATAACTATTAAAAACCGCATGTACTATGTAATTTCTTGATTTAGAAGTAAGTGACACCAGGGTTATATTATCAACGACTCCCAATGTTGTACTCTCATTCCTGTGTTCCAAACTTGTATTGCTAAGATTTTCAGTTCCCACGGTTTATACACGTTTTTCTTGTTTTTCTTTCTCGGATTGTACGGTTTTTTTTCCTACTCCTTAATTTCTAATTCCTTCGTTCAAAACAAACATTTTCAGTTCATAGCAACCACACCGCCCGATCTAAAATACACATCCTCATGTAATCTGACGTTATCACTGTTACTTACTATATATACTCTTTATATTAGGAACAAGACACCAAACCTTCATGTCGTCTACAAGTAATCGTGATGGGCAACAAGCATCTGGCATAACTATAAATGTGTTTACTATCAAAATACACATATTTATAACACGTTAATTCCTTTGCATCGTATGCAGAGAATACTGCAGCACCTGATGCTCAGGAACCCCGAGATTCGTCATCCCATGCTGGTACTACGAGTATAAATATGTATCGGGCTCTACTAAATATTTTAGCATTGCGATTGTAGTTTCCTAGTCCCAGTTAACAGTTAATCAGTATATGTGATGGCGTGACTTATTGATGCCTACACACGCACAATGGTCTCTCTCGCCGCCGGCCACTCCGGCACCGGCGACCACACCCTGCTGCTGCTCACTTTAGTGTCCTCCCTGACGCGTCTCCCTCCACCACCGCCACATCCCATCCTTCGCGTGTCATGATGACCCCGCCGCCCGCAAACCTCTGTTGCCGCCGGTCGCTCCGGCATCGGTCGGCACCCACGCCCTGCTGGTGAGTATATGTGTGACACCCGGTTCCGAATATGTACCAAGCGTAACGCATACGTGTGCCCAGGAAGTTCATCACACATATACGGTTGCATCACAAACGATATACAGCATTTAACCACGTCTTAACTAACAAATAAGTACTTTATTACAATAATCCAATATTTCACGAATGATAAACCTCTAAATAATTGCAGCGGAAAATAAAATAAACAGCACGACTCCAATCCACAGGCAATTGACGGTGGTACGCAACCTAGTACTCCACGTGATCCTCAGGGTACTCCCAATTGTCTCCAGTAGCTGTTGGGGGGGGGATTGCAAGAGTGAGTACATGTCGTACTCAGCAAGTGTGGAAAGTATGACATGTGGCTAATTCAAATGACGAATGTAATAATGGCTGAGTGCTGAAAAGTACAGTAAAACATTTGAAAAGCATTATACTATGTCTATGTGAAACAAATCCCATCATAACCATCATTTTAACAAAATATAAACCATATCCGATTATTGCCAACATCACCATTATCCATGTCCAATTACCATAACTCAATTTCATATCCATGACCATATACATAAACCATAACCATAAACCAATCATAACCATTAACCAACCATAACCATCCCAAATCCCAATTCCAACTCTAATCATGTAGGTCATCCAGGCGCTCATAACCGGGAGCACGGCTATCATGATAGTTTTTTTAACACTCTGCAGAGGTTGTACCACTTTACCCACATGTTTGTGATTTCATCACCTTTCGATGACTAAGAAACCTCCATTATGCCATCTCACACTTCCGTAGGTGTGTGGCCAAGAGATCACAAAATAGCCTTTCAAAAGGGACTACTAGTATGTACGGGCCTACTAAGGTTTCACCGGCAGGCTTGAATCTCTATTCTCCCACCCACGGGCCCCCTCGTGTGCCAAGCAGATCCCAGGGTAGCCCTCCTCGACTCCCATTCCCCGCGCCATCCAATGGTCCATACAATACTAGCAGCGCTCCTAATTATTCAGCTACGCCGCACCCATACTTGGCCTTGTGGTGGCGCTGTTGACCTGGCATATTCTCGCATGAACCGGTCCTTAGATCTAAAGCAAGCAAACCACCATGACCCATCAACATACCAGGCTTGCTTAGATCACCCATTACCACATCATATTGACCAGCTCACATTGACCAGAATATCATTAATGCATAATTAAATGTATAGTGTTGTTTTCCCATCCCAGTTAATTAAGCGAAGCAAAAAGGTAAAAAGCCCATCCCAACTCTCTACCATAATTTCCAGGTGACAAGGGTGGTCAAACAAAACTAGTAAACTTCCTACCATAGGGTTCCCATCAATTTGACACAAGCATGCAAGTTCGCAAACAAAACATTTAATAAAACAGGATCAATATGCTTCAAGGACACTTGCCTTGCTCCGACGGATGGGGTTGCTCAAGCGCTTCGAAATCTTGGTTCTGGAAATCCTCGTATGCAGCCTCTTGAGCACGTTCCTCTACGCGTGATCATACATACAAGAGAACATATACAATTCAACATAATGCACACAAAATAATCAACATGCAATGACATGCATGCATGCACAATTTAATAATTAATTTACTACGGTCGTTTATGAATTAGATGCGACTAGTTCATACGTGTTCATATGAGTTTACGGGGGTTTTAGGGTGGATTAACGCTGCTGAAAATAGAATTATGACACAACTGCGATCAAGTTACGCCTATTAGGTTCAATATGATCGCTAAAATTCGCATCGGGAACATGGCCTACCGTAGATGCGATGGCTTCGATGATCGCGGGATGGGGACGAAGCGTAGACGAAGTAGATGCATTCTCCGGTGGCACGACGACGGCGGCGCGATGTCGACGACGATCTCCGGCGGACGGCGGGGCCCTCCTCTTTTTCTTCCTCTTCTTCCCCTTCTTTTCCTCCTTTTTCTTCCCTAGGCGCAGCTCTCTGGACTCCCCTTTTTTCCTCTCTGTACCGGCGGCTGCGTCTGGCGGCTGGGAACGTGGGGCTTCGGTCCCTTTTTATAGGGGCGGCGGAAGGCGACGCGGGAATCGGTTCCGGAGCCGGCGGGATCGGGGTCTACTCGGAGTCGTACCGGGGCAGGAGGCCGAGGCGCGCCGGGAAAATCGGAACCGCGTCGGGGGGGGGGGGGGGGGGGGTCGGGGCGGGACGGGAAAATCGGAGGCGGGAGCCGAGCCGGGAGCTGGCGGGAGGCGGGAGCGCGCGGGGTCGGACCGCCAGCGTCGGTCGCATCGGGCGCGTACGGCGGCGGGGCCCAGCGCGGGACTCGGGCGGTCGAGGCTGGCGCGGAGCGGGGCGAGGCCGCTCGGTCGGCTGGGCCGCTTGGCCTGGCCGCCGGGTTGGCCTTTTTCTTTTTTTTCTTTTTTTTCTTTTATTATATAATTTATTATATATATTTTTTATACATATTATTAATATTATATATTTATTATTTATTATTATAATATATATTATTAATATTAATATTTTATTTATTCTTATATATTGTTATATATATTATTTATATATATTTATATATATTTTATTATTATTATTTTTATACTTATTCCCTATTACAATTTTTAGGCTATAATTATTATTTTCTTTTTCTTCTTTTGCTACACATATTTGTATATGCATGTTTTATTATTTTTCTTTTATTCTACTAGTGTCTAAAGCATGATCATGTATGCAATGCATGATGCGAAAATTTAGGGTGTTACAAACCTACCCCTCTTAAAGTGAATCTCGCCCTCGAGATTCGATAGCGTGGAGAAAAGGTGAGGGAATTCTGCCTTCAGGTCTTCCTCACGTTCCCATGTAGCTTCGGCTTCCGTATGGTGTTTCCATTGCACTTTGCACCAACGGATCCTCTTATTTCTCGTGACCCTTTCCTTCATGTCCAAAATTTTGATAGGTTGCTCGACATAAGACAAATCTTCTTGAAGTTCTAGCTCGTCCATCGGCACTTGTTCTTCCGGTACCCTGAGGCACTTCTTGAGTTGAGAGACGTGAAATACGTCGTGTACATCGGAGAGATACGTCGGCAGCTCAAGTCGATAAGCTACCCCTCCTCGCTTGTCCAGAATCTTAAATGGTCCGATGTAACGTGGTGCCAGTTTTCCTTTGACGTTAAACCATCGCTGACCTCTGATAGGTGACACTTTGAGGTATACAAAATCTCCAACTTCAAAAGTCAAACTCCTTCGCCTATTATCAGCATAACCTTTCTGTCGAGACTGGGCAGCCTTTAAGTTTTCCCGTATTATTTGGACTTGCCTTTCAGCTTCTTGTAACACGTCGGGACCAAACACTTGATTCTCTCCGGTTTCATTCCAAAACAAGGGAGTCCTACATTTCCTTCCGTATAATGCTTCATAGGGTGACATTTTCAAACTTGCTTGGTAACTATTGTTGTACGAGAATTCAGCATACGGCAAACTTTTATCCCAACTTTTCCCATGCTTTAATGCACAAGCTCTTAACATGTCTTCCAAAATTTGGTTGGTCCTCTCGGTTTGTCCATCTGTTTGAGGGTGATACGCCGAACTGAAGTTCAACCTTGTTCCCATTGCTTCATGCAATTTCTGCCAAAATATGGAGGTAAACTGAGAACCTCTATCCGAGACTATCTTCTTCGGTACTCCGTGTCGACACACAATATGTTCCATATACAATTCTGCTAGCTTCGCGGTGGTATATGTGGTCTTGACAGGGATGAAATGAGCTGATTTTGTCAATCGATCCACAATAACCCATATTGAATCATAGCTAGACCGAGTTCGCGGTAATCCAACTACAAAGTCCATACCAATCTCTTCCCACCTCCACTCCGGAATCTTTAGTGGTTGTAACAATCCGGCTGGCTTTTGATGTTCAGCTTTAACTTGTTGGCACACATCACAAAGTGCAACATATTCGGCTATGTCCTTTTTCATGCTGGCCCACCAATAGCATGTCTTTAAGTCCTTGTACATCTTCGTACAGCCAGGATGAATCGAGTAAGGCGAGTCATGTGCCTCCTTCAATATTGTTTCACGAATATGCCTGACCTTAGGTACCACAATCCTCTTTCCAAGCCATAAGGTACCCTGTTCGTCCTCATCAAATCTGAATTCTTTTCCTTCTTGGGTCCTTTCCTTGATTTCCTGTATTTCCTTGTCCTTTGTCTGTCCTTCCCGTATTTCTTGGTCTAATTTTGGGTTGACTTCCATCATTCCCATATCATTTATGAATCCAAGGTTCAACCGTTCAAACTCCTTGCATAACTCGTATGGCAGCTCTCGTACTGTGAGTTGATGACTTACTCCTTTTCGGCTCAAAGCATCGGCCACTACATTGGCCTTCCTTGGGTGATAGTTGATTCCCACGTCATAATCCTTGATGAGCTCCAACCATCGGCATTGCCTCAGATTCAGATCCGTTTGCGTAAATATGTACTTGAGACTCTTGTAATCTGTATAAATCTCACATCGGTGACCAAAAACATAGTGTCTCCATATCTTCAAGGCGTGTACCACGGCTGCCAGTTCAAGGTCGTGTGTAGGATAATTCAACTCATGTTTCTTTAGTTGCCTCGATGCATAAGCTACCACTTGGCCTTCTTGCATGAGCACACATCCTAATCCTTGTCTTGATGCATCACAATATATACCAAACTCTTGCTCACGTCCGGTAATACTAACACCGGCGCGGTTGTCAACCTTTTCTTTAACTCCTCAAAGCTATCCTGACAAGCTTGAGTCCATCGGAATGCCTTCCCTTTCATGAGTAATTCGGTCATAGCCTTGGCTATCTTGGAAAAATCCTTAATGAATCGACGGTAATATCCAGCCATTCCAAGGAAACTCCGAATCTCCTTGACATTCTGTGGCGGTTCCCATTTAAGCACATCTCTCACCTTCCCTGGGTCAACTGATACTCCTCCTCCGGAAATAATATGGCCTAAGAAAGAAACTTCCCGTAACCAAAATTGACATTTACTGAACTTGGCATACAATTGATGCTCCCTCAATTTCTGCAGCGTAAGCCTCAAGTGTTCCTCGTGTTCCTTCTCATCCTTCGAGTAGATCATAATATCATCGATGAACACTACAACGAATTTATCCAGATATTCCATGAAGACCTTATTCATGAGATACATAAAGTACACAGGCGCGTTCGTCAATCCAAATGACATGACGGTGTACTCATAAGATCCATATCGTGTCCGAAACGCTGTCTTGGGTATATCCGATGGTCTAATCTTCATTTGGAAGTATCCTGACCGCAAGTCGATCTTGGAGAAGATACAGGCACCCTTCATTTGGTCGAACAAATCCTCTATACGGGGCAGTGAGTACTTGTTCTTAATTGTCACTTCGTTGAGAGACCTATAGTCCACACACATCCTCTGGGTTCCATCCTTCTTATCTACGAAGAGCACTGGGGCTCCCCACGGGGATGAGCTGGGGCGTATAAAACCCTTCTCTAGCTGCTCTTGAATTTGCTTCTTGAGCTCTGCTAATTCCTTAGGAGGCATCCTATACGGCCTCTTAGCTATAGGTGCAGTTCCGGGTATCAACTCGATGGCAAATTCTATGTCACGATCAGGTGGCATACCTGGCAACTCATCTGGAAACACATCCGGGTACTCGCGAATGATCGGAATGCTTTCCAATGTCACTTCTTCCACATGATTCAGCATCGCTTTCCCTCTTGCAGGTTGGGCTGCTTCAACTCCAATGCGTGTACCATGTTCACTTGTCAACTGCACAATCCTCTCGGCGCATTGAATGACTCCATTATACTTGCTCAGCCAGTCCATTCCAAGTATTATGTCTATTCCTTGGGAGTCCAAGACTATGAGGTTTGCGAGAAAGTCTACCCCCCTTATTTTAATGCTTACTTTCGGACATACTATATTTGTCCTCATCTCTCCGCCAGGAGAACTTACTAGCATAGTTTGCTTCATATGAGATATAGGCAAATTGTACTTGGCAACATACTTTGATGAGATGAATGAATGAGATGCTCCCGAATCAAATAAAACAGTCGCGGGGTTGGAGTTGGCGAGAAACATACCAATCACGACGTCATCAGCTTGCTGGGCTTCCTCAGTAGAGACATGATGCACATTGCCACGAGCAAAATTCTGCTGTCCACGGTTGCCTTGTGGTGCTCCTCCATTTGGTCGCGGGTGATTTGGCCTTGGTGCATTGTTAATAGGTCCATTGTTTCTCCTGGGGCATTGACTTGCAAAGTGTCCGGGTTCTCCACACGCATAGCATGTCTTACCACCCGTAGCATTGGGGATGTTTGGGCGCAACTGGTTTTGAGCATTTGCCACCATGTTAGGACGCGGCGCAGGTGGCACAGGATAGCAAGGCGCTTGCATGGCAGGACGTTGCTGCGGTGGCTGATTTGGGCGGGGTGGATAAGCAGCGCGGTATGCGGGAGCAGATGGGTTGTAGTGTGGTGCAGTAGGTGGTGCATAGCGGGGGCGAACATTGCTTCCTTGTTGTGGTCCATGATGTGGCATCTTCCTCTTATTGTCCTGCTCTATCTCACGAATCTTGTTCTCAACCACAATAGCCTTGTCAACCAGCTTTTGGAAGTTTGGATAATCAGTATTGAGCAACTAGACTTGAATTTCATTGTTGAGACCCCTCATAAACAAATACTACTTCCTACTATCAGTTTTGATGTCTTCTGGAGCGTATCTTGATAATTGAGTGAATTTGTTGAGATACTCACTCAGCTCATCCTTCCTTGCCTGAGATTTTCAAAATCTTGTCTTCTCAGTATCATAACTCCTTCAGGTACATAGTGGGAACGGAAACTCTGCTTAAACTTAGCCCAAGTGATTGTCTCCTGACTATCATGAGTGTTGCAAAGAGCTTCCCACCAGTCAGCGGCTGCTCCAACTAGTTGATGTGATGCAAAGAGAACCTTCTCCCTATCAGTGCACTAGACAATAGCAAGTTTCTTCTCAACGGACTTCAGCCAATCATCAGCTTCCATTGGGTCTGTGGCTTGTGCAAAGGTGGGCGGTCTGGTCCTCATGAACTCTCCCAAACGGTTGTGATGTGGCGGGGGTGGTGGCGGAGGCAGTATATGAGGCTGATTGTTGTTGCCAGCTTGCAGCTGTCCCTTGGTCTGTATCATGGTCTGCATGAGCTGGTTCTGCATAGCTAACAGTTGTTCAATATTGATAGCTCCATGAGCATGTCCCTGGTTGTTCTGAGGTACTTCATTGCGCTCCTCCTCATCGTTGGCATCCCTCTGGTTACGAGTTCTCACCATCTGTTGGCGAAAGAAAGGTGGGGACAGAAGGATTTAGAATTTGGAAAGAACGTCCCAACTATATGCATCAAGGTATGTGACACTAAATAATCCTTTATTAATATAGACCTATATTATGAGGATGTGGACAAGTGCCGAAGCATTCCACAACTCTCTACTAAGCAAACAAGCACTCAAACAAGCACCAAACAGAATTGACAAAAATCCTAAAAGAAGTAACACAACTCAAGGTCACACAAGTATATCTACATCGCTCTTATTTACTAATGGGGTGTGCCTATCCTTGAGTCGTGGCATAGGTCGAGGACTACTCGTCGTCGAGCGGGAACTCATCTGGGTCGTCGTCGTCGTCGGGGACCTCGGGGTCCTCGGGGTCCTGGGGTGGTGAGGCAGCAGGCGGCGGTGGTGCGGTAGACGCCACACTGGAAGGCTCCTCGTCAGAGGACTCCTCAGAAGACGACTCACGCTGGCCGTTGCGACGGTCTGGAGAGTCTGGGGTCCACGTCGGGGTGTCGGACGCGTAGTCGTTCGGGTCCTCGTCGGTGATCCGACGATACCTCCTGATTATCGCCTCGTGGCGCTGGGCGAGGTCACGTCCATCCTGAATCTCCTGCTGCGCCCTCTGAAGTCGGGCACTGAGCTGGGCCACGTCGTCAACAGTCTGACGAGACTGCGGGAGGTCCAGGGGTCCCTCCACGTGCCTGGAGACGAAGCTCGTGGTGCCACTGGGACGCTGCGGAACGAAGGCGTGCACCGTGTCCTCCAGACGGAAACGGCGGGCGTGGCTCCAAAAGGTGGCTGCTTCCCAGCTAGCATCCTGCTCTACAGATCGGCGGGAGCTCCTCCAAGCAGAACTGATGTGGGTCTTCACCAACTCATCACCATAGTAGATGTAGATCTTGTAGCTCCACTCCTTCCTGCCGGGGCGCTGCACTCCTGTGGTGTGGTAGGAGAGCGAGAGGCTGTGGTGACGGTAGCCAGCCTCACGGAGTAGGGCACGGAGACGGTGTCGCAGTTGTCCTGCGGCTCTGCCGTCAGAACAGATCACCACGGGGTGACGGGGGTCGACGGCCGGAGAGCGACTAGCCAACCTATGCGGGGGCACAAGTCCACCGGTCGACTTACGGGGATTTGTCTTGGTGCGGGCCATCTACAGAAAACAAGAATACATTAGAGGAAAAAAAAATAACAAATACAAATCTGGTAATTTGAGCAGCCTAAAATGGCGGAAAAAGAGCGGTGCAGCGGTTCCAAAAGAACGAAAAATAAGGAGAAAAAATACAGCAACCAACACAATAATTTTACCCACACATAACAGCGGCAAAACACACTTTTTCCACGAAAAATTACGCAGTAAAACAGCAGCACTTAATATTGTTCACTTCTGAAAATTTTTACCAAAAACACAGCAGTGATCAATACTTTTTGCAGCTGAAAATAAGGGAAACAAAACAGCAGAAAAATTTTCGAAAATAGCAGATTAGAAGAGTGTTCCTAAGTGCTCTAGAGTGTCCATTCTACCTAGGCTTGCGTCCTACGGTCAACGCGGCTCTGATACCAATTTGTGACACCCGGTTCCGAATATGAACCAAGCGCAACACATATGTGTGCCCAGGAAGTTCATCACACTTATACGGCTGCATCACAAACGATATACAGAATTTAACCACGTCTTAACTAATAAATAAGTACTTTATTACAATAATCCAATAGTTCACGAATGATAAACCTCTAAATAATTGCAGCGGAAAATAAACTAAACAGCACAACTCCAATCCACAGGCAATTGACGGCGATACGCAACCTAGTACTCCACGTGATCCTCAGGGTACTCCCAATTGTCTCCAGTAGCTGTTGGGGGGGGATTGCAAGAGTGAGTACATGTCGTACTCAGCAAGTGTGGAAAGTATGACATGTGGCTAATTCAAATGACGAATGTAATAATGGCTGAGTGTTGAAAAGTACAGTAAAACATTTGAAAAGCATTATACTATGTCTATGTGAAACAAATCCCATCATAACCATCATTTTAACAAAATATAAACCATATCCGATTATTGCCAACATCACCATTATCCATGTCCAATTACCATAACTCAATTTCATATCCATGACCATATCCATAAACCATAACCATTACCAAACCATAACCATAAACCAATCATAACCATTAACCAACCATAACCATCCCAAATCCCAATTCCAACTCTAATCATGTAGGTCATCCAGGCGCTCATAACCGGGAGCACGGCTATCATGATAGTTTTTTTAACACTCTGCAGAGGTTGTACCACTTTACCCACATGTTTGTGATTTCATCACCTTTCGATGACTAAGAAACCTCCATTATGCCATCTCACACTTCCGTAGCTGCGTGGCCAAGAGATCACAAAATAGCCTTTCAAAAGGGACTACTGGTATGTACGGGCCCACTAAGGTTTCACCGGCAGGCTTCAATCTCTATTCTCCCACCCACGGGCCCCCTCGTGTGCCATGCAGATCCCAGGGTAGCCCTCCTCGACTCCCATTCCCCGCACCATCCAATGGTCCATACAATACTAGCAGCGCTCCTAATTATTCAGCTACGCCGCACCCATACTTGGCCTTGTGGTGGCACTGTTGACCTGGCATATTCTCGCATGAACCGGTCCTTAGATCTAAAGTAAGCAAACCACCATGACATCCAACCCATCCACATACCAGGCTTGCTTAGATCACCCATTACCACATCATATTGACCAGCTCACATTGACCAGAATATCATTAATGCATAATTAAATGTATAGTGTTATTTTCCCATCCCAGTTAATTAAGCGAAGCAAAAAGGTAAAAAGCCCATCCCAACTCTCTACCATAATTTCCAGGTGACAAGGGTGGTCAAACAAAACTAGTAAACTTCCTACCATAGGGTTCCCATCAATTTGACACAAGCATGCAAGTTCGCAAAAAAAACATTTAATAAAACAGGATCAATATGCTTCAAGGACACTTGCCTTGCTCCGGCGGATGGGGTTGCTCAAGCGCTTCGAAGTCTTGGTTCTGGAAATCCTCGTATGCAACCTCTTGAGCACCTTCCTCTCCGCGTGATCATACATACAAGAGAACATATACAATTCAACATAATGCACACAAAATAATCAACATGCAATGACATGCATGCATGCACAATTTAATAATTAATTTACTACGATCGTTTATTAATTAGATGCGACTAGTTCATACGTGTTCATATGAGTTTACGGGGGTTTTAGGGTGGATTAATGCTGCTGAAAATAGAATTATGACACAACTGCGATCAAGTTACGCCTATTAGGTTCAATATGATCGCTAAAATTCGCATCGGGAACATGGCCTACCGTAGATGCGATGGCTTCGATGATCGCGGGATGGGGACGAAGCGTAGACGAAGTAGATGCGTTCTCCGGCGGCACGACGACGGCGGCGCGATGTCGACGACGATCTCCGGCGGACGGCGGGGCCCTCCTCTTTTTCTTCCTCTTCTTCCCCTTCTTTTCCTCCTTTTTCTTCCCTGGGCGCAGCTCTCTGGACTCCCCTTTTTTCCTCTCTGTACCGGCGGCTGCGTCTGGCGGCTGGGAACGTGGGGCTTCGGTCCCTTTTTATAGGGGCGGCGGAAGGCGACGCGGGAATCGGTTCCGGAGCCGGCGGGATCGGGGTCTACGCGGAGTCGTACCGGGGCGGGAGGTCGAGGCGCGCTGGGAAAATCGGAACCACATCGGGGGGGGGGGGGGGGAGTCGGGGCGGGACGGGAAAATCGGAGGCGGGAGCCGAGCCGGGCGCTGGCGGGAGGCGGGAGCGCGCGGGGTCGAACCGCCCGCGTCGGTCGCATCGAGCGCGTACGGCGGCGGGGCTCAGCGCGGGACTCGGGCGGCCGAGGCTGGCGCGGAGCGGGGCGAGGCCGCTCGGTCGGCTGGGCCGCTTGGCCTGGCCGCCGGGTTGGCCTTTTTCTTTTTTTTTTTCTTTTTTTCTTTTATTATATAATTTATTATATATTTTTTATATATATTATTAATATTATATATTTATTATTTATTATTATAATATATATTATTAATATTAATATTTTATTTATTCTTATATATTGTTATATATATTATTTATATATATTTATATATATTTTATTATTATTATTTTTATACTTATGCCCTATTACAATTTTTAGGCTATAATTATTATTTTCTTTTTCTTCTTTTGCTACACATATTTGTATATGCATGTTTTATTATTTTTCTTTTATTCTACTAGTGTCTAAAGCATGATCATGTATGCAATGCATGATGCGAAAATTTAGGGTGTTACAATATGTGATGGCGTGATTTATAGATGCCTACACGCGCACGCTGGGCTCTCTCGCCGCCGCAATTCCGGCACCGGCGACCACACCCTGTTGCTGCTCACTTCAGTGTCCTCAAAAACGCGTCTCCCTCAACCATCGCCACATCCCATCCTTCGCGTGTCATGATGACCCCGCCACCCGCAAACCCATGTCGATGCCGGTCGCTTCGGCACCGGCCGGCACCCACGCCCTACTGGTGGTCACTTCACTGTCCACCCCGACGCGTCTCCCTCCATCTCCACGTCCCATCGTTCGCGTGCCATGATGACCCCGCCGCCCGCAAACCCCTGTCCATTACAGTGTACCTACTCCTACATGCTATGCCCCATATGGCATGGCATACCCTGGAAAAAATAGTCCAATATCATTAACCCCTGTCCACTAAGAAATGTTAGTATCATATAGTTTAGAGATGCATGTACATGAGGGTTCATTGCTGCTTATATGATATCAATTCCGTTTTTTACACTGCCAAATGTGTTGCTGATGTCTGGTAATTAACGCAAGATTATATTCATGTATCCGTTCTAGTAGCACTTTAGGGCGAGATGCTAACATGCAGATCAAAATATCAGTATGCAATCCACCTAAATTTAATTCCTAGATCCGCCACACTGTCCTCCTAGCCTCGAGACTTGCTCCGGGGTGATATCAATGGACGCAGATCACCTGACTTATACATTTTTACTGCACGCAATGCAGTAAAGATCCAACGGAATCACACCGTTGGATCTTTACTGCATCGCCCGCTGTAAAAACGTAAGTCATGTGAGATCACCGGTGTGATCTGGACGTTGATCCTTCAACTTAAATGTGGTCACTGCACTGCCAGACCAAAACCTAGCTTTGTTAAACTTCACAAGCTGCCCGCCTCATCTATCTTGCATCCTCTACCTGCTAATACTGCTGACGTCCATGACTCGCCCTGCCACCAATTCGCCTCGAGACGCGCTCCTGCTGATGTCGGTCAGACCGAACCGGCAGTACTGCAGAGGATGAGCACCCGGCGAACCCTCTCTTTCTCTAGCATCGCCAGCTACTATCTTGCCTGCTTTGCAGCTGGACTGAAAATCCCCTGCAGTACTACGGGTGTTGTAGCACCACTGACTACTACCTGATGCCTGATTGTAGGGTATGAACAGCAACAAAGAAGTCAACAAGTCGATGCATCGCTCAATATGGAGCAAAGTTATGTTGCGACGCGGTGTTCCCACGCTCGTATTTGCCGCACTCGTCCTGAAGATGGTCAAACATCAGACTTCTTCTTCTTTCACACTATTTGTACATGATACTAGGCCTGTTCAGTTGCTAATTTGCTTTAAACGTTTACCGTTTAAATGACACTAACAGAAGGAAAGAAGTTTGGAAGAGGGGGGGGCTAAAGGACTTAAGGTTGCTAAATTGCGCTATCTAGCATCTGCAAATAGAACGAATGATCAGAATCGGAAGCTACAAATTCAGTGGTCCGATAGGTTGGGTGCTGCGGTTGGTCCTAATCAGCGGCACTTTGTCAATGATGTGGTTATTACAACAAAAAAAATGCACCCCTCGCTGGTGTAAGGAAATGGGCAGAGGTTGGCGATACTTCGAAGAGTGATATAGTGAGAGACATTCTGGTTAGTGTTGTGACACCACACATAAGTATTTTTTTCTAGCGACCTCCATCTTGTACATTTATAACAGTGTGATATACAATGTATAGAATGCCTGGGACTTGGAGGACACAGATGATACCAAAAGAAAAATATTGAAGATTGCTGGTGAGCGCTACAAGGGGTGGCGATCAACATTGCATGCCACCTAAGAAGTATTCGACCGATGAGGAACGTATACAAAACAAGCCTGTTGATGTAGCAGATTCCGATTGGTTGGCGCTTATGGACTCTTTTGGGTCTGAGCGATTCAAGGTCAGCTAGCTTTATAATATCTTCATATCCTACAAAAACTATTTGATAACACCCATTCATGAAATTAATTCTTAAAATTGCAGTCAATAAGCAGAACCAATTCACGAAATCGAAGTACTCAAAAGAAAAAACACTTGCTTGGCTCGAAATCCTACGCCCAACTTAGTTACGAGAAGGTATGAAAACTAAATCATGCTTTTACTTTGCACTGCAATCATTCAATCAAATTTTACTTGTATTTGATGTAGCGAGTTCCAGAGACCGGAAAAGAACCCGATGACATAGAACTGTGGGAGGCAAGTCATGTGAAGAACGGTCAATGGGCAAACGAGCAGGCAGAAGCTGTACATGTGAGAAACACTTCAAACAGTCCCCATTTAAATAAATATTTGCAATGTACATGTGACTTTTCTTTTTGTATATAGACCCAGGCACGTGCCCAAATCGATGTAAAGGAAGCTGAGCTGGGAGTCCCAATCCTAGATCAGGAAAGAAACAACATCTTCCAGCTTACTTATATATCCGCAACCGGTTCTGGAGGATCACAGTTTCGAGGGCGTGGTTATATGGCTAAACCTAATGTTTCTGAAAGACTGCGTATCCAGATGTCTGACCAGCTCGGCCAGCAAGTTCGATCCTTGCAAAATAGAAAAGAAGACCTCAGCTCTCAGGTGCAAGAGTTGGAAGGAAGAAATGATAATATGACCTCCCAGATGGACGACTTCGTCCAGGCAAATGAACAGCTCAACTAGGAAGTCCGGGCTTTACATGATCAGACGACAGCCAATTCTGCACGGCAAGAAAGGGAGCTAGCATACATGCGCAAAATGATGGAGAGCTTGCAAGATCAACAACGGCTAGCAGCAACTCCACAAAAACCTCCTGCTCGCACCAAGTCGAAGCTGGATGTTCAAGAAACTATTCCTAGTACTACAACTCGTCGCGGTGATATTTTAATGGGTGCAATGTTGCAAACTTAAAAAACTGTAAATAACATCATCTCGCAACGACGCAAGGGTCCTTGAGCGTTGCATCAATTGTTGGATGTTTGTTGTTAAGTCGACAGCTGTATCGTGTGCGAATAAATTGATTCTGTTGCCACTAATTTTCAAACCTGGTGCATTAGGATTCTAGTGCCGCGAATTACAAAATGTGGCATTAATAGATTAATGCGACGAAAATAAACTGTTGCAATAGGAAGCTAGCTATTGCCACAAATTATAAAACGTTGCACTACAAACATTTGGCTACGACCAAAAAAACGTTGTACTAGACTGCTATTGCCACCATCCAGAGAACGTCGCATTACGACCCTGTTGCAACAGATTTGAATATGTTGCATTACGAACCTATTGCCACACATCAGAAATCGATGCAATACAATACTGTTGCCATGGTTTTGAAATCGTTGCAATACCATACTATTCGCCATGAACGTGAAATCGTTGCAATACCGTATTACTGGCCACGGCTGTGAAATCATCGCGATACCATATTATTCACCACGAGTGTGAAATCGTCGCGATACCTTACTATTCGCCACAGAAGTGAAATCGTTGCAACATTGTAATATTCGCCACGAATGTGAAAACGTCGCGATACGATATTATTCGACACGAGTGTGAAATCGTCGCGATACCGTACTATTCGCCGCAGATGTGAAAACGTTGCGATACCATATTATTCGCCACAAGTGTGAAATCATTGCGATATTGTACTATTCACCACGGATGTGAAATCGTTGCAACACCATACTATTTGCCACGAATGTAAAAACATTGCCATACCGTACTATTCGCTACGGATGTGAAATCGTTGCACTACCGTACTATTCGCCGCGAATGTGAAAACGTCGCGATACCATACTATTCGCCATGAGTATGAAATCATCGCGATACCGTACTATTCGCCACGAGTATGAAATCGTCGCGATACCATACTTATCGCCACAGATGTGAAATCATCGCAAATAACGTACTATTCGTTGCAATACATTAAATCATCGCGATAAGTTAAACTGTTGCAATACCATAGTATTTGCCACGAACGTGGAGTCATTGCAATACCATACTTTTTGCCACGAATGTGGCATCATTGCAACACCGTGATTTTTGTTGCAATACGTTAAATCGTCGCAATACGTTAAACCGTTGTAATACCATACTATTTGCCACAAACGTGTAGTCGTTGCAATACCATACTTTTTGCCATGAACATGGTATCGTTGCAACACCGTTATTTTCATTGCAATACGTTACATCGTCGCAATACGTTAAACCGTTGCAATACCATACCATTTGCCACGAACGTGGAGTCGTTGCAATACCATACTTTTTGCCATGAATGTGGCATCGTTGCAACACCATTATTTTCGTTGCAATACGTTAAATTGTCGCAATACGTTAAACCGTTGCAATATCGTACTATTTGCCACGAACGTGGAGTTGTTGCAATACCATACTTTTTGCCACGAATGTGACATCATTGAAACACCGATATTTTCGTCGCAATACGTTAAATCGTCGCAATAGGTTAAACCGTTGCAATACCATACTATTTGCAACGAACGTGGAGTCATCGCAATACCATACTATTTGCCATGGATGTCAAGTCGTCGCAATAACCTATTGCCACGGTTGTTATCGCCACGAGTCGGAAAAAACTATCGTGACGTTCTATTTCATTGCGACAACAACCTATTGCGACGAATTTTGACCTATTGCAACGATTTTTTTCGTCGCAATAAACCGGAATCCTGGTAGTGGCATTCAAAATCCAAATCCTTACCATCAACATTAACCATATTCAATTATCATAGCTCAACCATAACCAAACCCAAACCATCCCAAATCCCAAGTTCCACTATAATCATTTAGGTCATCCAGGTGCTCTTAACCGGGAGCACGACTATCATGATAGTTTTTAACACTCTGCAGAGGTTGTAACACTGTACCCACATGTTCGTGATTTCATCATCTCTCGGTAACTAAGAACCTTTATTATGTCTTATCACACTTTCATTGGTGTGTGGCCGAGAGATCAGAAAATAACCTTTCAAAAGGGACTACGAGCATGTACGGACCCACTAAGGTTTCACTAGCAAGCTTGAATCTCCATTCTCCCACCCACGCGCCCCCTCATGTGCCATTTGGTTCCCAGGGCAGCCCTCCTCGACTCCCATTCCCCTCACCATCCAATGGTCTATACAATACCAGCAGCACACCTAATTATTCAGCTATGCCGCACCCATACTTGGCCTTGTGGTGGCACTGTTGTCCTGGCATATTCTCGCATGAACCGGTCCTTAGATCTAAGGAAAGCAAACCACCATAACATCCAACCCAATCCACAATCCATGCTTACTTAGATTTCCCAAGTCCCATGTTTACCAATTAATCATATCTAGCAATTTTCATCATCCATAAGTTCATTAGTTCACAATTAAGCCATTTGGTTGCTTTTCCATCCCAATTAATTATAGCGAAGCAAAAGGTAAAAATCCCTTCCTAACTCTCTATAATATTTTTCAAGTGACAAGGATGGAGAACCAAGACTAGTAAACTTCTATCTTGGGTTTCCCATCATTTTGACACAAGCATGTAGTTTTTCAAATAAAACATTCAAAAACAGGATCAAAATATTCAAGGACGCCTGCCTTGCTCTTGAGATTGGTTAGGGTCAAAAGCTTTAAAGTTCTGGTGCTTGAGGTGCTCGACAACACCCTCTAGAGCAACACCTTCTATTCCTCGCAATAGACATACAAAACAGACATTACAATCAATAAATCCTCATATAGTACTCAATATGTCATGATACGCATGAATAATGCAATTATGAGGTAAAACTCGTTAATAAGTTGTTATTAATGTTTACTAACTTGTTCTAATGAAGTTTAACACATTTGAACGGGAGTTGAATCAATTTAGATCAGATTACAATTAATTCAGCAACTTCAAATTCAGGTGGCCGGACGAGTCTGTACTGGAGACTAGACTAGTCCGTCCTAGACCAGAAAGTCGACCGAACTAGTCCGCACCTGGACTGGACAAGTCCGTTCATCTAGGGTTCTTGGCGAATTTCCAACTAGAGTATAGTTGGAGTTGAATTATGGTACCAAGATTGAAGTAGAAAGATGATCTAAGGTAATTACCGTGAATTCAACAACTCAAGGGTTTCTAGCAAGTTTTAGTTTGATTCTTGTGATGCAAAATGTGTTAGAATGATTCAGTGAACCTTAACAAGTTATATAGCAAGTATGAATCTAAGGATCATAGTGAAATGAAGACGATGAATGAAAAACAATAACGCTAACCCTAGAAGCGATATGTGATAAGTGAAAGCGAAGTTCACAAGGGACACAAGGATTTTATCCCGAGGTTCGATCCCACACAAGGATCTACATCCCCGTTGAGGAGTCCACGAAGGACAGGGTTCAACAACCCTTCCCTCACCGAGTTTGCTGCAAGGACCAAATCGGTTCTACACTATCACAAGGGTGAATACAAGATTCGTTGGGGCTTCTCACAATCTGAGGCTCCCATCACAAATATGATCACAAATCACAAAGAACAACTCAAGACACAGTTCACAAAGATTCAACAAGTGCAAGAGATCAAACCGAGAGCCTAGAGCGGTGTTCTTCCTCTTCTTCACCTCACAAAACCCTAATCCACACAAGAATTAATTTTAGAGGGAAGGTAGGCAAGGAGGCTTTTAAAGGCTCAAAATTTTTTATGGCGGCGCTAGGGTTTCAAAGTTATTCAAATGAATCCGGGGATCCTCTATTTATAGAGGATCCAGGCTAAACTGTTGACCTCAGCAGATGGGCGGACAAGTTCGGCCTGTGGCCCGGACTAGTCCGACCTTTCGGACCACTAACGTCCCTGACAACTGCCACACTGCACGGCAATCATCACGCTACCCGCCAAAAATCAAATTCAAACAGTCACTTCATAACGGACTAGTCCGGTCCAAACCGGACTAGTTCGATTTCACACAGAACCTTTTGTTCCGTCTGAAAACGGACTAGTCTGGAGACCACGGACTAGTCCGACCCCCAGGACGGACTAGTTCGGCCTCCCAGATGTAGTTGCTAGAAGATCCTAACTCTCACCAATCCGGACTTGTCCGGCCCCCAGGGCAGACTAGTCCGATCTCAGTCCGGACCTCTTGGTCTAGACTAAAACGAACAAGTCCGGGGTTTTGGGACTAGGTCCCGAAAACCCACTCCATGACTACCCCGGACCAGTCCGTCCCACTACGGACTAGTCCGAAGTCAGTCAGACCCTTCTGGTCCGCTTGAAAACGGACTAGGCCGGCCAGGAGCGGACTAGTCCGGCCACCAGCACGGACTAGTCCGGCCTCTCCTAGCAGACTACTCTAACACTCTTCTCTCAATAGGTTTTGATATCTACACCGCTTTGAGCTCCCAACTTGATCTCAATGCACTTTACACACACATCCTCAAACATATATGGCTAGTCTAAACTCGACACGCTAGAAACCCTAGTTTCTTCTTTTCAAGTCAACGCCGCCGTTTTCATCCTTTTCCTTTTTGAGGGTTTGTGTTTCCACTTGAGTCTACACCTGTGCTTAAGACCACTGAGCTCATTAGTTACTTAATTGTCATCATCAATCTTCCAAAACCCACGGGGATCCTAGATGCACTTTCAATCTCCCCCTTTTTGGTGATTGATGACAACACATTAAGTCTTCAATATATAAGAGTATAAAATTTGGTTTTCATAACGTGCGGGTGTATGAGTGACTCCCCCTCAATGAATGCATCATGAAAAGAAGATTGAGGAAGTCCTTCATACACACACGCGTTATGGTGGGGTTCCTACGTGTTGTGCTCAACATTTGTGACAAGACATATTAAACATGAATATGATCAAAAGATAGACATTCAAAGCATCATATTGATATTACACAATCAAGACATAGCCTTGCACAAATTTTAAACATTCGAATGACATAAATATTACATTATGAAGTGCAACATGTCCAAGGATCCAACAAAATAAAGTGCTACCCCCTCTAACACCCATCTAACTCTCTCCCTTTGGCATCAAGACACCAAAAAGGAAAAGAAGAGGGGAACTACGAGACCTATCAACTAGTCATCGTCCTCCTCGTCTTACGCCGCCTCGTCACTCTCCGAGGCCTCCGGATCCTCGTAGTCTTCGTCGTCGTTGTTGGAGACCCGTGCTGAGGGAGCCGCCCGAAAAGAGCTCCCGACCTCATGGAACTGGGCGAGCTCGTCGGCGGTGAAGTCACGGAACGGAGTGATCTCGCCATCGCTCTCCTCTGGAGGTGACATGGGGACCTCAAGCTTGTAGAACACAACCTTGATGTACTTTTCTTGATGCTTGTGCGCCCGCTGATTGCGGACTTCTTGCTTTCGGCAGGAGGTGAAGATGGCCTTGAAGCACTTGAAGAAATCGCTCATCGACTGAGGCGGAGGCCGAGATGGAGGTGCCACGGGGCGACGTGCTGACATAACCAGATGAGGAGGAGGCTCCGCATTCTGCCGGCGTGGAGGAGGCGGCACAGAAGGTGGCGTCTATGGATGAAGCGGGCGATGAGTCACATCCTTGACAAAGGTCAAGCCAGACACCTTCTGGATGAGACACATGATGTAGGGTGCATACCCACAAGCACGATTAGGGGTGTGCGAGATGTTGAAGATGTCTTCGAAGATGTAATCAACGAGATTGAACTTCTCATCACCACCAATAAGATGGAACAGGTGCCTTAGTGAATGTGGCCTAGAGGGGGTGAATAGGCCTTTTTGCAAATTTTTGCAACACTTAACAACCAGTTCAATACCAGAGATATCGGACTAGTCTGGTAAAGTGCGGACTAGTCCGGTGTTCACGGACTAAATGGATTGAGCTTGATCGATTAGATTGATTCTTTTATGTATGCAACGGAAATATAGAATCAAATAAAGGTTTCAATGTTATAAGCTAGATTATATCACAATTAAATCTTGTGTTTAACAATCCAACATGAGATAAGCAATGATTATGAAACCCTAGTTTATATTGATGAATTAGAACGATGAACACCAAAAACACAGAACACAAGGATTTATCCCGTGGTTCGGCTCCCACAAAGGCAACCTACATCCACATTGAGGAGTCCACAAAAGGACCGGGTCTTCTCCAACCCTACCCTCGTTGGATCGCCACGAAGGCCGATCCTCTTCCACTAATCACAAAGGGGTGAATAACCGAATTCAAAGGTACCTTCTCACACGTTGAGAGCTCCCTTTGATTACAACATGAAATACCACCAAAACACACTCAAAAAATTACAATTATAACGCAGGAGTGTGTTAGAGAATCAAACCAAGAGCTCAATGGTGTTGAACGTGTCTCTCCAATGATTTAGAGTGAATCCTCAAAGGATAGATCGTTGTTGCACTTAATTTCGTGGAGAGATGTGGTTTCTGAGGCTCTCGGGAGTTGTGACGACGCTAGGGTTCGATAGAGGTAAAAATATGGCCGTACAACTCTATTTATATGGGTTTCTAAAAGTGACCGTTAGGGTTCAGAAACTTCGGACTACTCCGTGGTTGTCACCGGACTAGTCCGGTGTGCTGAGTGTAGCAAATCCTAAGTGTCCCGAAATATCGGACTAGTCCGGCTAGGAGCGGACTTGTCCGATTTTTCTACTGGAAATCTTCGGACTAGTTCGATAGCCATCGGACTTGTCCGGTTATGTAAAACCCTAAGTGTATAGGATGACAAGTCTGCACTTGGGGGACTTGTCCGATTCAGATCAGCGGGTATTTCGGACTAGTCTTTGCACACATCGTACTTGTCCGACTTGGATCAGAAAGAATATCGGACTAGTCCGGATCTGATCGGACTTGTCCGATTTTGTGTGACTTGTGAAGTGTTTTGAGGACTAGTCCGCACTGAGGAGGACTAGTCCAATTCTGGTCAGAAAGGATATCGGACTAGTCCGGTGTCCGTCGGACTAGTCCGGTCCTGTGTAACTTTGTGCAATGTGTGTGTTTAAATGTGGTTGAGCTATTGGGATGTGTTTCTTTAACACACTCCATACACAATAATCTACTACTCTTCTTCCTTGAACTCATTTCCACTTTGCTCCTCATTTTTCCTTCTTTTTGGTACATTATTCATTTTTTTGTCATAAGCCTGCACTCATCTTAACAAAGAGCTTAGGATCCCAATTGCTTGTTATAAATCATCCAAAACCCACAAGGGAGTCCTAGATGCACTTTCAATCTCCCTCTTTTTGGTGATTGATGACAACCAATTGAGATTTCACAAAATGTGATAAAAATTGAGATTTTCATAAAGTATGCACATATGAATCCAAAATACATCAAGCAGTGAAAAGTATTATCCATATGTGCATTCTTTATGGTGGGATGCATGACTAAGTATACTGAAACATTGATATTGATATAATTGACATTAATTACTAAATGGCAAGCATATATGACATTCTAGAGCAAAATCACAGTTTTCATATATACTACTCAAAGGATTAACTCATTGCATCACTGAACCATAATTAACATAAGATCATTGTGAAAACATTACAAGCCACAAAAGAGGTAAAAAGAAAAGCATAGAACTCTCTCTCGCAAACTACAGCTAAGACTAAGACTCCCCTCAATCTCTCCCCCTTTGGCATCAAGACACCAAAAAGAAGGAGAGGAGGGTCCTAGGTTCTTCACTCTTCGCTGTCGGTCCTCTCATTGTTGTCTTCATCATCTTCATTTCCAGCTTGATGAGGAGGAGGAGGAGGAGGAGGAGGAGGTGCGGAGGTGCTCGAGTCCCCAACACCAAAGTAGGCAAGCTCAGAGGGGGTCAAGGGCCCGAGCTCAGTGAAGTCCGGGTCGGAGTCTTCAGAAATCACTGGAGATCCAATGGGGTTGATCTCCAGCTTCTGGCAAATTTGCTTCACATTTGCCTTGATGTACCTCATGTCCTACTTTCTTTTCTGATTGAGCTTGTGGGCCTTCACTTCGGCCTTCTTGCAGGAGGCAAAGATTGCAGCTAGATATTTAAGGATCCCACTAGCTGATCCTTTTTGAGGGGCTGCCCTACCAGCAGGGGCAGCACATGCATCTTCTCTTGCTTTCGCCGGTGCCTCAGGGCTGGAGGCCGGCGAGGGGGCAGCCTGGACATTTACTTTTTGAGGCTTCTGAGGCCTCAGAGGTATGTGCTCCACATCTTTGACAAACTCGATCCCTGTGACTTTCTCAATCATGTACATGAGATAAGGGGCATAGCCACATGATCTGTTAGGGGTGCATGATATGTTCACCATGTCATTCCAAATGTATTCCGCCACATCAAATGCGCGGTTTTTGCTTAAGACCCTCATCAGAGTTCGGAGGTATCCTTGAACACTTCCTGCATCCCCATTATTAGGAGTTGTTGTCTTCCTTAAGACCTTGTTTAGCACCACAAAGAATGGCTTCATGTTCTTCATGGTAGGAGGGATGAACTTTGAGTTGGGCTCATAGAGAAACTTCATCTTTTCCTTCTCGATGACACCAACATTGTGAATAATCACATTGTCATTCCTTGAGGTGTCAAGATGCAACATACTCGCAAATTCATCATATGTGATAGTGTACTTGGATCCATGAGTCATCCAAGTCACTTTCTCTTCTTCATCGCTTGCAAAGTAACAAGTGCCATAGAACTGAGCCACCACTTCATCATTCCAATTGTACTTGAAGGCAAAGAGGTCCTTCAAGCCATGTCTTTCAGCTGCTGCAATCACTTGATCAAATGTAGAGCATCTCTTCTTCTCAAGATGTGCCCAGTCAATCCACTGACTGCGCACCACTGGTGTCTTCATCTATAGGTAAACAGCCCTGTAATAGTCAGCATGAAAATTGCTCCAGAATCTTCCATCTGCAGCCTGCTTTGGGTGACTATAGCAATCAATGCTCCTGAGCTTTGCAACTGAGTTGCTGCCCTTCCATTGAACTTCTCTTCAGTGGGGTCTCGGACCCCTTCCCTCGGAGCATGTAGCTTCAACGGGCCAATTGGACCCATAGCAATCCCTTTGCCCTTGCCCTTTTGCTTGTCGGGCACTTGCCGAGCTAGGACCACCACTGGTGGTAGTCCTAGAAGTTGGCACCTTGGAGGCCGGCTTCTTCGCCAGCACTTTCCTCCGAACCTGTGGAGGAGACGGAGCTGGCTCGGTAGGTCTCTCTTGGCGCTTCTTGCCGAGACTCGTTGAGGTTCGAGGTGCCATCTCGTGGTCCATATCGGCCTCAAAATCGGAAACTTTATAGTTTGAGCTCGACATGACCTGAGAATGAGAGGCTTGATTGAGAATGGATGGTACAATGCATAGGTGTGAAAGTATAGCAAGGACTCGCATTGAGGAATTGACAAGTTAGGTTATGAGATCAGAAAAGTCGTACTTGTCCGGTGTCAAGGCACGGACTAGTCCGGGATATCGGACTTGTCCGTGCATGGACCAGACTAGTCCAGTATTCAAACTCAAAAACCTAGGAAACTAGACAAATGGTGATTCCTAATGTACAACAAGCATAGCATAAACGGGATACATCAAGGAGGCCTGAATAAAGTGAAATATGCTAGGCTATTTGATCAACAATGAAGGAATTTGGGATTTCTAGGGTTAGGGTGAAAGATTACCAAAGAAAATGACTGGAGCTGGAAGAAGAGGACGCTGAAGGCCGGACTAGTCCAAGATCTTCAGTCCTGATGCAATGTCGATCAAATCCCACCCAAACTTGCGAAGTTTTGATGGAGAAATCAAGAAATCGTCTTCGGGGCTCGAGCACGAAGAGAGAGAGTCCGTGAGGCAAGAGTGGACGTGAGGGATTTAGGGTTTAGTGGCGGCTAGGGTTATGGACACGAAAAATCGGACAGGTCCGGAGAAGACCGGACTAGTCCGAACTTTTCCAGGGGCTATATCGGACTAGTCCGTTGGCTACCGGACTAGTTCGGCCTAACCGGCACGCTACAAACTAGTCTACATGGGCGGACTAGTCCGGGCAACCACGGACTGGTCCGTGGTCACTAGACAAGAAATTTTTAGCCCATTCGTATATATTTGAAGGTACATATTTAGAGAAAAGAGAGGCAAAAAACATCAAATAGTCTTGATGAATATGATCAGTAAGCATACAACAATCAAGCAATGATCATAATTCACCAAGATCTAGTAATTGACATAGTTTTTCGAAGAAAAAATGAGAGAGATGATTTTCATAATCCAATCAACATATTTGAAGAATTCATACAGGTATGCAACATTTCAAGCCACACTCCGAGCATCAAGGATATTCTGTTCATTTCGGAGTTCACAAAAACATTTTTCATCAAGTGGCTTGGTAAATATGTCGGTCAATTGCTTTTGGGTGTTGACATGTGAAATGGCTATGTCTCCTTTCATGGCATGATCTCTCAAAAAGTGATGTCTTATGTCTCTGTATTTAGTTCTGGAGTGCTCAACTGGGTTGTGGGCAATTTTAATGGCACTCTCATTGTCACAAAGAAGTGGAATATGCTTCATAGTGTAACCATAATCCCTTAGAGTTTGTCGCATCCAAAGGAGTTGAGCACAACAACTCCCGGCTGCAACATACTCTGCTTCGGCTGTGGATAAAGCAATGGAATTTTGTTTCTTGGAGGACCAAGAAACTAAGGATCTCCCTAGGAATTGGCATGTGCCGGAAGTGTTTTTTCTATCTACTTTGCACCCGACATAATCTGCATCAGAATAACCGATGAGATTGAATTTTGAGCCTTTTGGATACCAAAGACCAAGGTTGGATGTATGAACTAAATATCTCAAGATCCTTTTTACAGCTATCAAGTGACATTCTTTAGGGTTGGCTTGAAATCTTGAACACAAACATACACTCAACATAATGTCTGGCCTAGATGCATATAAATAGATTAGAGATCCAATCATGGAGCGATATACCTTTTGGTCGACGTTAGGTCCATCTTCCAAGTGGCCTTTTGTTGCCATGGGGGTCTTTATGGGCTTTGCCTTGTCCATACCAAACTTCTTAAGTATGTCCTGCGTGTACTTGGTTTGGCTTATGAACATCCCTTCCTTTTGTTGCCGCACTTGGAATCCCAAAAAGTACTTTAACTCTCCCATCATTGACATTTCAAACCTGTCTGTCATGATTTTACTAAATTCTTCACAAAAAGATTGGTTAGTTGACCCAAAGATTATATCGTCAATATAAATTTGACAAATAAAAAGATCATCATCATAATTCTTTCTAAATAGTGTATAGTCTACTTTGCCAATCTTAAAGCCATTTTAAATTAATAAATCTCTAAGACACTCATACCAAGCTCTAGGATCTTGTTTGAGGCCATAGAGAGCCTTACGCAATTTAAACACGTGGTCGGGGAACTCTTCATATTCAAATCTGGGTGGTTGCTCCACGTACACCTCTTCCTTGATTGGTCCGTTGAGGAAGGCGATTTTCACATCCATTTGATATAGCTTGAAATCATGGTGAGTAGCATATGAAAGTAATATTCTAATAGATTCAAGCCTAGCTACTGGAGCAAAAGTTTCATCGAAATCCAAACCTTCGACTTGTGAGTACCCTTTGGCCACAAGTCGTGCCATGTTCCTTGTCACCACCCCGTGTTCATCTTGTTTGTTGCGGAAGACCCACTTGGTGCCGATAATGTTTGAATTGGGTCTTGCCACAAGTTCCCACACTTCGTTCCGCTTGAAGTTGTTCAATTCTTCTTGCATTGCCACCACTCAGTCCGGATCTTTCAATGCATCTTCAACCCTGTGTGGTTCCAGAAAGTATACAAACGAATAGTGTTCACAAAAGTTAGCTATGAGAGATCTAGTGGTTACTCCCTTTTGGATGTCACCGATGATGTTGTCGATTGGGTGATCCCTTTGGACGCATTGGTGTACTCTTGGGTGTGGCACTTGAGGAGTTGTATCTTCATGATTATCTGCTTCTCCCCTGAGTCATTGCCTTCGTTGACTTGTTGATTATCTTGGTATCTTTGTGGTTGATCTTGTGTTGAAGCTCCCCCTTGATCGTTGATCTCCTCTTGTGGTTCATCTCCCTCATGTACGTGTGGAGGTGGCTCTTGTGGTCGAACCTCACCTATAGCCATTCTCTTCAATGCTTGACAAGGAGCTTCTTCTTTACCTAGTTTACATGGATCAACTTTCTCCTTTTGGGAGCCATTAGTCTCATCGAACACTACGTCACGTGCTATTTCAACAAGTCCGAAGGTCTTGTTGAAAACACGATAGGCGTAAGTGTTCGAATCATAACCAAGCAAGAAACCTTCATCGGACTTCAAGGCGAACTTTGAAGTCCTAGGCTTCTTGTTTAAGATATAGCATGGAGAGCCGAAAACTTGAAAATATGAAATTTTTGGTTTGTTACCGGAGAGTAGCTCATAGGATGTCTTCTTGAGTAGTCGATGAAGATAAAGTCGATTTACAGAGTGGCAAGCGATGTTAATCGCTTCTGCCCAAAATCGATCCGATGTCTTGTACTCATCGAGCATTGTTCTTGCCATCTCTATGAGTGTTCGATTTTTCCTTTCGGCAACTCCATTTTGTTGTGGGGAATATGGCGCTGAAAATTCGTGCTTGATGCCCTCTTCATCAAGGTACTCCTCTACTTGTGTGTTCTTGAACTCCGTGCCATTGTCGCTTCGAATATTCTTGATTGTCAATGAGAATTCGTTTTGAGCTCGCTTGAAGAACTTCTTGAGTATTCCTTGTGTTTCTGACTGATCATGCAAAAAGAAAACCCAAGTGAAGCGAGAAAAGTCATCAACAACTACTAAACCATATTTGTTACCGCCGATGCTTATGTAAGCAATTGGACCAAATAAGTCCATGTGAAGTAGCTTGAGCGGTCTTGTTGTAGTCATGATGTTCTTTGCGGGATGAGGTGCTCCAACTTGCTTCCCAGCTTGGCACGTGCTACAAGGCCTGTCCTTCTCAAAAACAACATCCTTCAAACCGCAGATGTGATCGCCCTTGAGGAGTTTTTGAAGATTCCTCATACCAACATGCGCTAGCCGTCTATGCCACAGCCAACCCATGTTGGTTTTTGTAGTCCAGCATGTGTCAAGTTTGGCTTTATCCTTGTTGAAGTCAACAAGGTAAAGCTTTCCCTTCAACATACCCTTGAATGCAATGGAATCATCACTCCTCCTAGAGACGGTCACACCCTCATTAGTGAACAAGCAATTATAACCTTTGTCACATAGTTGAGATATGGACAACAGGTTATAATGTAAGGATTCAACATGTAAAACATGAGAAAGTGTGTGTTTAGATGATATAGCAATTTTACCGGTACCGTGCACCCTTCCTTGACTGTTATCTCCAAAGTAGATGCCCTCATTTTGGTCCTCATTCTCTTCATATTCCACGAACATTCTTCTTTCTCCGGTCATATGGTTGGTGCACCCGCTGTCTAGCACCAATTTAGATCCACAGGAGGAATAGGCCTGCAAGAACAAATTATGCTTTGGTTTTAGGTACCCAAGCTTGCTTGGGTCCTTGGAGGTTAATTACAATACATTTGGGCACCCACACATGAGATTTAGTGTTCCCATGGCGTGGCCCAACATAATGAGCATAAACCTTGCCAAAGTTATTTCTCATTAACACATAGGAGGCATCAAAGGTTTTGAACAATAGTTGTTTATGTACCGGACTAGTCTGGGGCCCGGACTTGTCCGGAGAACCGGACTTGTCCGGACATCGACCGGACTAGTCCGATGTTCCTGTGCAGGTACAGTCTTAATATGTGACTTTCCAGTTTGAGAGGGTCTTCCTTTTACAAAGGTAATCCTCTCCTTGTTATTCTTATGACTTCTAGCATGCTGCTTTTCACCATAAGAGTAACCAATGCCATATTTGACGTTTGGAGATCTTTGGACCAAGTATGCACTAGGTGCATAGTTGATCTTCTCCTTGTCAAATATGCCACAATGGGAAGGATGTTTATCCTTTGTGGAGGTTGATTTCTCCTTCAAGCTGGTGTCACCTTTCTTACATGTACAAGCATGAGCTAAATCAGTTTTAGTGGGTTGAGAAGGTGAACTTGAAGAGGAGGAAGGTTCACTCAGCTTGAGTGACTCAACTTGCACTTCAAGGATCTTGTTAACCTTGATCAGGTCAGCAAGTTGGTCCTTGATTGCAACATTTTAGTTGGTTAACTCTAGGCAAGCTTCCTTGCTTGAAGCTAACTCAAGCTCTAGTGAATTGCTTTTCTCCTTTTCAAGTTCTAGAAGTTTGTCAAGTTTGACATACTCCTCCTTTTGGGAGATAATCATGTCCTCTTGATGATGAATTAACCTCTCCTTCTCAACAAGTTGATCAAGTAAAAATTTCATTTTTGTTGCAGCTTTTCTATCTAGTCCAATAAGCATATCCTCATTATCACTATTTATTTCATCATCACTAGAGTAGGAATGCACGGAAGGGGCTTTGATGGTTACCTTGCGTTTACCTTCCTTTTCCATGAGGCAAGTACCATTTCTCTTCCTTGTGCCGAGTGTAGGGAAGAGAGTAGACTTCTTAGACGTGCTCTCGATAGCTATGCTAGCCATCTCTTCTTCCTCGGATGATGAGGACTCATCATTTGAGTCCCACTCATTCCCTATGTGAGCTTGTTCGGCTTGTTTCTTCTTCTTGATGAATTTCATGGGTTGAGGCTTGGCTTCTTTTGTCTTCTTCTTTTTCTCTTCGTACGGGCAATCAACAATAAAGTGGTTGTACTCGCCACAATTATAGCATGCCCGCCTCAACTTTGCCTTTGTTCTGTCCTTGTACTTTCCTCCACTTGATTTTGTACCTTGTCTTTTCTTCATTATTCTCTTGAACTTTTTCATGAATAATATCATGTCATCTTCATCTAGTTCACTGCTCTCGTCATCACTGTCTTCCTATAGTTGTGCTTCTCTAGCTTCTTTGGATAGGGGCTTGAGGGTGGACTTCAAAGCAACCCCTTTCTTCTTTGCCGCGGTGAGGTCGGCAATTTCCTTGACGTGCTTTGCTTGTTTTTCCATCATCTCAAAGTTGATTATCTTTCCAAGCAATTCATACGGAGTCATCCTTTTGTATCCGGGGCTTTCTCTAATCATGGAGCATAGTGTGACATTGCGAGGCATAAAAGCTCTAAGGATGAGCTTTACCACCTCATGGTCATTCCACTTCTTGCTCCCATATGATCGAACCTTGTTGACGAGTGTCTTCAATCGGTTGTACATATCTTGGGGTGACTCATCTTCCACAATTGCGAATCTTCGTAGTTCGCCTTCGATCATCTCTATCTTTGCTTAACGCACATGTCGGTCACCTTCATGTGCAGTTTGCAGTGTATCCCATATCTCCTTAGCAATTTCGAGTCCATCCACCTTGGGGAACTCGTCCCAACTGAGTGAGGAGGTGATTACAGCCGCGGCTTGAGCGTTTCTGTGAATAGCCTGCTCTTGGCTTGGGGTGAGCTCTTCGTCGTCGTCCGAAATATCTATCCCTGTGCACAAATTATGCCACAAACTTGGATTGAGGGAAATTATATGCATTTTCATATTTTGCCTCCACATTGAGTAATCACTTCAATCGAAGTGTGGGGCTTGTCCAAGTGAGATAGATAAGTAATGATTGTTATTGGAATTTAGACGATCATAGTTAAAAGGATATTGGGAGTAGTCGGTGTGACTACTCCCCTTCTTCTTCTCTTCCACTTTCACTTTCCCTTTGGAAAGTGCCTTCTTTCTAAGGAGCGCCTTTAGCTCCAGCGTCTCCTCATCATCGTCCTCGAAGTCTTGAATGGCTTCGGGGTACTTCTCCATCTTTTGGGTCTTGTCGTTGTTAACCTCCTCTTGGTTGTTGGTTTTGTGGATGTCCTTCATCTCCGACATGATCTCTTCGAGTGGTTAGACTCTTTCTTGAAGAACCTGCTCTGATACCAATTGAATGCGGCCTAGAGGGCGGGTGAATAGGCCTTTTTGCAAATTGTCGGATCCTGCAACACTTAACAACCAGTTCAATACTAGAGATATCGGACTAGTCTGGTAAAGTGCGGACTAGTCCGGTGTTCACGGACGAAGTGGATTGAGCTTGATCGATTAGATTGATTCTTTTATGTATGCAGCGGAAATATAGAATCAAATAAAGGTTTCAATGTTATGAGCTAGATTATATCACAATTAAATCTTGTGTTTAACAATCCAACGTGAGATAAGCAATGATTATGAAACCCTAGGTTATATTGATGAATTAGAATGATGAACACCAAAAACACAGGACACAAGGATTTATCCCGTGGTTCGGCTCCCACAAAGGCAACCTACATCCACGTTGAGGAGTCCACAAAAGGACCGGGTCTTCTCCAACCCTACCCTCTTCGGATCGCCACGAAGGCCAATCCTCTTCCACTAATCACAAAGGGGTGAATAACCGAATTCAAAGGGGCCTTCTCACACATTGAGAGCTCCCTTGGATTACAACACGAAATACCACCAAAACACCCTCAAAATATTACAATTAAAACGCAGGAGTGTGTTAGAGAATCAAACCAAGAGCTCAATGGTGTTGAACGTGTCTCTCCAACGATTTAGAGTGGATCCTCAAAGGATTGATCGTTGTTGCACTTAATTTCGTGGAGAGATGTGGTTTTTGAGGCTCTTGGGAGGTGTGACGGTGCTAGGGTTCGAGAAAGGTAAAAATATGGCCTGACAACTCTATTTATATGGGTTTCTAAAAGTGACCGTTAGGGTTCAGAAAGTTCGGACTAGTCCGTGGTGGTCACCGGACTAGTCCGGTGTGCTGAGTGTAGCTAACCCTAAGTGTCTCAAAATATCGGATTAGTCCGGCTAGGAGCGGACTTGTCCGATTTCGCTACTAGAAATCTTCGGACTAGTCCGATAGCCATCGGAATTGTCTAGTTATGTAAAACCCTAACTGTATAGGATGACAAGTCCGCACTTGGGGGACTTGTCCGATTTAGATTAGAGGGTATTTCGGACTAGTCCGTGCACACATCAGACTTGTCCAATTTGGATCAGAAAGAATATCGGACTAGTCCGGATGTGATCGGACTTGTCCGGTTTTGTGTGACTTGTGAAGTGTTTTGAGGACTAGTCCGCACTGAGGAGGACTAGTCCAATTCTGGTCAGAAAGGATATCGGACTAGTCCGGTGTCTATCGGACTAGTCCGGTCCTGTGTAACTTTGTGCAATGTGTGTGTTTAAATGTGGTTGAGCTCTCGGGATGTGTTTCCTTAACACACTCCATACACAATAATCTACTACTCTTCTTCCTTGAGCTCATTTCCACTTTGCTCCTCATTCTTCCTTCTTCTTGGTACTTTGTTCATTTTTCTGTCATAAGCCTGCACTCATCTCAACAAAGAGGTTAGGATCCCAATTGCTTGTCATAAATCATCCAAAACCCACAAGGGAGTCCTAGATGCACTTTCACTTAGGCTGCCTTGGATCACCCCTGCATCACCATCCTTGGGAGCTATGGTCCTCCTCAGAATCTGGTTCAGGATATTATAGAATAGCTTGATGTTGCGAGCAAGCCCTGGCTCATAGGACACATGGTTGGGGTACATGTAGTCCATATGATCTCTGTCTATGGCCTTGAGGTTAGAAATAATGATCTCATGATCCAAATGAGCCTCAAGCGCGAGAATCTTGGCAAACTCCGCAAAGGTGACTGAGTATTGCTCCCCATGAGTCATCCAAATGATCTGTCTATCACCTTGAGTGGTGAAGTAGATGGTAGAATAAAACTGCAAGATGACCTCAACATTCCAATTATACTTGAATCCCATTATGTCCTTGAGCACATGACGCTCAACAGCCTCAATGACCGCATCAAAAGCAGAGTGCTGCTTCTGGGCCATATAGTCCCAGTCAACCCAATAAGCTTCAATCATAGTCTTCTTCATCGTCTGGTAGACTAGACGGTAGTAGTCAGAATGGAAGTCGCACTAAAACGTTGGGTCGGTGGTGCTCCTTTCATACTTGTAGACTTTGTCAATTCATAATTTTCTTGCCTTGTCTGCTCCTTTCCCATGGAAGACATTTGCAGCCAACTCACACTGCCTATTTGGATTTCTTTCAGGAGTGTGTACTTCCAAGGGGCCAATGGGTTTGGCCTGCCCCTTCTGCTTTATGACCACGCCCTTGGCCTTCTTAGCCGGAAACTTCACAGAGGGCTTCCTTTTCTTGGGCTCTACAGGAGCCGGAGCCTTGCCCTTCTTTGGATCTCTCTCGATCTGGCGTTCAGCAACTTCTTCTTGGGCTTGCTCCTTAGCCCTTTCCTTCTCTCCCATTGTTACTAGTTTCTTCCTTTTGGAGACTTGTGTTGCGACATCCTAAGAGTTGTGTGCCTCTCGCTCCTCTCGCTTCTTCTTTCGGAGCTCCTTGCAGGACTCCTCCATGGCACGAGCCAATGCCTCATCCTCATTGTAGGTTGTAGCTGCGAGAGCTTGCAGTTGCTTGGCTGCTTTTCCTCTCTCTCGCTGCTCGAGGTGCTTCTTAGCAGCCTCAACCTCTACCCGTGTCATTCCTCACCAAGGCGAAGCTGCTCAGCCTCCCATTCGGGGTCAGTGGGAGGAGAAACGGATCGGCAAGTAGCTGCCATTGCTGCTGAAATAGGAAGAAAGCATAGGATAGAAGGTCAAGAAAGTGGAATAGAGCGAAAGAAATCACGAGAAACAGCCAAAGTTAGAGTTTGTCCTGTGTAAACCAGACTTGTCCGCCTGGCACCGGACTAGTCTGGGTTACACAGGATAAACCCTAACCCTAATGGTTTTTCGAGAAATCGTTGAATCAAGTCGCAATACTCCTAGGCTAGTATCACAAGGATACTAGGAAAACCTTTAATGAAGAGGCACCTATCAAAAACTCTATGAATCAAGAATGAGGAAAGTTTTTGAAAAGAGAGGAATACCTCTTCAAATCTTGATGAATTAACAAGATCGAGAAAGGATCACGTTGGGAATGATTGGGTAAGGTCTCTCACGCCTCCAAAGGGTCCAATGCACGGATTGGAATCGGTTTTTGGTGGAGGGAATTGAAAATCGCCCAAAAGGGGAGATTTTCTAGCGTGAGGAAGAGAGAGAGGCAAGTGAGAGGGAGAGGAGGGGTCGGGCCGCCACCTGGGAGTTTAAGTCCCCAGGGGCCGGACTAGTCCGGTATAGGGGCCGGACTAGTCCAGTCTGCGGACCAGACCTGGACCAGTCTGGATCCGGACTTGTCCGGCCACAGGGCGGACTAGTTTGGTCCTAAAAAGGCTGAAAACATATATATATATGAGTTCTAGCCACTAGTTGATCCTCTTGGACATATTACCACAACAAAACTTTATGAATATGGTCAGTAAGCAATCAACAATGAAACTATGACCATAACTCACAAAGTCAATAGTTTTCCAAATATTTTGGAGAAAATCGAGATAGAGATGAATTTTTTAGACACATACATTCTTTTGAATAAGGTGCAAAGTAGACATTCAGATGTGCATGTTTCAAGCTACATTTCGAGAATCTAAGATATTGAGATCACTCCTAAGCTCACAAAATGCTTCTCATCTAGGGGCTTGGTGAATATATCGGCTAGTTGGTTCTCGGTTCTTACATGGGAAATCACTATACCCCCCTTCAAGGAATGATCTCTCAAGAAGTGGTGCCTAATATCGATGTGCTTTGTCCTCGAGTGCGCAACCGTATTACGGGCTATTTTGATGGCGCTCTCATTGTCACATAGGAGTGGAATATGGTGCAAGTTTATACCATAATCCCTTAGAGTTTGTCGCATCCAAGGAAGTTGTGCACAACAACTTCTGGTTGCGACATACTCCGCTTCGGCTGTGGAAAGAGCAATGAAGTTTTGTTTCTTTGAGGACCAAGATACTAAGGATCTACCCAAGAATTGACATGTCCCGGATGTTCTCTTTCTATCAACTTTGCACCCCGCATAATCTGCATCGGAGTAGCCAATAAGGTTAAACTTGGATCCTTTGGGGTACCAAAGTCCTAGGTTAGGTGTGTGAACTAAATATCTAAGAATTCTCTTAACGGCGGTAAAATGACACACCTTAGGTGCAGCTTGAAAACCTGCACACATACACACACTAAGCATAATATCGGGTCTAGATGCACAAAGATATAACAAAGAACCAATCATAGAGCGATATACTTTTGGTCCACACATGGACCATCTTCATTGAGGTCTAGATGTCCATTAGTCGCCATTGGAGTCTTGATGGTTTTGGCCTTTTCCAATCAAACTTCTTTAATATATCTTGAGTGTACTTTGTTTGACTTATGAACGTGCCTTCTTTGAGTTGCTTGACTTGGAAACCTAAAAAGAACTTCAACTCCCCCATCATGGACATCTCAAATCTCTCTGTCATTATCTTAGAAAACTCATCACAAAACACTTTGTTAGTAGAACCAAATATGATGTCATCAACATATATTTAGCACACAAAGAGATCATCATTAAAGTTCTTTGTAAAGAGAGTATAGTCAGCTTTTCCTATCTTAAAACCATTTTGAATCAAAAAGTCTCTAAGGCACTCATACCAAGCTCTAGGAGCTTGTTTGAGGCCATAGAGAGCCTTACATAATTTGAAGACATGGTTTGGGAAGTCATGGTCTTCAAAACCCGGTGGTTGCTCCACTTAGACTTCCTCCTTGATTGGACCATTTAGGAACACACTCTTGACGTCTATTTGGTAGAGCTTAAAATCATGGTGAGTAGCAAAGGCAAGTAATATATGAATTGACTCTAGCCTAGCTACGGGAGAAAAGGTTTCATCAAAATCCAAACCTTTGACTTGTGAGTACCCCTTGGCCACAAGTCATACCTTGTGCCTTGTCACCACGCCATGCTCATCTTGCTTGTTGCGTAACACCCACTTGGTGCCCACAACATTTGCTTGTGGACGCTTTACAAGCTCCCAAACTTTGTTCCTCTCAAAGTTGTTGAACTCCTCTTGCATGGCCACCACCCAATTCGGGTCTCTTAATGCGTCTTCAACCTTATGAGGCTCCAAAGAAGAGACAAAGTGAATGTGGCCTAGAGGGGGGGGTGTGAATAGGCCTTTTTGCAAATTTTCGCATCCTACAACACTTAACAACCAGTTCAATACCAGAGATACCGGACTAGTCCGGTAAAGTGCGGACCAGTCCGGTGTTCACGGACTAAGTGGATTGAGCTTGATCGATTAGATTGATTCTTTTATGTATGCAGCGGAAATATAGAATCAAATAAAGGTTTAAATGTTATAAGCTAGATTATATCACAATTAAACCTTATGTTTAACAATCCAACATGAGATAAGCAATGATTATGAAACCCTAGGTTATATTGATGAATTAGAACGATGAACACCAAAAACACAAGACACAGGGATTTATCCCGTGGTTCGGCTCCCACAAAGGCAACCTACATCCACGTTGAGGAGTCCACAAAAGGACCGGGTATTCTCCAACCCTACCCTCGTCGGATCGCCACAAAGGCCAATCCTCTTCCAATAATCACAAAGGGGTGAATAACCGAATTCAAAGGGGCCTTCTCACACGTTGAGAGCTCCCTTGGATTACAACACGAAATACCACCAAAACACACTCAAAAGATTACAATTAAAACGCAGGAGTGTGTTAGAGAATCAAACCAAGAGCTCAATGGTGTTGAACGTGTCTCTCCAATGATCTAGAGTGAATCCTCAAAGGATTGATCGTTGTTGCACTTAATTTCGTGGAGAGATGTGGTTTCTGAGGCTCTTGGGAGGTGTGACGGCGCTAGGGTTCGAGAGAGGTAAAAATATGGCCGTACAACTCTATTTATATGGGTTTATAAAAGTGACCATTAGGGTTCAGAAAGTTCGTACTAGTCCGTGGTGGCCACCGGACTAGTCCGGTGTGCTGAGTGTAGCAAACCCTAAGTGTCCCGAAATATCGGACTAGTCCGGCTAGGAGCGGACTTGTCCGATTTCGCTACTGGAAATCTTCGGACTAGTCCGATAGCCATCGGACTTGTCCGGTTATGTGAAACCCTAAGTGTATAGGATGACAAGTCCGCACTTGGGGGACTTGTCCGATTCAGATCAGAGGGTATTTCGGACTAGTTCGTGCACACATCGGATTTGTACGATTTGGATCAGAAAGAATATCGAACTAGTCCGGATGTCATCGGACTTGTCCGATTTTGTGTGACTTGTGAAGTGTTTTGAGGACTTGTCCGCACTGGGGGGGGGGGGGACTAGTACGATTCTAGTCAGAAAGGATATCAAACTAGTCCGATGGATATCGGACTTGTCCGATTTCGTGCAGAAAGGATATCGGACTAGTCCGGTGTAAGTCGGACTAGTCCGGTCCTGTGTAACTTTGTGCAATGTGTGTGTTTAATTTGAATTGAGCTCTTGGGATGTGTTTTCTTGACACACTCCATACATAATAATCTACTACTCTTCTTCCTTGAGCTCATTTCCACTTTGCTCCTCATTCTTTCTTCTTTTTGGTACTTTGTTCATTTTTCTGTCATAAGCCTGCACTCATCTCAACAAAGAGGTTAGGATCCCAATTTCTTGTCATAAATCATCCAAAACCCACAACGGAGTCCTAGATGCACTTTCAATCTCCCTCTTTTTGCTGATTGATGACAACCAATTGAGATTTCACAAAATGTGATAAAATTGTGATTTTCGTAAAGTATGCACATATGAATCCAAAATACATCAAGCAGTGACAAGTATTATCCATATATGCATTCTTTATGGTGGGATGCATGACTAAGTATACTGAAACATTGATAATGATATAATTGACATTAATTACTAAATAGCAAGCATATATGACATTCTAGAGCAAAATCACAGTTTTCATAAATACTACTCAAAGGATTAACTCATTGCATCACAAAACCATAATTAACATAAGATCATTGTGAAAACATTACAGGCCACAAAAGCGGTAAAAAGAAAAGCATAGAGCTCTCTCCTCGCAAACTACATCTAAGACTAAGACTCCCCCTCAATCTCTCCCCCTTTGGCATCAAGACAGCAAAAACAAGGAGAGGAGGGTCCTAGGGTCTTCACTCTTTGCTGTCGGTCCTCTCATCGTCGTCTTCATCATCTTCATCTTCAGCTTGATGAGGAGGAGGAGGAGGAGGTGCGGAGGTACTCGAGTCCCCAACACCAAAGTAGGCAAGCTCGGAGGGGGTCAAGGGCCCGAGCTCAGTGAAGTCAGGGTCGGAGTCTTCATAAATCACTCGAGATCCAATGGGGTCGATCTCCAGCTTCTGGCAAATTTGCTTCACATTTGCCTTGATGTACCTCATGTCCTCCTTTCTTTTTTGATTGAGCTTGTGGGCCTTCACTTCGGCCTTCTTGCAGGAGACAAAGATTGCAGCTAGATATTTAAGGATCCAACTAGCTGATCCTTTTTGAGGGGCTGCCCTACCAGCAGGTGCAGCACTTGCATCTTCTCTTGTTTTTGCCAGTGCCTTATGGTTGGAGGCAGGCGAGGGAGCAGCCTGGACATTTACTTGTTGAGGCTTCTGAGGCCTCAGAGGTGTGTGCTCCACATCTTTGACAAACTCGATCCTTGTGACTTTCTCAATCATGTACATGAGATAAGGGGCATAGCCACATGATCTGTTAGGAGTGCATGATATGTTCACCATGTCATTCCAAATGTATTCCGCCACATCAAATGGGCGGTTTTTGCTTATGACCCTCATCAGAGTTCGGAGGTATCCTTGAACACTCCCTGCATCCCCATCCTTAGGAGATATTGTCTTCCTCAAGACTCTATTTAGCACCACAAAGAATGGCTTCATGTTCTTCGTGGAAGGAGGGATGAACTTTGAGTTGGGCTGATAGAGAAACTTTATCTTTTCCTTCTCGATGACACCAACATTGTGAATAATCACATTGTCATTGCTTGAGGCGTCAAGATGCAACATACTCGCAAATTCTTCATATGTGATAGTGTACTTGGATCCATGAGTCATCCAAGTCACTTTCTCTTCTTCATCGCTTGCAAAGTAACAAGTGGCATTGAACTGAGCCACCACTTCATCATTCCAATTGTACTTGAAGGCAAAGAGGTCCTTCAAGCCATGTCTTTCAGCTGCTGCAATCACTTCATCAAATGTAGAGCATCTCTTCTTCTCAAGATGTGCCCAGTCAATCCACTAACTGCGCACCACCTGTGTCTTCATCTGTAGGTAAACAGCCCTGTAATAGTCAGCATGAAAATTGCTCCAGAATCTTCCATCTGCAGTCTGCTTTGGATGACTATAGCAATCAATGCTCCTAAGCTTTGCAGCTGAGTCGCTGCCCTTTCCATTGAACTTCTCTTCAGTGGGGTACCGGACCCCTTCCCTCGGAGCATGTAGCTTCAACGGGCCAACTGGACCCGTAGCAATCCCTTTGCCCTTGCCCTTTGCTTGGCGGGCACTTGCCGAGCTAGGACCACCACCGGTGGTAGTCCTAGAAGCTGGCACATTGGAGGCCGGATTCTTCCCCAGCACTTTCCTCCGAACCTGTGGAGGAGACAGAGCTGGCTCGGTAGGTCACTCTTGGCGCTTCTTGCCGAGAATCGTTGAGGTTCGAGGTGCCATCTCGGCCTCAAAATCGGAAACTTCATCGTTTGAGCTCGACATGACCTGAGAATGAGAGGCTTGATTGACAATGAATGGTACAATGCATAGGTGTGAAAGTATAGCAAGGACTTGCATTGAGGAATTGACAAGTTAGGTTTTGAGATCAGAAAAGTCGGACTTGTCCGGTGTCCAGGCATGGACTAGTCCGGGATATCGGACTTGTCCATGCATGGACCGGACTAGTCCGCTATTCAAACTCAAAAACCTAGGAAACTAGACAAATGGTGATTCCTAATGTACAACAGGCGTAGCATAAACGTAATACATCAAGGAGGCATGTATATAGTGAAATATGCTAGGCTATTTGATCAATAATGAAGGAATTTGGGATTTCTAGGGTTAGGGTGAAAGATTATCGAAGAAATCGACTGGAGCTGGAAGAAGAGGATGTTGAAGGCTGGACTAGTCCGAGAGCTTCAGTCCCGATGCAATGTCGATCAATTCCCACCCAAACTTGCGAAGTTTTGAAGGAGAAATCAAGAAATTGCCTTGGGGGCTCAAGCATGAAGAGAGAGAGAGCGTGTGAGGCAAGAGTGGAGGTGAGGGATTTAGGGTTTAGTGGCGGCTAGGGTTATGGACACGAAAAATCGGACAGGTTCGGAGAGGACCGGACTAGTCTGAACTTTTCCAGGGGCTATATCGGACTAGTCCGTTGTCTACCGAACTAGTCCGGCCTAACCGGCACTCTACAGACTAGTCTGCATGGGCGGAATAGTCCGGGCAACCACGGACTAGTCCATGGTCTCCAGACAAGAATTTTTAGTCTACTCATATATATTTGAAGGTACATATTTAGAGAAAAGAGAGGCAAAACACATCAAATAGTCTTGATGAATATGATTAGTAAGCATACAACAATCAAGCAATGATCATAATTCACCAAGATCTAGTAATTGACATAGTTTTTCGGAGAAAAAAAGAGAGAGATGATTTTCACAATCCAATTAACATATTTGAAGAATTCATACAGATATGCAACATTTCAAGCCACACTCCAAGCATCAAGGATATTCAGTTCATTTCGGAGTTCACAAAAACGTTTTTCATCAAGTGGCTTGGTAAATATGTTGGCCAATTGCTTTTGGGTGTTGACATGTGAAATGGCTATGTCACCTTTCATGGCATGATCTCTCAAAAAGTGATGTCTTATGTCTATATGTTTAGTTCTGGAGTGCCCAACTGGGTTGTGGGCAATTTTAATGGCACTCTCATTGTCACAAAGGAGTGGAATATGGTTCATATTGTAACCATAATCCCTTGGAGTTTGTCGCATCTAAAGGAGTTGAGCACAAAAACTCCCGGCTGCAACATACTCCGCTTCGGCTGTGGATAAAGCAATGGAATTTTGTTTCTTGGAGGACCAAGAAACTAAGGATCTCCCTAGGAATTGGCATGTGCCAGAAGTGCTTTTTCTATCTACTTTGCACCCGGCATAATCTGCATCGGAATAATGGATGAGATTGAATTTTGAGCCTTTGGGGTACCAAAGACCAAGGTTGGGTGTATGAACTAAATATCTCAAGGTGCTTTTTATGGATGTCAAGTCACATTCTTTAGGGTTGGCTTGAAATCTTGCACACAAACATACACTCAACATAATGTCTGGCCTAGATGCACATAAATAGAGTAGAGATCAAATCATGGAGCGATATACCTTTTGGTCGACGTTAGGTCCATCTTCATTGAGATCCAAGTGGCCATTTGTTGCCATGGGGGTCTTTATGGGCTTTGCCTTGTCCATAACAAACTTCTTAAGTATGTCCTGCGTGTACTTGGTTTGGCTTATGAACGTCCCTTACTTTTGAATCCCAAAAAGTACTTTAACTCTCCCATCATTGACATTTCAAACCTGTCTGTCATGATTTTACTAAATTCTTCACAAAAAGATTGGTTAGTTGACCCAAAGATTATATCGTCAACATAAATTTGACAAATAAAAAGATCATCATCAAAATTCTTTCTAAACAGTGTATAGTATACTTTGCCAATCTTAAAGCCATTTTCAATTAATAAATCTCTAAGACACTGATACCAAGCTCTAGGAGCTTGTTTGAGGCCATAGAGAGCCTTACGCAATTTAAACACGTGGTCGGGGAACTCTTCATCTTCAAATCCGGGTGGTTGCTCCACGTACACCTCTTCCTTGATTGTTCCGTTAAGGAAGGCGCTTTTCACATCCATTTGATACAGCTTGAAATCATGTTTAGTAGCATATGCAAGTAATATTCTAATAGATTCAAGCCTAGCTACTGGAGCAAATGTTTCCTTGAAATCCAAACCTTTGACTTGTGAGTACGCTTTGGCCACAAATCGTGCCTTGTTCCTTGTCACCACCCCGTGTTCATCTTGTTTGTTGCGGAAGACCCAATTGGTGCCGACAATGTTTGCATTGGGTCTTGCCACAAGTTCCCACACTTCGTTCCGCTTGAAGTTGTTCAATTCTTCTTGCATTGCCACCACCCAGTCCGGATCTTTCAATGCATCTTCAACCCTGTGTGGTTCCAAAAAGGATACAAACGAATAGTGTTCACAAAAGTTAGCTATGCAAGATCTGGTGGTTACTCCCTTTTGGATGTCACCGATGATTTTGTCGATTGGGTGATCCCTTTGGACGCATTGGTGTACTCTTGGGTGTGGCACTTGAGGAGTTGTATCTTCATGATTATCTGTTTCTCCCCCTAAGTCATTGCCTTCGTTGACTTGTTGATTATCTTGGTATCTTTGTGGTTGATCTTGTGTTGATACTCCCCCTTGATCATTGATCTCCTCTTGTGGTTCATCTCCCTCATGTACGTGTGGAGGTGGCTCTTGTGGTCGAACCTCACCTAGAGCCATTCTCTTCAATGCTTGACAAGGAGCTTCTTCTTTACCTAGTTCACATGGATCAACTTGCTCCTTTTGGGAGCCATTAGTCTCATCGAACACTATGTCACGTGCTATTTCAACAAGTCCGAAGGTCTTGTTGAAAACACGATAGGCGTAAGTGTTCGAATCATAACCAAGCAAGAAACCTTCATCGGACTTCGAAGCGAACTTTGAAGTCCTAGGATTCTTGTTTAAGATATAGCATGGAGAGCCGAAAACTCGAAAAAATATAAAATATTTGGTTTGTTACCGGTGAGTAGCTCATAGGATGTCTTCTTGAGTAGTCGATGAAGATAAAGTCGATTTACAGCGTGGCAAGCAGTGTTAATCGCTTCCGCCCAAAATCGATCCGATGTCTTGTACTCATCGAGCATTGTTCTTGCCATCTCTATGAGTTTTCGATTCTTCCTTCCGGCAACTCTGTTTTGTTGTGGGGAATATGGCGCTGAAAATTCATGCTTGATGCCCTCTTCATCAAGGTACTCCTCTACTTGTGTGTTCTTGAACTCCGTGCTGTTGTCGCTTCGAATATTCTTGATTGTCAATGAGAATTCGTTTTGAGCTCGCTTGAAGAACTTCTTGAGTATTCCTTGTGTTGCTGACTTATCATGCAAAAAAAAACCCAAGTGAAGCGAGAAAAGTCATCAACAACTACTAAACCATATTTGTTACCGCCGATTCTTATGTAAGCAATTGGACCAAATAAGTCCATGTGAAGTAGCTCGAGCGGACTTTTTGTAGTTATGACGTTCTTTGCGGGATGAGGTGCTCCAACTTGCTTCCCGGCTTGGCATGCGCTACAAGGCATGTCTTTCTAAAAAACAACATCCTTCAAACCACGGATGTGATCGCCCTTGAGGAGTTTTTGAAGATTCCTCATACCAACATGCGCTAGCTGTCTATGCCACAGCCAACCCATGTTGGTTTTTGCAATCAAGCATGTGTCAAGTTCGGCTTTATCATTGTTGAAGTCAACAAGGTAAAGTTTTCCATTCAACATACCCTTTATTGCAATGGAATCATCACTCCTCCTAGAGACGGTCACACCCTCGTTAGTGAACAAGCAATTATAACCTTTGTCACATAGTTGAGATATGGACAGCAGGTCATAATCTAAGGATTCAACATGTAAAACATGAGAAAGTGTGTGTTTAGATGATATAGCAATTTTACCGGTACCGAGCACCCTTCCTTGACTGTTATCTCCAAAGTAGATGCCCTCATTTTGGTCCTAATTATCTTCATATTCCAGAAACATTCTTCTTTCTCCGGTCATATTGTTGGTGCACCCGCTGTCTAGCACCCATTTAGATCCACCAGAGGAATAGGCCTGCAAAAACAAATTATGCTTTGGCCTTAGGTACCCAAGCTTGCTTGGGTCCTTGGAGGTTAGTTACAATACATTTGGGCACCCACACATGAGATTTAGTGTTCCCATGGCGTGGCCCAACATAATGAGCATAAACCTTGCCAAAGTTATTTCTCATTAACACATAAGAGGCATCAAAGGTTTTAAACAATAGTTGTTTATGTACCGGACTAGTCTTGGGGCCCGGACTTGTCCGTAGAACCGGACTTGTCCGGACACCGACCGGACTAGTCCGATGTTCCTGTGCAGGTACAGTCTTAATCTGTGACTTTCAAGTTTGAGAGGGTCTTCCTTTTACAAAGGTAATCCTCTCCTTGTTATTCTTATGACTTCTAGCATGCTGCTTTTCACCATAAGAGTAACTAATGCCATATTAGACGTTTGGAGGTCTTTGGACCAAGTATGCACTACGTGCATAGTTGATCTTCTCCTTGTCACATATGCCACATTGGGAAGGATGTTTATCCTTTGTGGAGGTTGACTTCTCCTTCAAAATGGTGTCACCTTTCTTACATGTGCAAGCATGAGCTAAATCAGTTTTAGTGGGTTGAGAAGGTGAACTTGAAGAGGAGGAAGGTTCACTCAGCTTGAGTGACTCAACTTGCACTTCAAGGATCTTGTTAACCTTGATCAGTTCAGCGAGTTGGTCCTTGATTGCAACATTTGAGTTGGTTAACTCCAGGTAAGCTTCCTTGCTTGAAGCTAACTCAAGCTCTAGTGAATTGTTTTTCTCCTTTTCAAGTTCTAGAAGTTTGTCAAGATTGACATACTCCTCCTTTTGGGAGATGATCATATCCTCTTGACAATGAATTAACCTCTCCTTCTCAACAAGTTGATCAATTAAAAACTTCATTTTTATTGCAGCTTTCCTATCTAGTCCAATAAGCATATCCTCATTATCACTATGTATTTCATCATCACTAGAGTAGGAATGCACGGAAGGGGCTTTGATGGTTACCTTGCGTTTACCTTCCTTTGCCATGAGGCAAGTGACATTTCCCTTCCTTGTGCCGAGTGTAGGGAAGAGGGTAGACTTCTTGGACGTGCTCTCGATAGCTATGCTAGCCATCTCTTCTTCTTCGGATGATGAGGACTCATCATTTGAGTCCCACTCCTTCCCTATATGAGCTTGTTCGGCTTGTTTCTTCTTCTTGAAGAATTTCGTGGGTTCAGGCTTGGCTTCTTTTGTCTTCTTCTTGTTCTCTTCGTACGGGCAATCAATAATAAAGTGGTTGTACTCACCACAATTATAGCATGCCCGCCTCAACTTTGCCTTTGTTATGTCCTTGTACTTTACTTCACTTGATTTTGTACCTTGTCTTTTCTTCATTATTCTCTTGAACTTTTTCATGAATAATATCATGTCATCTTCATCTAGTTCACTGCTCTCGTCGTAACTGTCTTCCTCTAGTTGTGCTTCTCCAGCTTCTTTGGATAGGGGCTTGAGGGTGGACTTCAAAGCAACCCCTTTCTTCTTTGCCGAGGTGAGGTCGGCAATTTACTTGACGTGCTTTGCTTGTTTTTACATCATCTCAAAGTTGATGATCTTTCCAAGCAATTCATCTGGAGTCATCCTTTTGTATCCGGGGCTTTCTCTAATCATGGAGCATAGTGTGACATTGCGAGGCATAAAAGCACTAAGGATGAGATTTACCACCTCGTGGTCATTCCACTTCTTGCTCCCATATGATCGAACCTTGTTGACGAGTGTCTTCAATCGGTTGTACATATCTTGAGGTGACTCATCTTCCTTAATTGCGAATATATTCTGCCTCCACATTGAGTAATCACTTCCATCGAAGTGTGGGGCTTTTCCAAGTGGGATAGATAAGTAATGACTATTATTGTAATTTAGACGATCATAGTTAAAAGGATATCGGGAGTAGTCGGTGTGACTACTCCCCTTCTTCTTCTCTTCAACTTTGACTTTCCCTTTGGAAAGTGCCTTCTTTCTGAGTAGCGCCTTTAGCTCCTGCGTCTCCTCATCATCGTCCTCGAAGTCTTGAATGGCTTCGAGGTACTTCTCCATCTTTTGGGTCTTGTTGTTGTTAACCTCCTCTTGGTTGTTGGTTTTGTGGATGTCCTTCATCTCCGACATGATCTCTTCGAGTGGTTAGACTCTTTCTTGAAGAACCGGCTCTGATACCAATTGAATGTGGCCTAGAGGGGGGGTGAATAGGCCTTTTTGCAAATTGTTGGATCCTGCAACACTTAACAACCAGTTCAATACCAGAGATATCGGACTAGTCTGGTAAAGTGCGGACTAGTCCGGTGTTCACGGACTAAGTGGATTGAGCTTGATCGATTAGATTGATTCTTTTATGTATGCAGCGGAAATATAGAATCAAATAAAGGTTTCAATGTTATAAGCTAGATTATATCACAATTAGATCTTATGTTTAACAATCCAACATGAGATAAGCAATGATTATGAAACCTTAGGTTATATTGATGAATTAGAACGATGAACACCAAAAACACAAGACACAAGGATTTATCCCGTGGTTCGGCTCCCACAAAGGTAACCTACATCCACGTTGAGGAGTCCACAAAAGAACCGGGTCTTCTCCAACCCTACCCTCGTCGGATCGCCGCAAAGGCCAATCCTCTTCCACTAATCACAAAGGGGTGAATAATCGAATTCAAAGGGGCCTTCTCACACGTTGAGAGCTCCCTTGGATTATAACACGAAATACCACCAAAACACACTCAAAAGATTACAATTAAAACGCAGGAGTGTGTTAGAGAATCAAACCAAGAGCTCAATGGTGTTCAACGTTTCTCTCCAATGATCTAGAGTGAATCCTCAAAGGATTGATCATTGTTGCACTTAATTTCGTGGAGAGATGTGGTTTCTGAGGCTCTTGGGAGGTGTGACGGCGCTAGGGTTCGAGAGAGGTAAAAATATGGCTGTACAACTCTATTTATATGGGTTTCTAAAAGTGACTGTTAGGGTTCATAAAGTTCGGACTAGTCCGTGGTGGTCACCGGACTAGTCCGGTGTGCTAAGTGTAGCAAACCCTAAGTGTCCCGAAATGTCGTACTAGTCCGGCTAGGAGCGGACTTGTCCAATTTCGCTACTGGAAATCTTCAGACTAGTCCGATAGCCATCGGACTTGTCCCGTTATGTGAAACCCTAAGTGTATAGGATGACAAGTCTACACTTGGGGGACTTGTCCGATTCAGATCAGAGGGTATTTCGGACTAGTCCGTGCACACATCGGACTTGTCCGACTTGGATCAAAAAGAATATCGAACTAGTCCGGATGTGATCAGACTTGTCCGATTTTGTGTGACTTGTGAAGTTTTTTGAGGACTTGTCCGATTCTAGTCAGAAAGGATATCGGACTAGTCCGATTTATCGGACTTGTCTGATTTCGTGCAGAAAGGATATCGGACTAGTCCGGTCCTGTGTAACTTTGTGCAATGTGTGTGTTTAATTTGAATTGATCTCTTGGGATGTGTTTTCTTAACACACTCCATACATAATAATCTACTATTCTTTTTCCTTGAGCTCATTTCCACTTTGCTCCTCATTCTTTCTTCTTTTTGGTACTTTGTTTATTTTTCTGTCATAAGCCTGCATTCATCTCAACAAAGAAGTTAGGATCCCAATTGCTTGTCATAAATCATCCAAAACCCACAAGGGAGTCCTAGATGCACTTTCACAAAGGATTAATGTTCACAAAAGTTAGCAACACGAGAACGAGTGGTTACCCCTTTTGTAATGTCTCCTAGAATGTCGTCAACGGGGTGATCCCGTTGAACACTTTGATGCACACGAGGATGTGGAGGTTGAGCTCTTGAGTCATCATCATCCAATTCTTCTTCTTGGTCTCCCCCTTGATGTATGCTTCCCTCTTGAGTTTTGTTTTCTTGATCATGTTGAGGTGCCACTTGTCCATCTTCAACTTGGTCACGTGGGGGATGACTTGCATCATCTTGTGGTTGATCACTTGAGTTTTGAGGTTGTTCTTGTGGACGAATATCTCCAAGTGCCATCCTTCTAAGAGCTTCTTGTGGAGAGTCTTCTTGATCTAACACACTTTGATCAACTTGCTCCACTTGGGAGCCATTAGTTTCATCAAACACCACGTCGCGTGCTATTTCAACAATCCCAGAGGATTTGTTGAAGACACAGTAAGCGTGGGTGTTTGAATCATAACCAAGCAAGAAACCTTCATCGGACATTGAAGCAAATTTCGAAGTCCTAGGCTTCTTGTTGAGAATATAGCATTTGCTCCCAAAGGCACGAAAGTAAGAGACATTGGGTTTCTTACCAACTAGAAGCTTGTAGGGGGTCTTCTTGAGGAGGCGGTGGAGGTACAATCGGTTGACGGCATGGCAAGCAGTGTTAACCGCCTCCGCCCAAAACCGGTTCGATGTCTTGTACACATCAAGCATCTTCCTTGACATCTCAATGAGTGTCCTATTCTTCTGTTCCGCCACCCCATTTTTTTGAGGGGAGTAGGGGGCTGAAAATTCATGCTTGATGCCCTTCTCATTCAAGAACTCTTCCACTTTATAGCCTTGTCCACTCATTCAGTAGTGTTCTTGAACTCGGTGCCGTTGTCGCTTCTTATAGCCTTTATTCTTCAGGTGAACTCATTTTGAGCTCTCTTCAAGAACCTCTTGAGGACACCGTGAGTCTCACCCTTATCATGCAAGAAAAATACCCAAGTAAAACGGGAAAAATCATCAACAATAACAAGACCATATTTGTTACCGCCAATGCTAATGTAGGTTATTGGCCCGAAAAGGTCCATGTGTAGCATTTCCAAAGGCCTTGTCATGGTCATGATGTTCTTGGAGGGGTTTTGAGCTCCCACTTGCTTCCCCGCTTGGCAAGCACTACATGGTCTATCCTTTTCAAAGACAACATCCTCAAACCACGAATGTGCTCTCCCTTGAGAAGTTTTTGTAAGTTCCTTGTCCCAACATGGGCTCGCCATCTATGCCAAAGCCAGCCCATGTTGGTTTTCGCCATTAAGCATGTGTCAAGTTGGGCTTTATCCGCTGTAAAATCCACAAGATAAAGCTTTCCTTTGAGCACACCCTTAAAAGAGATTGAGTCATCACTTCTCCTAAGGAGCTCACACCCTCATTAGTAAAAACACAATTATAACCTTTGTCGCATAGTTTTGATATGGATAATAGGTTATAGTCTAAAGAATCAACATGCAGAACGTGAGAAAGAGTATGTTGGGGAGAAATAGCAATTCTATCGGAGCCAAGGATTTTCCCTTGGCTATTGTCACCGAAGAAGATCCATTCACTTGGATCATCGTTTTCTTCATACTCCACGAACATCTTTCTCTCTCCGGTCATGTGGTTGGTGCATCCACTATCGACCACCCATTTTGATCCACCGGAGGACTATGCCTACAAAACAGGATTATGCCTTCCTTTTAGGTACCCAAGCGGAGTTGGGTCCTTTGACGTTAGTAGTGAGGCACTTGGGCACCCACACGCAAGGCTTGGGGTTCTTGCAGAGTGGTCCAACATATTTAGCAAAGAATTTGCCATACTTGTTCCTCATTAGAACATAAGATGCATCAAAATCATGAAAGAGAGGATGTGGTTCAGTTTTAGGCATATCATTGCTAGTTGAAATGTTCTTCCCAATTTCAGTTGGGGATGTGCTTCCCTTGACAAAGACAATCAAGTCTTTTCCATACATGATGGTTTTAGCATTTTTCTTTCCTCCTCTAGTATAACCAAGACCATCCTTGACATAAGGAGGTCTTGTGTTGGTGTATGCACTTCGTGCATACGCCACCTTCTCTTTGTCAAAGATGGCACCCTTAGGTGCTTGTTTGTCTTGAGTCAACTTAAGCTCATCCTTTAATTTAAGAAACAAGTTTGAGCATTTGCAAGTGGAGATTGTTTCGGATACAACCTTTGAGGAGGGTGAGCTTTTGGAGGAAGAGGCTACATTAGTCTTGAGGGAGTCAACTTGAGTTTCAAGGATCTTGTTAACTTTTGCCATGTCGCAAGTTCGTCCATGATCCCAATGGTTGTCTCCTCAAGACTTGAGCATGTTTTCTTGCTTAGAGCAAGTTCATGCTCTAATGCCTTGCTATCCTCTCTCTCAAGCTCAAGGAGCTCAATGAGCTCTTGACATCTCTCCTTTTCATGGATAAGTATGTCCTCTTGCCTATGTATGAGCTCCTCCTTCTCAAAAATTTCATCCGAGAGCAATTTCATTCTACGCAAAGTGCTCTTACTTATATCCTTAAACATGTGTTCATTTTCACTAGCACTATCAAATTCATCATGAGAGGATATGGAGGAGGATGAGCGAGAAGTAACATTTCTCCTTCCTTCTTTCGCCATGAGGCAAGTTGGCTTGTAGTCATTGAGGTTTGGGAAAAACTTGCTTCACTTGGAGCTCCTCCCGATGGCTATGGTTGCCACCTTCTCCTCGTTTTCGGAGGAGGACTCATCATTAGAGTCCCATTCCTTGCCCAAGTGAGTGTGATCGGAGGGCCTCTTCTACTTGAAGAATTTCTTTTCTTGAGGATTGCCCTCCTTCTTCTTCTTGCCCTCTTCATGTGGGCAATCCACAATGAAGTGCCCATACTCGCCACAATTGTAGCAAGCTCTCTTTGTTTTGGGCCTTGCTTTTTCCTTGCCCTTGCTCTCGTGGTTGTATCCTACTTTTCTTCCCCTCATCATCCTCTTGAACTTGTTGATGAAGAGGGCCTCTTCCTCATTAGTGTCGAGACTCTCCTCATCATCTTCTTTTTCCTCTTTTGAGGAGGATGTCGCTTTGAGTGCAACATCCTTCTTCGAGGCGGTGAACCTTTGGAGGTCACTGTAGAAGAGCGCCTCCTTCTCCATGATCTCGTGGTTGATGATCCTTCCTAGGACCTCCTCTGGGGTCATTTGAGCAAACCCCGGGCTTTCTCGTATCATGGAGCAAAGAGAGACGTTTCTAGGCATGAATGCCCGAATCATCCTCTTCACCACCTCGTGGTCCGTCCACTTGGTGCAGCCATAAGATCTACTCTTGTTGATGAGCAGCTTTAGGCAGTTGTACATCTCCTGGGGAGATTCACCATCCATAATGGCAAACCTCCCGAGCTCTCCTTCAATGAGCTCAATCTTTGCTTCCTTCACGACTCGGTTGCCTTCATGAGCCGTCTTGAGGGTGTCCCAAATATCCTTTGCCACCTCAAGTCCATCTACTCAGTTGAACTCATCTCTTGAGAGAGACGAGATGATCACTCCGGGCGCTTGGGCACTGCGGTGATGGAGCACAGCTTGCTCCATTGTGATGTCTTCTTCATTCTTCGGGATATGCACCCCGGTCAACACAATTTGCCACAAAGAAGGGTTGAGTGACACGAGATGGATCTTCATGTTGTGCTTCCACATCACGTAGTCGGTTCCATCGAATTGGGGAGGCTTCCCCGATGGGATGGAGAGGTAGTGGTTGTTGGAGACAAGGCGTTCATAGTTGTATCCTTGTTGGTTGTAGTGGGTCGTGCCACCCGTTGTAGAGGTCGAAGTGTCAACCTTTGAAATCTTCAACTTTTCTCAAAGTTTTGCATTGAGCTGGCGAGTCTCTTCGTCATCCGTTGAGTTGTCTTGGCAGACAAGCATATCCTCTTGGGTTGCTTGGACCTCATTAGTCGAGACTTCGTCATACTCCACTCAGGCCATCTTCTCTCCGAGTTGTTAGACTCTTTGGGAGAGTCCTTGCTCTGATACCAATTGAAAGTTGTCTAGAGGGGGGGTGAATAGGCTAATCGACCTGAAATGACTCAATAAAATGAAATCAGTACGTAGGGGCGGACTAGTCTGGTCTAGGGGCGGACTAGTCCGGTCCACCTGCAGGGATAACCTAAAAAGGGTTTCTAACATGTTTTAGTTTGATTCTTGTGATGCAAAATGTGTTAGAATGATTCAGTGAACCTTAACAAGTTATAGAGCAAGTATGAATCTATGGATCACAGCGAAATGAAGACGATGAATGAAAAACAATAACGCTAACCCTAGAAGCGATATGCGATAAGTGAAAGCGAAGTACACAAGGGACACAAGGATTTTATCCCGAGGTTCGATCCCACACAAGGATCTACATCCCCGTTGAGGAGTCCACGTAGGACCGAGTTCAACAACCCTTCCCTCACCGAGTTTGCCACAAGGGCCAAACCGGTTCTCCACTATCACAAGGGAAAATACAATATTCGTTAGGGCTTCTCACAATCTGATGCTCCCACCACAAATATGATCACAAATCACAAAGAACAACTCAAGCCACAGATCACAAAGATTCAACAAGTGCAACAGATCAAAACGAGAGCCTAGAGCGATGTTCTTCCTCTTCTACACCTCACCAAACCCTAATCCACACAAGAATTAGTTTTAGAGGAAAGGTAGGCAAGAAGGAGGATTTTGAAGGCTCAAATTTTGTTGTGGCGGCGCTAGGGTTTCAAAGTTATTCAAATGTATTTGGGGATCCTCTATTTATAGAGGATCCAGGCCCATACTGCTGACTTCAGCAGATGGGTAGACTAGTCCGGCCTATGGCCCGGACTAGTCCGGTCTTTGGGACTGCTGACGTCCCTGACAACTTCCACACTGCGCGGCAATCGTCATGCTACCCGCCAAAAATCAAATTCAAACAGTCACTTCATAACGGACTAGTCCGGTCCAAACCGGACTAGTCCGATCTCACACAGAACCTTTTGTTCCGTGTGAAAATGGACTAGTCTGGAGACCACAGACTAGTCCGGCCCCCAGGGTGGACCAGTCCAGCCTCCCAGACATAGTCTCTGACGCACCTAACTCTCACCAATCCGGACTAGTCCGGCCCCCCAGACTAGTCCGATCTCAGCCAGGACCTCTTGGTTTGGACTAAAACGGACAAGTCTGGGGTTTTGGGACTTGGTCCCGAAAACCCACTCCATGACTACCCCGGACTAGTCCGTCCCACTACGGACTAGTCCGAAGTCAGTCAGACCCTTCTGGTCTGCCTGAAAACGGACTAGGTCGGCCAGGAGCGGACTAGTCCGGCCACCAGCACGGAATAGTCCGGCCTCTCCTGCCAGACCACTCTAACACTCTTCTCTCAATAGGTTTTGATCTCTACACCGCTTTGAGCTCCCAACTTGATCTCAATGCACTTTACGCACACATCCTCATACATATATGGCTAGTCTAAACTCGTCACGCTAGAAACTCTAGTTTCTTCATTTCAAGTCGACACCGCCGTTTTCATCCTTTTCCTTTTTGAGGATTTGTGTTTCCACTTGAGTCCACACGTGTGATTAAGATCACTGAGCTCATTAGTTACTTAATTGTTGTCATCAATCATCCAAAACCCACGGGGATCCTAGATGCACTTTCAATAATTAAATTAGCAGATATTCTAAAGTTTCCTAATTTTGAACATTATTTACCAGTTAAAAGTTTTATCAAGCCATAAGAGAGAGATCAAAATGTTAAATTAAATCAATCTTCAAATTCAAATCAATCAAATGAAAGACTATAAATTATCCTTGGATTATTAAATTGTGAAATAACCATACTACCATTTTATTATATGTTTGGAGCACAATTAGTAATTATTTGGAATTTTCGAGTCAGAATAAGGAGGGAAGGGGTAAGTGGGACCCACAGGTCAGTCTTGTCTCCATATACACGGAGCTCTGTCTTGCACTACATGCTTCATTCTTTGCCGCTCCCCAGGTTTCTTCCCCCCACAAAGCTTCCTCCTTGTCGTGCCTCCTCCCGGCCTCTGCTCACCAACACCTAGTCTACACGGCGCCCCTCCTTGTTGCCGCCACTTCAAGCCCCGATGGGACCACGCCACCACGCCCTGACGGCACTCTGCTCCGGCGCACGGCCTCCTGGTTGCCCCGTTCTTCTTCGTACGTGCGCCCCTTTAACGCCGTCCACGTGCGTGCCTTCGCTACGCGTGCAGAGAACCGCCACGATGCTGCGCTGTCAGCGTTGCTGTCGCCCACCATGTCATTCCTGCTCGCCTCATCACCGCCGCCGGCTCACATCCCGCCCGTCGCACGCGCCGTGACCCTGCCGCTGCAGTAGCATCAACCGTGCCTTGCTCCTGCTCCCGCGCGCATAGGCTTGCCGGCACCCGTGCTCAACACCAGCCCCGCCGTCGACCGCCTCTATTTGCGCCTCCCACACCGCCGCGACACTGTCCGCCTCGTCTCCGCTGGCGTGTCGAGCTTGTGTGCCACATCAACGTTGCCACCTTCAAACTACATCATCGCGGCATTCTACTCTTATGTTGTGTCCTGGCAACAAGGAAAGTAATGGATGTGTTGCACAACATATAGGAACACATCAACGACACTACAGCGATGACAATTGGGCCAAGGATGGTCCCAATTTGTGCAAAATTAGATCATGACAAGGCTGCAACCCTGATGCTCGATGAAATGGTTACAAGGAAAAGATCAGCTGCGATGACATCCAAAGATGGTCTATGAAGGTAGGGAGGTTGTCGTGTCGCTAACGAAAGTGACATGCACCGAGGTGATCTTTGATTGGTGTAAGATTGACCGGGTCGAGAATACACTCAAAGTGCTTGATGGAATGCTTGCCAAGATTGTCAAGGTGGTGTAGGCGATGGATGTGCATTCGTGTGATCCGTTTCAGCATGATTGGACTCCTCCACCAAGTGGCATGTCAGTCATGGTTCTTGAAGGATCTTCACTCAACCATGATGCAAGGTGGAATGTATGTCGCCGCTACTGCTTTGTTAGTTCAACGCCACACCAAGGTCATATTCTAGTGCAAAGTCTTATTCTCCATCTTCACCATTTGGCTAATGAAGCATTATCACTCCTAATTTCAATCCTTACACCTATTAGGTACATAGGAATGAGTTTCCACATAACCAAATTGAGGGAAGCAAACCTTCTTAACATTTGGGTAAAACTCAGCAAGAACCTCACTTTACTTCCTTCACTAACTTATGAACTTTCTTTTGATTCATAGTCATCCTAAATAGCTTATAAATGCTCTTTTGATTGTTAAGAGGCTTCAACGCTTAACTCATGAAGTTGAATCGTCCATGCATAATCATGTCAATAGGAAACATGACGGAAATAATCGACGAGGAGTTTCACTTGGAGGAGGAGCCGAGGAGTCACCATCTTGAAGTTTGATAGCGGATTCTTCGGGGGAAGATCAAGCCTAACTATTAACATTTGCCTAGTCGCAAACCAAGGCAAGCCCCGGTTTGCATTTAAGTGCTATTTCTAAGATTCTATTTGTATCACTTATGTCTAGGATGAGTTTTGTGCATTATGGCTAAGGTGCTTGTTACTCCACTTGCATGACCCACAAATCCCATGGAGTATTGGGTAGGTCTACAGCTTGATGAGTAGAAAATGCCATGCTAATGTTTTGAGGAATCTGGTAGAAGTCGAGTAGCTAGAATCTACTCGCAAGATAGGATTTTATCACACGGGATGGGGTTTATCAAAGAATGGTTTATGAATATGAATTGGAGACCAAGCAGCGGGATAGGATGTAGTGAGACGTGGTCTCACGTGCATAGCTCTTCTTGTGTCAATTGAGGACCGACCCATGTGCAGCTCTGTTGGACAAGTTTGAACTGTACCAGATGCATACTGGGCATATGGAACCCAGGAAAGTGATGTAACTTCATAACTTGTGTGTCGAGGCATAGCCCACTGTCGATAGGGGTGGGTTGAAAGCAGCAAGGTGTAAATCTACCGGCGGGCCTTACACGCTCCGTGCGGGGACCTTGTTTCTGGGATGGTGGGACCGGTTCGACGTTTGAGTTTCTTGTGAACGGTTGCTGCGTATGACGTGGTGAGGAGCACCGCACGCTTCTTACGCACGAGTGTGGGTGACGTGTTATCCGGGTGCCTACTGATTGCAATCACCGTCCCTCGCGGGTATTTGGGTACCGCTTGTTCACTGCGTCATGATGTAGTAATAAAGAGTAGTTGAATTATTATAAACTATTGCCATAATTATTATTGTATTGCAACTTGTGTGGTGTAGAGATAGCACAATTAAACTTTACAGTTTCCAAACCCTTAACTTGAAATAGCATTATGTGCTTTGGGCATGTCATATCATCGGCAAAGAATTTCTTGTTTGATTATGGAGTCTATAATGTGTGTGCCCGAGGAAGGTCATTTGCTACTTAAAACATGACTATAAGGACCCCCTTGTAGGTGAGTCTATTTATGCTATTTCCTACCTATGTTTAGCCTCTACCTTGCATATGTCTAGTGAGACGGGTCAGTCTTGCTGAGCCTAATGCTCACGTTTGAGGTTAACGAGTTTTTGCAAGTTATACTGTTGATGAAGTGCTTTACAATAACGCCTTACCCTCATCAGGGTTCATGGCTGAGTGGGAGCCCTACACGTTGCCGTGATCAGGAGTGTGAGTGCTGCTAGTGCGAAGTGTCCTAAGGGCATGGACGACTTTGCTTTTGCATAATTAGAGTTGAGAGCATAGCTATGATGTATGGACTCTTTTCTTCATTAAGTATGGTAAAAACTTCCGTTGTGTTCATAAATAAAGACTTGGTTTGTATTTATTCTGGTTCTTTTCATGTATACTGTTGGGTGTCGCATCGCACGACACCACCCAATGAGATCTTTGGATGTCGGGACCCCGGTCCCCCCAGCTTTGTATCAGAGCATCATTGGGAACAGTGTGCCTGAAAAGAGCATATTTTCAAAAACTTAGGAGTATATGAGTGAGGAATTAGCTATATGCCCACTAAGGGGTATTACTAGTATAAGATATAAAGGTGGCAATAGTAACCTACTTGTTATTATATTCTATAATGACGCTCCGACATCAGGTAAGAGGTAAGGTATGCCACCGAGAGCGGATCAATCTCGGTAAGCTTGTCCATACGAGATGTGGTATGTGATTGTTTCTGTGGCTTGGCATGGAAAGTCAATATGAGTCTCTGAAACTCTCCATGTTTCTGAGAACATATGACACGCGGTACCCCAACGTGCTTCAAAATTAGTGGGAACCCCCGTCGGGTGGTGGATAACCCAATAGTATGTATCTCTAGAACTATTCTTGTTCTATGAGAGCATGCGAAACACGTATGACCAAGCGTGTATAAGCCGATTCGTGCAAGAGTCTTTGTTGTACAGACGTAGTACAACCATGTACCTCGAGACATGACTTTGCTCGAGTGCGACTCGCACCAGAGTCGTATGCTGTTACTTTCATATATATTATTGTGACTGCCTGTCGTGTTTCCTAGATCCGCCCTTTGGGTGTGAAGGTGTGAAATGGGATTGAGTATCTGTTGCAGGTACACTAACTATAGTAGCGACCCGTATAGAACACGTTTGCGAGTGATCGATACTAGGGCCACCTATAGACATATCCGGATATACCGCTTAGAATTTTTATTTTGGTGACGCATGTAGTACCATCAGTATCACATTCGATACATTGACCATCCCCCATGACAGTATGGATGCATTATGTTTTTGAAAGTCCGACTATCAGTTGTTGTTATGTTTTGGACTCCATAAATTGAATTCCGACTCGACGAAGGTGTAGAACCAAGATTCTTTGTTTCTGACAGAAGTTTTCTCAACTTCATCAGGTTGCAATATTGGTTAGTTTTTAGAGAACATAGGGGTATGCTATATGGATGGAAATTTCTTGAAGACCTCTACAAACTTTCTGTTGACCACTAAGACAAAAAGACTTTATAACCTGGTGAAATTTGAACTCTACCAAAACTACTCCAGATGCCTATACCATTGCAAAAGTATCTGTATTTTTGCCATAACTTCTTGTAAAAAAATCTCCTGAACCATTATGATACATTTTTGGAAAGGGGAGAATCATCTCTACAACCTGGTAATTCAAAGTGTTCCCTAATTCAACGTTGAACCAAATCAAATTCTGGGTCCAATATAGAGATCTGCAGGACTGCTGGCAGAAACCCTTTACTCAGTCTATGAAGTTTAGATAGTTATAACTCTTAATCCAGAAAGGTGACATAGTCATATATATACATTTCTGGAAATCATAGGAAATCCTCTATCAACTTTCTGTTCAACTATTGGACTGAATCTTACAATAGCAGTGTCTAATTCCATTTTCACAAACAATGTTCTGGCAGTCCAGAACCAGGAACCATTTGTGCATAGTTTGGAATTCGCGCGCTTTGACCTGTGTAACAACTTTGTAAGGCTGAACCATTCTATTTCTGGGATTTTAACATGATATTGTACCATGTTTATTTTGTCATTACATCAATATGTTGTTTAGATATACCTGTATAAACTGTGGGTTATAACCACATATACAGGGGAGGTTCTGTCAAAATTTCCAGAAAATTTTAGTCAACTTAAAACGTATATAACTTTTAATACAGAGATCACATGGAGGTGTGAAAATACAAAATGGGAAGTTTATGAAGTGAACTAAAACTTTTGTATTCAACTCAAATCCTAGTACTGACCTTTACTGTATGAAAATTTCGAATTTATACAGAATGGTCAGCTGGAGAAGAACTGAGTTTCATACTCCAGTTTTGAACTATCTTGTACCCTGTGATCAAACTTCCATCACTTTCATCCCAGAAATGATATGGAGGCAAATGAATACTTCATGGAAAGCTTTGAAAGTCTTCTATACGTTTTCTATTGACCTCCAAAACAAAAGACCTTTCTAAGATGATGAAAGTGCACCATAATCACCAATGCTGCTGTTCTGAAACTGTGTGAACCAGCAGCTGTATTTTTTCCATATCTCTTCATAGAAAACTCTTCTAGGCCATTGTGATGCATTTTTGGAAATGGAAGGATATATTATACAACTTTTTAATTCATTGGTACCCCAAATTCAGATCAGAAGTATTTATAAACTTGAATTAAAAACTGGAACGGGAGTATATGTGCTACCTGAACCAGCCAGGAAATTGTGAACTTCAAATAGACATAAGTCCAAAATCCGAACAGCAACATAGGTATATATATACCTGTCTAGAAATCTTTAGGAGTCCTCTAACAAGATTATATTCGACACTAAGGCTAAAACTGGCAAGAACAAGGTTTAAATCGAAGTATTGTCGAAGTTGTCTTGACAGCACCGAATCTGGACAGATTTATATTCAGTTACTAGTTTGACCATACCTTCGAGAAGAATCATCTAGGTGTTTTACATTTCTGGAATCCTGAGGGTTGATGTAACAAGTTTTTAATATATTGTTTCTGCAAATATTGTTGTTAACCTATCTGAAAATTGTGGACAAAATCAGCAAGAAACAAAGGAAGTTCTGTCGAAATTCCATTAAAAATCTAGGAACATAGTCGAACATTAAAATTCCATATCTCCTGAACCAGAGATGCTATGAGGGAAAATAAATACCTTTTGGAAATCTTTGGAAGTCCTCCACAAGTTCTCTTTTCAACTCAAGATCAGAATGGTTTTTTAAGTGGGTGAAAGTTTGGAAATCGCAGAAACTGCCACACCCAATCTAAACATTGTTTCTGTATATTGCTGCACAGTGCACATGTTTCCAAAATAAGAGTCACCAAAAGTTATGCATCACCTGTATACAAAGTTTAGGAGGTAAAATACAAATTTGTATTTGTAAGTTTGGGTCAAAATTGGATAAGGTAAGAAACAGTTGTACCAAGATGATATCTACAACTAGGATGCTGCAGGAAATTTTCAGCAGATCGATCAACTTTTCAAAGCCATATCTTATCAATGTAACTTATTTGGGGGCAAACAAAGACATTATGGAGAGTTCATCGAGTGTCCTACAACTTTGTAGTTCAACGCCAATCCGGATTTTGCCTCTAACTGGTCAAAAATTTGAATTTCTCCATAGTGGTCAGCTGTACCAGAACCGGGACAGTGGTTCGAATTTCAAAATTCGATCAGTTTTGGTTTCAATTTCTTGGATCATTGCTCATGTTCCGAAGCTGGTATTCCACACTGTGTGGTGGATTTGAGCAGTAGTTTTACTTCTAGGAGTTGCACATAACCTTCCCATAAGGATTAGTTGAAGTAAACTTCTCGAACCTCTAGTTCGAAACTTAAGGGGGAATGTGTGCATCCAAGTAGTTTAAAGTGATCGGGAAATTACATCTTCAAGAGAAACGAAGTTCAAGCACGAGGTTGGCACCTCATAGCCGGAGTGCATCCTCAACTCCATCAGCGTTATCATGGAAGATGTCAATCACCACTACATGATTGAAGAGAAGATTAAGCGAAACACCACTACGTGAACTCTAGTAACTTTGACCCCATACTGAATAGTGCAAAGTCATCAAGGTAACCTAGTTAGTGGGTTTCTCGAGCAAAGGTGAGTCTGTGACTCGGCAGATGCGACAAGAACCTAGGGAGGCAAGTGGATATACTGGTTAGAATGTGTACAAGTTACAAAGGTTAAGATTGTGTAGTATATTGATCATCGCTCCTTGTTTCCATGGTTAGACTTGAATCCTTGTATCTTGATCAATGAGAAGGATGTTCCTTGTCCAACACTTCTCATGACAAGTGATTCAAACATTGTGAACTTGAGATAGTGCTTATCGTGTTTGAATTGTTATACATACTTTTGCTCAAACCTCAAAAATGAATGCATCATACCTTATGCATAGTTTTTCCCGGGATTGCATTGTGTCTGCATAACAACAGCCAGTTTGTAATGCATCATGATACATGACCTTTAACTAACTTTGAGCAAGAATATGTATCTCTATTCAAATACTTAAGTGTTGTCTAATTGTTGTGATTGTTTCCAACTCTTGTGATCAATGTTCTAGTTGATTTGCATTCATTTAGTAATATTAGGGAAAACGATTACTCAATCCTCTTTGTAGTACAACTATTAGTTGAACCCTCGTCCTTTATTTTTGTGGGTTCAATTTTTGTGGTTTTGTAAACACTCATACTCTTGATTCGTGAGGTTCTTCCTCAATTTATCAACCTCTAGATGCACCTTGTGACCAAAACACAGTTGAGTCTATATCCTTGACTTGTTAAGGCACAATCACCTTGATTGCTGAAAGATGATTGTTTCTAGTTTGCGAGAGTCTACTTATGACTTCTCAACCCCACGAGAACCTTGTATTCTTTCTATTCGCGTGATCATTCTTTGAGAACCCTTTGATGGGTAATGCATGGTAACTTTGCTTTGTCCGACGACCTTGTAGATGCCATGTATTAGACATCTTTGTATTTTGACGACATAATAGAAACCAAACCTTGAATTCTCTTATGTCAATTACAAAACATTTCATCCTTTGACTAGTTTGTTGAGATCACAATACCTTGTGAGTGATCATTCCTAATACCCCTTGATCTTCCCTGTTTGCAAGATTTTCATTTATGTGACCTTGCGAAACTCCTTGATTTATAGTGAATGTTGACATTGATATGTCGGGAACCTTATGGTTGCCATACACATTATAACTTTGTTGTTTTGACCAAATAAGAGAGACGACATCTTTACTACTCTTATGTCACGGAAAAGTAGTCTGATTATTGACTACCTAATTACAAAACTCGATCTAGACAAGATTAATGATCCATGGTTTAATCTCGCAAACTCCCTCGATTATGTATTGAGTAATACTACACCCAGTTTAAAGGACTCAGTACACAAAGCCAATGTTGAATGCAACTGGTGTCAAGGTCATCAGGATACTCAAGAGAGTTGAAGAACAAGTACTGATCCTCGAAATACAATACTAGGGCAGTAAGGCCTTCATGAGGAGAACGTCACGAGTTAAGGATGCCCAATATCATAGAACCATTAGTGTTCCTACTATGAAGAAGATTACTTCATTTTCACGAAAAGAAGAGGATCTCCACACAACCTAGCTACATCAACATAATTTGCTAAGACACAAACTTTACGGGGTGATCTCGGTCATGTCGAGCATCCGAATCTGAGTTGCAGTACAAAGACGCAAGCCACCAAAGCTAGACGATGTGGTTTACATCATAAGTTGGACTAGCCCAACTTCAAGAACCGACAGAAAAAGATGAAGATTGTCTTTCTTCCAATCATGTGGAACAATGAAGTCATCTCATCAATGACTTATCCTAACTTTCTCATTTCTCTAGAATCATAGGACAAGATTCCTTTAAGGGGGAAGGATTGTAATAGCCCCATTTGAGGAGAGCAAGAACACAAAAATACAAACCTAAATTTTTTTTGAAAATGAAAACTCAAACTCACATGAACCGTATGAGTTAACCAACGTTAATAAAAATAGGAACTTATTAAATCTATAAGCTTTAATTGGAACATTTCACATAGACAATTAAAAGCTTGAATGCTAATTCAAATTCAAGCTTCAACATCAACATGAGCAACATCGTGGTGTTTCCAGTGAAGATAACATCTTGGGTGAGGCCCACTTGTCAGGTGGCCCACCAGTCAGTCCTAACCAAGGCGTCTTGGGTTTTGTTTCCTCTTCTGCTTGTACTTATCGAGAGCTAGCGACACATGATGACGCGTTGTCCTTATCTCTGAACACCGCATGCTTTCCCTTCCGCCCTTCATGGCCAGCGCTTCTTACCCGCGAAGTCCACGTTGCCGCTCGCCGCGCGCTGACGCCTAGCCGAATGCCAAACCACTGGGTGAGAATATTAATTACAAATCAACTAATTGTAAATGTAAGATTTGAATTAGCCAAGGGTTGTTAATAATTAATTTAAGTGTGCTAATGAAATCATATATTAACTCCTTGAAAAGCTTTTAATTGAATAATTCAAATTAACGTCTAGAGTTCAAATTTTAAATTCAAATTCATGTTTCATACTTAAATTAGTCAAATTAAGATTTTGTGTTTACCAAGGTGCTCCAAATAATTAAATTAACAACCATTCTAAAGTTTATTAATTTTGAGCATTATTTACCAGTTAAAAGTTTTATCAAGCCATAAGAGAGAGATCAAAATGTTAAATTAAATCAAACTTCAAATTCAAATCAATCAAATGAAAGACTGTAAATTATCCTTGGATTATTAAATTGTCAAATAACTAGACTACCATTTTTTATCTGTTTGGAGCACAATTAGTAATTTTTGGAATTTTTGAGTCAGAATAAGGAGGGAAGGGGTAAGTGGGACCCATAGGTCAGTCTTATCTCCATATACATGGAGCTCCATTTTGCACACGTGCTTCATTCTTCGCCGCTCCCCACATTTCTTCCCCCCTGTCATGCCTCCTCCCGGCCCCTGCTCACCGTTGCCCAGCTTCCACGGCGCCCCACCTCGCCACCGCCGGTTCAAGCTCCGAAGGGGCCGCCTGCTATGTACCCTCGCGGCGCTCTACTCTGGCACACGACCTCCTGGTTTCCCCATTCTTCTTTGTCTGTGTGCCCCTTTAACATCGGCCGTGTGTGTGCCTTCACTACGCGCGCTGAGCACCGCCACGGTGCTGCGCTATCAGCGCCAGCGTCGCCCACCATGCCGTTCCTGCTCACCCCACCACTGCCGCCGGCTCGCATCCTGTTCGTCGCACGCGCCGCGCACCTGCTGCTGCAGCTCGCTGGCGGCAGCAGCATCGACCGCGCCTTGCTCCCGCTCCCGCGCGTGTAGGCTCGCCGGCAGCAGCGCTCAACACCAGCCCCGCCGCCGGCCGCCTCTGTTCGCGCCTCCCATGCCACCGCAACACTGTCCACCTCTGCTCTGCTGGCGTGCCGTGCCCGTGTGCCACATCAACGTCGCCACCTTCAAACTACATCATTGTGGCGTTCTACACTTATGTCGTGTCCAAGCAGCAACGAAAGTAATGAATGTGATGCACAACATGTAGGAACACGTCAATGACACTACGGCAATGATAATTGGGCCAAGGATAGTCCCAATTTGTGCAAAATTAGATCATGACAAGGTTGCAGCCCTGATGCTCGATGAAATGGTTACAAGAAAAAGATCAGCTGCGATGACATCCAAAGCTGGTCTATGAAGGTAAGGAGGTTGTCGTGTCGCCAACGACAGTGACATGCACCAAGGTGATCTTCGATTGGTGTAAGATTGACCGGGTCGAGAATACACCCAAAGTGCTTGATGGAATGCTTGCCAAGATTGTCAAGGTGGTGCAGGCGATGGATGTGCATTCGTGCGATCCATTTCAGCATGATGGGACTCCTCCACCAAGTGGCATGTCGATCATGGTTTTAAAGGATCTTCACTCGACCATGATGCAAGGTGGAATGTTCGTTGCCACTGCTGCTCTGTTCATTCAACACCACACCAAGGTCACTGTCTAGTGCAAAGTCTTATTCTCCATCTTCACCATTTGGCTAATTAAGCATTATCACTCCTAATTTCTATACTTACACCTATTAGGCACATAGTAATGAGTTTCCACATAACCAAATTGAGGGAAGCAAACCTTCTTAACATTCGGGTAAAACTTAGCAAGAACCTCACTTTACTTCCTTCACTAACTTATGATCTTTCTTTTGATTCATAGTAATCTTAAAAAGCTTCTAAATGCTCTTTTGATTATTAAGAGGGTTCAATGCTTAACTCATGAAGTTGAATCATCCATGCATAATCATGTCAATAGGAAACATGATGGAAATGATCAATGAGGAGTTTCACTTTGAGGAGGAGCCAAGGAGTCACCATCTTGAAGTTTCATAGCGGATTCTTCGCGGGGAGGATCAAGCCTAACTATTAACATTTGCCTAGTCACAAACCAAGGCAAGCCCAGTTTGCATTTAAGTACTATTTCAAAGTTTCTATTTGTATCACTTATGTCTAGGATGAGTTTTGTGCATTAGGGCTAAGGTGCTTGTTACTCCACTTGCATGACCCACAAATCCCATTTAGTATTGGATAGGTCTATAGCTTGACAAGTAGAAAATGACATGCTAATGTTTTGAGGAGTTCGGTAGAAGTCGAGTAGTTGGGATCTACTTGCGAGATAGGATTTTATCACATGGGATGGAGTTTATCAAAGAATGGTTTATGAATATGAATTGGAGACCGAGCAGCGGGATAGGATGTAGCGAGACGTTGTCTCACGTGCGTAGCACTGCTTGTGTTGATGGAGGACCGATCCGTGTGCAGGCCTGCTAGACAAATTTGAACTGTACCGGATGCATACTGAGCATATGGAACCCAGGAAACCGATGTAACTTGATAACTTGGGTGTCGAGGCATAGACCACTATCGACAGGGGTGGGTTGAGGGCAGCAAGGTGTAAATCTGCCGGCAGGAACAGACACGCTCCATGCGGGGACCTTGTGCCCGCGATGGTGGGACCGGTTTGGCATTTGAGTTTCTTGTGAAGGGTTGCAGCGTATGATGTGGTGAGGAGAACCGCACACTTCTTGCGCACGGGTGTGCGTGATGTGTTATCTGGGTGTCTACTGATTGCAATCACCGTCCCTCGCAGTTATTTGAGTATCAATTGTTCACTGCGCGGTGACGTAGTAATAAAGAGTAGTTGAATTATTATAAATTGTTGCCATGATTATTATTGTATTGCAACTTGTGTGGCATAGATATAGCACAGTTAAAGTTTACAGTTTCCAAACCCTTAACTTGAAATAGCATATGTGCTTTGGGCATGTCATATCATCGACAAAGCATTTCTTGTTTGATTGTGGAGTCTATGATGTGCCATGCCCGAGGAAGGTCATTTTCTACTTAAAACATGACTATAAGGACCCACTTGTAGGAGAGTCTATTTATGCTATTTCCCATCTATGTTTAGCCTTTACCTTGCATATGTCTAGTGAGACGGTTCAGTCCTGCTAAGCCTTATGCTCTCGTTTGCTGTTAACAAGGTTTTGCAAGTTATACCGTTGATGAAGGGATTGACGACGACGCCTTACCCTCATCAGGGTTCACGGTTGAGTGGGAGCCTTGCATGCCACCGTGATCAGGAGAGTGAGTGCTGCTAGTGCGAAGCGTCCTATGGGCATGGACGACTTTGCTTTTGCATAGTTAGAACTGAAAGCTAGCTATGATGTATAGACTCTTCTCTTCATTTAGTATTTTAAAAACTTCTGCTCTGTTTATAAATAAAAGACTTGGTTTGAATTTTATTCTGGCTCTTTTCATGTATGTTGTTGGGTGTCGCATCACACGACACCATCCAATGAGATCCTTGGATGTCAGTACCTCGTTCCCCACACTGGATGTGGTGAACTCCTCTTGACGGCGGCTCTCACGAACTAGGGTTTGGGGTTTCTTCAATTGTGGCAAAGAGGTGAAGGGGTGGGTACTGGTGTGTTTATGTAGAGGTGGATAGGTAGGGTTTGGGTGGAATTCGAGTTTAAGGCAGTGGAGGCTGTATAGGGGTCCCACATGGGCTCCACAGGGGTTGGGCACGATGTCCTTGGGCTCAATTAAGATAAATACCCAATAGTAAGTCGTGGAGTAAAAGATTGAATCAGAGTCGGGCACAGCAGAGAAGTCCGCTAGGGGGTCGGACTAGTCCGTTAGAAGTCAGAAATTTAAAAGGATAAGTCCAGTATCAAGCCAGACAAGTCCGCTCGCAGGCAAATCAAAAATTGAGAGAGTTGAACGGACAAGTCCAGTGCTAGGTCAGACAAGTTCGGGGTATGACTTAGCAAAACATCAATAACATTCTCGGACTAGTCTGTAGCATCAACAGAAAAGTCTAGAAAGACAACAGAGAGCAAAACCAGACTGGTCCGGGGTCCAAACCGGACTGCTCCGCGGTCCAAATCGGACAAGTCTGCCCTACCCAGGGAGAACAATAGAGAGTTAGAAGGACTAGTCCGGGGTCTAAATCTGAACAAGTCCGCATTACAATAGGTTTTTATTTGCTTGCATGATTATAATTTATTTTGAACTTATTCCTTTTGTGTTGCTTAATGCTAAACATGTATAAGAATGTATGCAATGCATGATGGATGAGAATGAGGGTGTTACAATATCAGATATTTCTGATCTGTTAAGATGTTTTGGTGGTCCTTTAGTGACAACGGTTTCCTTTCTGAACACATTTCACTATTGTCTAAACATGTGGTTCAGAGGCAGCCAACGTCTGTGACAATCGAAGTAAGATATCTTGCCTCCATGAGTAAGTCAAATGCAATGGGTGGCCAAAGAACATATCGGACATGTCAAACGACCGTGAGTGCTCGATCCAAAAACATTTCGTATGCCAGAAAATCATGGATAGACCATAAATAAGCATCTTGAAGGTTGAATTTCTGCTTCTTGTAACACTCGTACGCTTCGACTCCTATCCATAAAATTTTCGATTCTTCAATCAATGATTCAACATCACGTTGAGACTTTACCCAGGATGATCCGGCCCAGGTACAATGAGGCTAAGAAACATGAATTCATACTTCATGTAAAAATCCGGTGGTAGTTTGTACCGAATCACAAAGACATGCCAATAAGAGTATGATGTGGCATTTGTGCTGAACAGGGAGAATCTATTTGTCGCCAACCCAATGTGAACATTTCTCATTTCATGACCAAAATATAGATCGAACCGGTCCAGCGCCATCCATGCCTCACCGTCGAATGGGTGCCTCATGGCTCCATTGTTCTGACTACACCTTGTTTGTTCCATCTCATGTGTCTGGCAATTTTTTTTTGAAATTAATAGCTGCTTCAACCTTGGTGTCACGGGTAAGTAATGAAGTTGCTTACGTGCGACTTTTGTAATCACAATATCACCATCATAATTAACAAATTCAACAAACCTCAATGGACCATAGTTTAAACATTTGTTCTCATTGGCATGCTCTCTCCAGAAAAGCATGCAGTTGTCCAGACATACATCAATCTTCTTGTAGTTCGTACCGAGATAGGAAAATTTTCTTCGTCTGATACATATTTTTAGGCACTTTGTGGGGATGTTGAATGATATCGATGAACAATTTGATGAGGTCGTTGTAGCAGTTTATATAGAATAAGTACTTAAACTTAAATGCTATAAGTCTAGTCATGAAAGTGAGGAGGGACATTTCAGTGTGTCCATGCAGCGGCTGTTCTAAAACTTTAAGAAGGTCGAAGAACTTTTTAACCTCCGTTGTAGGAGGATCCTTTGGAAGCTCTGGTTGTATAGCTTCCAGCATCTCATCCATCATATCAACCCTCGTGTCATCATCATTTTCTGCTTCCACTTCTTGTACAGCTTGAGAAGTTGTCTTGCCATAGAAGGTCCACAACTCATAATGTGACACGTAACCGTTTCGACACAAGTGAATAAAAAGTTCCACTTTGTCCAAAAACGTCTCGTTCCAGCATTTCGTACATGGGCATCGCACCTTATCGACATTTGACAATGAAAAAGCTCTTTCTACGAAAGCTTCTGTGTTGGTGTACCACTCATCTGAGTGACCACCAGTTCAGCTTTTTCAACTAATATGCATCCAACTGCAGTCTTCACCCATGTTTGACTCTCAAGTTTAAAGCCAGAGAAATTATGGTTACTTTATACATTGTTTAATGCCACGGCCCTACATCTATTAGAAATGATAGGTCCTAAACCCACCCAAGAGTGACTGATGGGCCGTGCTTATAATGAGACGCGTGGTCTGGATCCTAATGAAATTTTGGTAGCATAACCCCGTTGTTCTCTAACTGCATAACCGTAAATGGTGTAACAGAGAACAACAGGGTTGTGTTGTTGAAATCTCATCCAGATCCAGACCCGCGTCTCGTCACAAGTCATGCCCCCTCGGTCACTCATAGGCTGTCCAAAAAAGAGACAATTCCGAACCGACATGCCTCACATGCGTAACGCATGTGATACGGGCCAGTTCGGAATGGGTAACACATAATGTACTGGTTACGTTAATTTCTCATTTTTGAGTTATTTCTGAGAGAGAGGAAAGAACGAGAGAGAGAAGGAGGAAAGAAAGAGAGAGACAGGAAACTGGGTCAGACATCCTAAGTTATACCCATCTGAGCTCGCTGTTAACAGTCGAATAACTTTATGCTCCATCAGATCCCGCTGACCACACGAGGGAGCTTGCCGTCATCACCTTCGGTTTTTATCTTTGTGCCCATCTATACGCATAAGTGACTACTAAATGGCCGCATCGGGCCATAAATGGGCTCCGCCAGGTCAAGCCCGTTTATATACATATCATAAATAAACACTCAAGCAATCAAAATATTTAAAAATAATTAAACAATTAAATAACGAATTAGTAAATAAACAATTAGTAAACAATTAACCAACTAATTAGTAAACTATTAAAAAACTAATTAGTAAAAAAGTTGACAGCGGGAGGAGGAGGAGGGTGGCTGTAGCATGGAGGAGACCCAAGTTGGCCGGGGAGGAGGCGGCGTGGGAGAGGTCAATCTTGGTTCAAGTTATTCGTTGTGCTATGTGTATCAGCTTGTATCAAGAACGAGACCCTCAAATTCGAGATCAATGGTGACCCCGGAAAGGAGGAAGAGGCTAAGGCCAATGGCCACGGCATGGGGCGCAGGAGGTAAACTATGCAGCCTGTATTTATAGGAGCTACTGAGGTAGTCTTCAGCAATGCTAGTGTTCCAGCAACTAGCAAATGTTCATGATCAATACGATATACATATCCTATTGTAAATAAACTGATACTCCCTCGAGTTGAACCAATGATTGTGCAACTAGCTTGTTCTGATTCCAACAATTAAGAAACTAAAGTTTGTGTGCTCAAGTAGGTGACAGCTAAAATTAGCCATCCAGTGGAAAGTAGACACTGCTGCATGGAGACAATATTACCCACTTACCTAGTTACTACCCATCCCTCACTGGAACATAGTTCATCATCTAGGTTTGGCTGGTAGGACAGGACTCGATTAGGCAAGGCTAATTTTCTGCATGTTCATATGATTAGGCTAAGGGCTAAGCCTAACCTAAACAAACAATTGCTAAACAAACAATTGCTAAACAAATCAAAATTGTTAAAGAAATATTTGCTAAAGAAATAATTGTTAAACAAATCAAAATTGCTAAGCATACACAGGAAGTATTTCTAAATATATAATTCCTAAACAAATCAAAATTGGAAAGGAAAACAAAAGCAACTTCAGCCGTCGGCGTGGGGGCGCCAGCGGCCGGCCACAACCGTCGGCAACCGGTGGTAGGGCGTGGAGGCGGTGCCTTACCTCGCGGCGGAGACGGCAGCCGAAGAGGCCGGCGCGGTGGGGTGGCGCTCGGGCGTGCGGTGGACACTGGACCTCGGGCGCACGAGGGCAGCCGGCGAGTGTGGAGGCTCCGGCGATGGTGCCTCCGGCGTGGCAGCGGTGGCTCCAGTGCGAGGAAGGCAGCAGCGTGAGTGTCGGGCATGCGTGTGGAATGGGTTGTGCGCAGCCCGCATGGGGTAGTGTTAAGTCCCTAACATACGTTGGCTTAGGGTCGGGACGATGTACGTTGTGCGTTAATTGCCGTCAGCCCAATTACTTACGTCGGCCTCGGCCCGGGCTGAAATAAGTATTGGGCTTAATGCCATTGGCCAATTTACTTACACCTACTGCGGCCTGTGGCCGATGTAAGTTAGTGGACTTACTTCAGCTGCTGTGGGCCGATGTAAGTTAATTTACTTACGCCGGCCAGCCTACGTAAATTATTCTGGCCGACGTAATCTTCCCAGTTTCCTGTAGTGCATGTAGTAGCGATCAATATCTTCTTTGATAACTCTAGTGGAGTTGGAATTACATTTCCTATATGATGATTTAACTTGTTCTCGGAGCTGGACTCTTCGAGGATGTAATCCACTTGATCATCTTGTGGTTGACATGTTCGATGCTGGAACACTTGAGTTATTTGAGCGCACTCCTTCCCCCATAAGTTTCGAGCTAGGAGATCGAGAAAGATACTTCAAATAACCATCATGGGGAGGTGTTGTGGACTCAGAGAAGTGAAATCAAACTTGAATGAATTGGAAAATTCAAAACTGGTTCTACGGACTACCTCACTGTTCAGCTTGACCAGTCTACACTTAACCACGATTTTGAGCTAGCTAACAGTGGAATCAGCATAGGGGGTGAATAAAAAATTTGTAGATAACTTAAAAACCTTTCCATAAAGTATCGGTGTGCCACCATATATGTTGTGGTTGAGGAGACATGACTTCGCAAAGTTGACAGCCTTTGTAAAGACTTTTGGCAGCATCCCATTTGTAGGTACCCACTTTGATCTAATTGTTTCATGTAATTCTCATCCAAATTAGACAAAACTCAAACTACAAAGTTGTAGTATAACTTATAAGATTCTTGTACAAGTAACATATGAGCATTGGTGATTTATATTTTGATGTTATATGCAATTTACAGAAGCATACAGAAATAATGTCCAGATTTGGCACTTCTAGACAGTTTCTGTACTTTTTAAGTTCAAACAATTTGGAAGGATATTCTGGTCTTGGGATGAAAATGAAACTTGTATAGGACTTGTAAATATTTCCAAAAAGTATTTATTTTCCTTAATAGCATTTCTGGTTGAGGAGATATGGATTTTTAAAGTTGGACAAAGTTCCCAGATCCTTTGTTTATGGTTGTTTTCTCCACAGATTTTCATATAGATATATTCAAAATTTGATATAAATTTAAATTACAACATTTTATACATCTTGTAAGGTTTCCGGAAATGTATCATATGAAGCCATTTGAAAGAGTTATGTTGAATTAGTGAAGACTCCAGAAACTGTTTCCAGTTTCTGTCCAGATTTGGTAGACTTTGGAAATTTGAACTTTTGATTAGGTTAGAAGGGAATTCTGCTCTGGAGTTGAACATAAGAGTTTTAGATGATTTCCTAATATTTCTATCCACGTAAGAAACACAAAGTCCCAACAAAGTACATTATCCTTATCAAGGATATGAACGATAATGTGGTGACAAGTGTGCGCATAAGGGATAGTGAGACCGATACTTTTCCTATCACAATAGGGCCACACCAAGGATCGGCCTTAAGTCCTACATCTTCTCCTTAGTGATGGATGCGGTGTCGAAGGATATACAAGGGGATATCCCTTGGTGTATTCTCTTTGCTGATGATGTAGTGTTGGTAGATGAAATTAGGGATGATGTTGATAGAAAATTGGAGCTATGGAGACAAAACTTAGAATCCAAGGGGTTTAGACTTAGTAGAACCAAGACCGAGTATATGAAGGTGCGACTTTAGTGATGTCGGTGCGAGGAGGGAAATGTTAGTTTACAAGGACAAGTATTACCTTGGAGGAACACATTTTGATATTTAGGATCAATGTTACAAAGCAATGGTGATATGTCACAGGATCTCGGCGGGTGTCATCCTAGTATTGCTAGGGGTAAACCCATGTATGATATGTTGAATAACTTAGCATAAGGATTCACCACTTACATGCTCATTAGTATCTAACTGAGGCTATGTATATGTATATTAGACGCATTGTTGGAGTAACTCCCCAACTCTTAGTCTAATCTCCATTAGGACTCATATACCCTTTAGAATAGATTACTTAGTGTTGATATTTCATACACACTACTAACAATTCATCCCTAGCAGTGGTGCCAGAAATGCTTTGGTAGGTTTTGATTCTTAAATGAACGTCCGCAAGCGCATGGAAACTATCGATGTAGCATTTCCCTTTTAAAGAGTATTCCCAGAGGGTGTCATTTATATTTTCCCAAATGAAGGATAGATGGAAGCAAAAGCAGTCATCAAATGGGTTGGCTAGGTTGGTCTAGGTAGGGTTCTAGCAAGGATGGATATAGAGTAATTGAGGTAGTGTGACACACACAAGAGCATCATATTCTAAGGGGATAAATGGGGCAAGACAGGAACTAGGCTAAGAGTTAGGTAGAGACTCCTACTATGCTTCTAACGTATATATACATAGCCTAAGTTAGATACTAATGATCATGTTAATTATGAATTCTCATGCTATGTGGATTAACACATCGGGAACGGGTTTACCCCTAGCAACACTAGGCGACTCCCGCCAAGAGCCTGTGGCATTGCCGAACATGGAGGATTACAAAGGACAGATAGGGCTGTAACCACCTACTGCCTACCTCTTCAATCTGTGGGTCTACGAGACATTCAACGCTACTCTCTATCCTAGCACCATGCTAGCATATTAAGTAATTACCTAAAGAGCCTAGGAACAAGCCATCCTAAAGCAATGAACTAAATCATCATTGAACCAATGTTAATTCATAGCATAAGTGATTCATGTTAACATAATCATATCATAGCTAATTATAATATAGTGGAGGTTTATAGTGTTTATGATAATGTAATGAGAATGTAGCACAATCATAAATTGAAAGTGCATCTAGGAATCCCTTGTGGGTTTTGGTTGATTTATGACAAGCAAATGAGATCCTAACCACTTTATTGACATGAGCACAGGTTCTAATGAGAAATGAGCAAAGTGCCAAAAAGAAAGGAGAATGAGGAGCAATGCGGAAAAGAACTCAAGAAACAAGTGTAGTAGATCATTGTGTATGGAGTGTGTTAAGGAGACACACCCCAAGAGCTCAAGCACAAATAATCTCACACATTGCACAAATTTATACAAGACCGGACTAGTGCGACTGACTCTGGACTAGTCCGATATCTTTCTGCACAAGATCGGACAAGTCCTCACAATGCAGACTTATCCTCACAGTCCAGTTTTTTACTAACCAGACTAGTTCGATATCACCACGGACTAGTCCGATATCTCTATGACTAGAATCGGACTAGTCCTCCCTAGTGCGGACTAGTCCCCCAAACACCTCACAAGTTGCACAAAATCGGACAAGTCCGATCACACACCGGACTAGTCCAATATCTTTCTGATGTCAATCGGACAAGTCCGATATTAGCACGGACTAGTCTGAAAACCCTCTGAATCGGACAAGTCCTCCAAGTGCGAACTTGTTCCCCAAATTCCCTTAGGGTTTCACATATTCAGACAAGTCCGATTTTTATCGGACTAGTTTGAAGATTTCTAGAACCAAAATCGGACAAGTTCGATCTCAGCCGTACAAGTCCAATATTTCGGGACACCTAGGGTTTGGTACACGCAGCACACTGGACTAGTCTGGTGTCCACCACGGACTAGTCCGATCTTTCTAAACCCTAACGGTAACTTTCTGGAAACCCCATATAAATAGGTGTGCACGACCCATCTTTCATATATCTCGACCCCCACCGCCATCACACCTCCCAAGAGCCTAGAAAACACCTCTCTCCACGAATTCCAATGCAAGAAAGATCAGTCCCTTGAGGATACACTTTGGATCATTGGAGAGACATGGTTTATCACTCATTGAGCTCTTGGTTTGATTCCCTAACACACTCCTATGTTTTTCATTTGATCTTAAGAGTGTGTTCTTGGTGGTGTTCATATTGTAATCTTGGGGAGCCCTCAACGTGTGAGAAGGCCCCTTGAATTTGGTTATTTCCCCTTTGTGATTAGTGAAGAGGATTGGCCTCCGTGGCGATCCGACGAGGGTAGGGTTGGAGATGACCCGGTCCTTTTGTGGACTCCTCAACGTGGACGTAGGTTGCCTCTGTGGGAACTGAACCACGGGATAAAGTGCTTGTGTTCTTTCTTTGCGCCTGTTGTTCTTACACTTCATATATATCTAGGGTTTCAACACATCTTATTCAGTTTACGTTAAAACATTGAATATAATATTAACTTGTGGTACATCCTAGTTTATAGTTTTGTAACACTTCAATTACAAGTATATTTTCGCTGCATACAGCCTAGGATCAAGATAATCGATCCAATTTGATCAACCTAATTGGTACACATCAGACTAGTCCGCACTCGACCGGACTTGTCCGATATCTCGAGATTTGATTTGGTTGTTAAGTGTTGCAGGTTTCGACAGAAATTCAAAAAGGCCTATTCACCCCCCTCTAGGCCACATTCAATTGGTATCATAGCATTACTCTTTAAAAGGAGACTAATCGCTCGAAGAGATCATGTCAGACATGAAGGACGTACACAAGAGCGTCAAGCAAGAGAAGGTTGAAGAAGAAAAGAACCAAATATTAGAGAGGCTCCTCGAGGCCATTCAAGACTTCGAGGGCGACGATGAGGAGACGCTGGAACTCAAGGCGCTCCTAAGAAAGAAAACCCTCTCCAAGGGAAAAGTGAAGATTGAAGACGAGAAGACGAAGAAGGGGAGTTGTCACACCGACTACTCTCGATATCCTTTTAATTATGATCGCCTAAATTCTAACAACAATCATTATCTATCTATTCCACTTGGAAAATACCCACACTTTGATGGCAATGACTACTCAATGTGGAGGCAAAACATGAAAATGCATTTGATTTCTCTCAATCCAAGTTTGTGGCACATAGTATGCACAGGAATAGATATCTCCGACGATGATGAGGAGCTCACACCTAGCCAAGAGCAAGCAATCCATCGAAATGCTCAAGCTGCTACAGTCATCACCTCGTCACTTAGTTAGGACGAGTTCACAAAGGTGGATGGACTCGAGATCGCAAAGGAGATATGGGATACATTGCAAAGCGCACATGAAGGCGATCGTCATGTGTGAGAAGCAAAGATCGAGATGATTGAAGGCGAGCTAGGAAGATTTGCCATCGAAGAAGATGAGTCGCCACAAGACATGTACAACCGACTAAAGATGCTCATCAACAAGGTGCGAGCATACGGAAGCAAGAAGTGGAACGACCACGAGGTGGTGAAGCTCATTCTTAGAGCTTTCATGCCTCGCAATATGACCTTGTGCTCGATGATATGAGAATGCCTCAGGTACAAGAAGATGACTACGGATGAGCTACTTGGGAAAATCATCAACTTTGAGATGATGGAAAAGCAAGCCAAGCATGTTAAGGAGATTGCTGATCTCACCTCGGCAAAGAAGAAAGGGGTAGCTTTGAAGTCCACTCTCAAGCCCTTGTCTAGAGAAGCGCGAGAAGCTCAATTAGAAGAAGACGGTGACGATGACAGCAGCGACTTGGATGAAGATGACATGATACTATTCATGAAGAAATTCAAAAGAATTATGAAGAAAAGACAAGGGGCTAAATCAAGTGAAAGGAAGTACAAGGAAAAATCAAGACCAAAGTTAAGGCGGACATGCTATAACTGTGGTGAGTATAGCCACTTTATAGTTGATTGCCCATATGAAGAAAACAAGAAGAAGACCAAGGAAATGAAGACTAACCCAAGAAATTCTTCAAGAAGAAGAAACAAGCTGAACAAGTGCATCTAGGGAAAGATTGGGACTCAAATGATGATTCCTCATCCGAAGAAGAAGAGGATATGGCTAGTATAACCATCGAGAAGACATCCAAGAAGTCCACTCTCTTCCCCACTCTCGGCGCATGGAAGGGGAACAGAACTTGCCTCATGGCAAAGGAAGGTAAACGCAAGGTAACAACCAAACCCTCTTCCGTACATTCGTATTATAGTGATAGTGAAATTGCTAGTGATAATGAACATATGCTTATTGGCTTAGATAAGAAAACAGCTGCAAAAGTGAAATTCTACTTGATCAACTTGTTGAGAAGGAGAAGTTGATAAACCGTCAAGGAGACATGATTATCTCCCAAAAAGAGGAACATGTTGAACTTGACAAGCTTCTAGAACTTGAAAAGGAGCGAAGCAAGTCACTAGAGCTTGAGTTAGCTTCAAGCAATGAAGCTTGCATGGAGTTAAGCGACTCAAATGTTACAATCAAGGACGAACTTGCTAACCTAATCAAGGTTAACAAGATTCTTGAGGTACAAGTTGAGTCACTCAAGCAAAGTGACCCTTCATTCTCTTCAAGCTCACCTTCTCAACCCCTTAAAACTGAAACTGCTTCTACTTGTGCGTGTGGTAAAGTTGACACCAGCTTGAAAGACAAGTCAACCTCTACCAAGGACAAGCATCCTTCACAAAATGACATATTTTACAAGGAGAAGATCAAATATGCACGTAGTGCATACTTGGTCACAAGGCCTCCAAATGTCAAATATGGCATTGGTTACTCTTATGGTGAAAAGCAACATGCTAGAAGCCATAAGAATAACAAGGAGAGCATTTCCTTTGTAAAAGGAAGACCCTCTCAAACTGGAAAGTCCAAAGTTAACACATCCAACACATATGATCACCGGATTAGTCCAGTCGGGACACGGACAAGTCCGGTCCTCCGGACAAGTTCGATCTCCCGGACTAGTCCTCTATATAAACAACAACAGTTGCTATTCAGAATTTTGATGCATCTTATGTTTTAATGAGAAGTAATTTTGGAAAAGTTTATGCTCATCATGTTGGGCCACGCCATGGGAACATCAAGTCTCATGTGTGGGTGCCTAAATCCCTTGTGCCTAAACTAAAAGGACCCAAGAAAGATTGGGTACCTAAAACCAAGGCATGATTTGTTTTTGCAGGCCTATTCCTCCGGTGCTAGACAGTTGTTCACCAACCATATGACCGGAGAAAGAAGGATGTTTGTTGAGTATGAAGAAAATGAGGATCCAAGCGAGGGCATCTATTTTGGAGACAATAGTCAAGGAAAGGTGCTCGGTACCGGTAAAATTGCCATATCATCTCAACATACTCTTTATCATGTGTTACATGTTGATTCCTTAGATTATAACTTGCTGTCCATATCTCAATTATGTGACAAAGGTTATAATTTCTTGTTTACTAATGAGGGTGTGACCGTCTCTAGAAGGAGTGATGGTTCCATTGCACTCAAGGGTATGTTAAAGGGAAAGCTTTACCTTGTTGACTTCAACAAAGATAAAGCCGAACTTGCCACATGCTTGATTGCAAAGACCAACATGGGTTGGCTGTAGCATAGACGGCTATCACATGTTGGTATGAGGAATGTTCAAAAACTCCTCAGGGGCGATCACATCCGAGGTTTGAAGGATGTTGTTTTTGAGAAAGACAGGCCTTGTAGCGCGTGCCAAGCCGGAAAGCAAGTTGGAGCACCTCATCCTTCTAAGAACGTCATGACTACAACAAGCTTGCTCGAGCTACTCCACATGGACTTATTTGGTCCAATTGCTTACATAAGCATCAGCGGTAAAAAATATGGCCTAGTAGTTGTTGAAGATTTTTCTTGCTTCACTTGGGTTTTCTTTCTACATGATAAGTCAGAAACACAAGGAACACTCAAGAAGTTTTTCAAGCGTGCTCAAAATGATTTTTCATTGATGATCAAGAACATTCAAAGCAACAATGGCACGGAGTTCAAGAACACACAGGTTGAGGAGTACCTAGATGAAGAAGGCATTAAGCATGAATTTTCAGCACCTTACTCCCCTCAACAAAACGGAGTTGCCGAATGTAAGAACCGAACCCTCATAGAGATGGAGAGATCAATGCTCGATGAGTACAAGACCTCGGATCGATTTTGGGCGGAAGCGGTCAACACCGCTTTCCACGCCATAAATTGACTTTATCTTCATTGACTACTCAAGAATACATCCTATGAGTTACTCACTGGTAAAAAAGCCTAATATTTCATATTTTTGAGTTTTCGGTTCCAAATGCTATATTTTGAACAAGAAGCCTAGGACTTCAAAGCTCGCTTCGAAGTCCGATGAAGTTTTCTTGCTTGGTTATGACTCGAACACTTCCGCCTATCGTGTCTTCAACAAGACCTCCGGACTTGTTGAAGTAGCACATGACGTAGTGTTCGATGAAACTAATGGCTCCCAAAAGGAGCAAGTTGATTCATGTGTGCTAGATAGAGAAGAAGCTCCTTGTTAAGAATTGAGAAGAATGACGTTAGGAAAAGTTCAACCATAAGAACCACCTCTACATATGCATGAGGAAAATGAACCACAAAAGGAGGCCAAAGATCAGGGGGGCTTCCATACAAGATCAACCCCAAGAAGACAAAAATGATCACCAAGTCAATGAGGGAAACCATCTAGGGGGAGAATAAGATGACCATGAAGATTCAATACAGCAAGTACCACACCCAAGGTTACACCAATGCGTCCAAAGGGATCACCCAATCGACAACATCATCGATGACATCGAAAAGGGAGTACCTACTAGATCTCGCATAGCTAATTTTTGTGAGCATTATTCGTTTGTATCCTTTTTGGAACCGCACAGGGTTGAGGATGCATTGAAAGATCCGGATTGGGTAGTGGCCATGAAAGAAGAACTTACCAACTTCAAAAGGAACGAGGTGTGGGAACTAGTCGAAAGACCCAAATTCAACGTTGTCTGCACCAAATGGGTCTTCCGCAACAAACAAGACGAACACGGGGTGGTGACAAGGAACAAGGCACGACTTGTGGCCAAAGAGTATTCACAAGTCGAAGGTTTAAATTTTGATGAGACCTTTGCTCCCGTAGCTAGACTTGAGTCTATTAGAATATTACTTGCATATGCTACTCACCATGATTTCAAGCTCTATCAAATGGATGTGAAAAGCGCCTTCCTCAACGGACCAATCAAGGAGGAGGTGTATGTGGAGCAAACCCCCGGATTTGAAGATGAAGAGTTCCCCGACCAAGTATTTAAACTGCGTAAGGCTCTCTACGGCCTCAAACAATCTCCTAGAGCTTGGTATTAGTGTCTTAGAGATTTCTTAATTGAAAATGATTTTAAGATCGGTAAAGTAGATTATACATTGTTTACAAAGAATTTTGACAATGATCTCTTTATTTGTCAAATTTATGTTGATGATATAATCTTTGGTTGAACTAATAAATCCTTTTGTGAAGAATTTAGTAAAATTATGATAGATAGGTTTGAGATGTCGATGATGGGAGAGCTAAAGTACTTCTTGGGATTCCAAGTGAGGCAACAAAAGGAAGGGACGTTCATAAGCCAAACTAAGTACACTCAAGACATACTCAAGAAGTTTTGAATGGACAGGGTGAAGCCTATAAAGACTCCCATGGCAATGAATGGCCACTTGGATCTTAATGAAGATGGACCAAATGTCGATCAAAAGGTATATTGCTCCATGATTGGATCTCTACTCTACTTATGTGCATCTAGGCCAGATATTATGTTGAGTGTATGCTTGTGTGCAAGGTTTCAAGCCAACCCAAAAGAGTGTCACTTGACAGCCGTTAAGAGGATCTTGCGGTATTTAGTTCATACACCCAACCTAGGCCTTTGGTACCCCAAAGGTTCCGAATTCAATCTCATTGGTTACTCCAATGCAGATTATACCGGATGCAAAGTATATAGAAAAAGTACCTCCGATACATGTCAATTTCTAGGTAGATCACTTGTTTCTTGGTCCTCCAAGTAACAAAACTCCATTGCCCTATCCACGGCCGAAGCAGAGTATGTTGCAGCCGGGATTTGTTGTGCACAACTACTTTAGATGCGACAAACTCTAAGGGATTACGGTTACAATATAAATCGTATTCCACTCCTTTGTGATAATGAGAGTGCCATTAAAATTGCTCATAATACCATTGAACACTCTAGGAACAAACACATATACATCCGGCATCACTTTTTGGGAGACCATTCAATGAAGGGAGATATAGCCATCTCACATGTCAATACCAAAAAGCAACTAGCCGATATATTCACCAAGCCACTTGATGAAAAATGCTTTTGCGAACTTTGAAATGAACTAAATATCCTCGATGCTCGGAGTGTGTCTTAAAATCTTGTATACCTGAATGCTATCTTCAAAATTCATTGATTTTGTTGTGAAAATCATCTCTCTCAATTTTTCTGAAAAACTATGTCAATTACTAGATCTTGGTGAATTATGATCATTGCTTGATTGTTGAATGCTTACTGATCATATTCATCAAGATTATATGATTTGCTTTGCCTCCCTATTTTCCTATTAAGTACCTTTGAATATTGTAGCATCAAAGAGCACGTGAAAAGCTACCAGAGGGGGGGTGAATGGTAGATTTAAAAATCTTACGCGGCGGAAACAATTAAACCCCAAACCCTTTCAGCAGAAAAAAGATCTGTTAAAGAAATCGTATGTGTGACTAATATAAACGTGTTTCACCATGACAAAAGTGATATATATCATAGAGAATCAAGTCACGAAGACAACACAAAAAGAATCACTCAAATCCGTCGAGAAAAACTCAAGTTATGATCGAAAGATCAAACAGTGGTCAATCTGCCCTACCCGAGAAAAAACAGTTCTGGAACGCTGCAAAGAAACTCGTGTAGATCATAGAACACAAATCCAATGACCGTGAAATTTTGAAATATGATAGACAATCAAGTTGTGAAGACAACCCAAAAAGAAACATATCAATTGGATCTGTAAAACTCGAGTTATGATAAAACCACCAACGAAAAGTAGTGCTGTCCAGAAACTCGATGAGTAAAACTTGTCTGGAACAAGTCGGACGAACAAGGCACAAAAGTTCCTTCAAAATACGAATTTTATTCAATAGAACACAAGAGGAACAGCCCCAAAGTCGTCTATCACGAGCTCTGGGCTCCCTTGCTTATATAACCAGCCCTTAGGCCAACCCAACATCAACTAGGACTCCAATCCTACTCAGATCACGAATCGTAACTTTCCATAACTGCTCAAGATTCTTCTATACGCAGATAGAAGCAATCTTAAGACTCCCAAACACCTTAGGAACGTATCCCACATTCCTAAACAACTCAAATTCGTGACACACATGAAATCCTAACATAACCAACTCGATACTTTCCATACCGAGCCATAACCGACTCCGCCGCAGCCGAAGTCATCAACCGGTACGATCTGATCCTTCCAACCAAATCTTCCCATTCATAAACCATCTTCGGAACCATGTTGCCATTTCATGCACCGCATGCATACATGCATACACCTTCCTTCGATGTTCAGTAACCTTCATATGCACCGCCCTTGATTCAATCATCCTGCACGACCTCCTGATCAGCTCAACCACAGTTCCTCCCGAACTTGGTTGTTGGAACCTCATCCCCTCCCTGAGACTAGTCCAATGGATCCCGTCACCAGCCATGACTTGAACTCAAGCAACACCTGCACATGAATAAATAACCAATCCATACGAGCCCAAGTCCCCGACTTGACTCAAGTTAGTTCCGAACATAGCACCTTATGTGAGCACCTCACATAAGCATGTTACAAAACATATCAAAACGATATCAGCCATATCATCCAAAACGCACCAAAAACTTAGTAAAAGAATACTAAGCAAAATTTCCAACAATGTAAAGCAAGTACGAAACATTGCAAATGAAAAGCAGAAGCACTTCGGTCAAGTTCCGGACCTTGCCAGAGCAACCCGGAGCTTGAGCCGGAGCTAACAAAAGCTAGTAGAACCTAGCGCCGGAGCTTACCAAAACTAGTACAACCAAGCACCGGAGCTAGACAGAGTACGTCGAAGTTTAGAAAAAACATGTCGGAGCTATCAAATATATGCTGGAGCTATCAAAGACATACTGGAGCTAATAAAGACATCCCGGAGCTAAAGACAAAACTCATCGGAGTTGACCAAAGCTAGTCGGACCTTACTAAGAAGCCGGACCTAGCATCTAACGTAGCCGGAGCTACCCAAAACTAGTCGGACCTATGGTCGGACCTTGCTATAGCTCGGAGCTAGAGTCGGACCTTAATAAAAAGGTGTTTTGGTGATATTTAAAACTTTTATCATCAAAGCCAAGTGTATTCACTACAAGCCAATGTATTCAGCACACATAGATCTTACAATCTCCCCCCTTGATGAATGCATTGGCAACACCATTTAAAATCCGAACATTGTCTTATTCTCAATAAAAGTTTTGAAGGCAATTTCTCCCCTTTTGTAAATCAAAAGTAAAATGAGAAGAAAATCTCTCCCCCTTTATTATCTCTCCTTATGCACATATTCTCTTTCTCTTCATGCCTATCTCTCCCCCTTTGACAATGTATTCAGCAAGTCATGAGCATTAAAACAAATTATCTCTCCAACTTTAGTTGTTATGAGCATATTATAACATATACATATAAACAAAGCTCATCCAAGTCATACTATCAAGTACCTTAAATTATCACATCAATGAGATACATAAAGTAGTGTAAGCCATGCTAGAGATCAAATGTAATTTTCAATTTAAGCAAGTCATGATCTCACAAACTTAACTATTTCAAAAACTGAAAGCATGACACTAGTTGCTGCATTTTAATATTTTTCAAAGCATAAATTTAGATCATATGATATTTGCAAGAGATTATATGCGCATCTGCCTTATTCTAACCAACCAAGCCAAGCCTATGTCATTTGACAATCAGAAGCTTAAAGACATGGTTTTAGTCATACACAACTTCTTCCAAGTTCATATATAAGTGCAATGATAATCCATCTCAAAAGAAGAAGTGTGATGCATGCATATTCTCTTGATCTTTTCTCAATTTATATTTGTTCATAAAAACTCAACATGTGAGTTGATTACTTGATTAATTCTTAATGATTAAAAGCATTTGTGAGCATGCAACAAGTTCAAAATAGCAAGAAAGTTCGACCATGACCAGATTTAGTGTAAGTAATTATTCCAATTACTAGACATGGCAAAAACTACAAAATGTATAACACGAGTAATGTAGTAAGAACTTTCAGCATGTAAAAGGAATCACAAAGTCATATATGTATGAAATACTATGCTCATATTATTTTAATTTCAGATTCACCCATAGATTTCCCAAGTTTCAAAAACTCCCCCTCAATTTAAGCCATGAGGATGCATAACCCCTATTTCACTACGAATGTAACAAAAACGAGTGAAATCCAAAGGTTTTGTAAAAATGTCAGCCAATTGTTGTTCGGTATCTACATGGTGAAGCACAATGTTTCCTTTTTCAACATTATCTCGGAGAAAGTGATACCTAATGTCAATGTGCTTAGTTCTAGAATGTTGCACGGGGTTTTTAGCAATGCACATGGCACTAGTGTTATCACAGAATAGTGGAACACTGTCTAGATCAACCCCATAGTCCTTAAGTGTTTGAACAATCCAAAGAGTTTGTGAGCAAGCACTAGCGGCAGCTACATATTCAGATTCGGCTGTGGATTGTGCAACTGAATTTTGTTTTCTAGAGGACCAAGCAACAAGAGAATTACCAAGAAAATGACAAGCACCGGAAGTATTTTTCCTATCAATCCTACAACCCCCAAAATCAGCATCCGAAAAAGCGTTCAAAGTAACGGTTGAGGAAGAAGGAAGAAAAATGTCAAATTCTTGGGTTCCATGTAAGTACCTGAGAATCCTTTTGACGGCTTGACGATGTGAAACACGTGGGGAAGCTTGAAACCGTGCACAAAGACATACGCTGAATTGTATGTCCGGTCTTGATGACGTGAGGTACAAAAGTGATCCGATCATGCTTCTATATTCTTTTTGATTCACGGGTTCACCATCTTCATCAAGTTCAAGTGTTGTTGCTGTTCCCATTGGTGTCCGAAGAGGCTTGCTTTTGTCCATGTTGAAGCGCCTTAGGAGGTCTTTGGTATACTTCGTTTGATGCACAAAAGTACCCTCCTTGGTTTGTTTGATTTGCAGCCCCAAAAAGTAAGTGAATTCACCCATCATACTCATTTCAAATTCGGAACTCATCATTGCTGAAAACTTGGACACAAGATCATGAGAAGCACAACCAAAGATAATATCATCCACATACACTTGAACGAATAATGAGTCATTGCCATGCTTAAGCACAAAAAGAGTTTTATCAACCTTGCCCATGGTAAACCCCTTTTCAAGTAAGAATGTTTTTAACCTATCATACCATGCTCTAGGGGCTTGTTTGAGACCGTATAAGGCTTTGGATAGTTTGTAAACATGATTAGGAAAATCTGGATTTTCAAAACCCGGTGGTTGTTTGACATAAACCTCCTCATCTATGTAGCCATTAAGAAAAGCACTTTTAACATTCATTTGATATAGCTTAAAACCTTTAGATGCTGCAAAAGCTAACAAAATTCTTATGGCTTCTAATCTAGCGACAGGAGCAAAAGTTTCAACGAAATCTAGACCTTCAATTTGAGTGAAACCTTGAGCAACCAACCTAGCCTTATTCCTAACCACAACCCCATCCTCACTTTGTTTATTTTTAAATACCCATTTAGTTCCAATTAAAGTGTGACCTTGAGGTGGAGGTACAAGTTTCCAAACATTATTTCTTTCAAAATTTTCTAACTCTTCTTGCATGGCAATAATCCAAGATTCATTAGTGAGTGCGTGTGATATATCTTTGGGTTCAAAAGAAGCAACAAAAGCAGAATGAGCATGAAAGTTTGGATCGCAAAACCTGGACCGTGTGACTCGTTCGTGCAAGTTTCCAATCATCTGTTGTGGGGGATGATCTTTGTAAAAACGTAGGGGAACAAATGTCTCACAAGCTTCTTCTTCATTAGGTTCATCATAGATTGATGAGCTTGTGACTTGTGGACAATCAGGACCAGCATAGGTGATAGCTGGAGCTTGTTCAATGTCCGGAGCTAGACACGTGTCAACTTCGGAACTACTAGGCAATATCACCAGCTCTTCTTCATCTTCGAAAATACCCTCCCCCTGAGGATACGGATCTGGTCCTGCAACACCGGAGCTAGTACCTGGGCTAGCTTCATCAAAAGACACTTCACAAGTCTCCACGATTTTGTTAGTGTCAAGTAAAAGCACACGATAGCCTCTAGTATGACATGGATAACCAAGAAACATGCCATCAATGGATCTAGGTTCAAATTTATCAAGATTACCATGTTTCTTAACAAAGCATTTGCAACCAAAGACCCGGAAGTGTGTAACACTAGGCCTATGTCCAAACCGGAGCTCATATGGTGTTTTACCTAGCTTAGCACGCAAGAAAACACGATTTGAGACATAATAAGCGGTTGCTAACGCATCAGCCCAAAATTTCCTAGGAGTTTGATATTCATCAAGCATAGTCCTAGCCATCTCAACTAAGGTTCTGTTCTTTCTTTCTACAACACCGTTTTGTTGAGGTACATATGGTGAAGAGAATTGATGATCTATTCTATTTTCAGCACAAAAGTGATCAAAAGATTGATTTTTAAATTCAGTTCCATTATCACTTATAATTGCTTTTAATGATCCTGGGTGATCAATTGATAATCTAAGAAATAAAGTCCTAAAGTGACTAAAAGCTTCATTCTTAGACGCCATAAAGTAAACCCAAGAGTATCTAGAATAATCATCAACAATAACAAGAACATACCATTTACCTCCGAAGGATTGAACACGTGAAGGTCCTACGTTGTCAAGATGCAAAAGTTGACATGGTTCAGTTGACATGATCATTGTGAGAGGAGTATGTGAACCTGCAACCATCTTAGCATGTCTACAAGAAGAGCACACAATTTCTTTGTCCCCTTTAAGCTTAGGCAGCCCAAGTATGCGATCAAGAGCACTAACACGCGTTAGGTGATCAAAGCCTACGTGACCAAGTCTACGATGCCAAAAATATAAGTCATTTGAATCATTAGCAACTAGACACCTATGCTTAGAGGAAGACATATCAAAATCAGCTTTAAAAACTCTTCCAAACCGAGACATGTTAAAAATAAGCTCACTATTTGAACCTACAACTTTGCAGCAGTTTTTATTGAAAATAATTTCTAGATTTTCATCTAGCAATTGTGCAACAGAAAGCAAGTTGTATTTCAATTTTTTGACAAGTGCCACATCCTTCAAAGTGTAGTGATCATTTACTCTAACCGAACCCTTAGCAATTATAGGAGTTGAAGAATTATTGGCAAAAGTAACATTCTCTACACGTGACACAAAAGAGAGGGAGGAGAACCAATCTTTGTTACCAGTCATGTGGCGTGAGCAACCTAAATCCACAATCCAAATTTTCTCCTTCCTCAAACGTGTAACCTACATAGAAGCACAATACATCAATGACTCAATACTGGGGTTAGTCAAAAGGCATTTAGAAATCCAATACTGAGTCACGCGACGTGCAGCAGGAAAAACACGCGAAAGCTGAGACAAAACAGCAGGTTTATGAGTCAAAGATTGAGGTTTTCTGTTCTTAACAATTGATTTCGAAGTTGTTACTTGTTTAGAGTGAAAACCAGTAGCTCCGGAGGTAAAAGCAGAAGGTCCAGAGGCAAAAACTAAAGCTTTGAAGGGATCAACAGAAGATCCAGGAGCTCTCGGAGCTATTAGAACTACCGGAGCTGCCTTTGTAGATTTCTTGCCAAAAGTTCCAGAAGCTACCTTTTCAAATTTCTGACTCATTAAAGCAGGTTGTGTATTTCTAATTGCATGAAAGTTATAAGATCTAGCAACCATTCTTTCCCTTTTCTGTTGTTTAGCTAGTCTATAACAAAAATCTATGACATGACCATCTCTACCACAGAAGGTACAATGAAATTTAACTTTGTGTTCATGTCTAGATGAGCAAGCAATATTTTTATTTGAAACCGAATGAGGCAACACTCCTGCAGATTTGAAAACCACTCCTTTTTGTTTAGGAACTGTTTGAATCAAAACATTTCCTAATGACTTTACAATTTTAGGTGGATGTGCCTTAGAATGAGCATGAGAATCAAAACCTACACCAGTTTTATCATTGCAAGTCTTGGAAGAATTCAGCAGTAAGTTTAGATTCTTATTCCCATTACAAAACCGATCTAATGTCCTATGCGTGTCATCAAGTTTATTGGACAGATCAAGGCAATTTTCACATGAAGTTTTTCCTTTTAGTTTGCAATTGGAACAAAATTTAACTTCATGAGAACGTAAAGCATTGTTCAATATAGAAATTTCATTCATGGCATCTTGCAGTTTTTTATCAAGATCCTCACAAGTAGAACAATGCAAATCAATTGTAGAACAGCTAGCATCTTTCAAGTTTTTATCATTAAGTGCAGCAAGCTCTTTGTTCTTTTCAATTTCTAGTTCGAGTTTATCAAGTGTGGAGGAATGTGCACTTCTTAGGGAGGACAATTGTTCATAGATCAAGTCACAAGAGGGACATGCATCATCACTAGGAATTAGAGATTTTAACCGATTGATTTCAGATTCTAGTGATTCAATTTTAGTAGCATTATCCCTAAGTTTTTTGTCCTTTTTCTTGACAATAAAAGTTGCACGAGAAATAGCATCACACATTTCATTACATGTAGAACATACCTCATCATCATCACTGTTGTGTTCTGCATCCTCTTGACTTGATCTTGATTTTGTTTTGCCCGCTATGAAGCATAAGTTGGCCAGATCGTCATCATCTTCATCACTTTCAAAGTCTACATCACTTGAACTAAGTTCTTGAAGTGCGGTGATGAAGCTGTTGATCATCATGCGTCCTATGGTACCTTTCTTCTTCTTATTGGAATTTCCAGAGGAGGTCCGGACCTTGCTTTGTTTTTCTTCCCGGGTGGTTGGACCTGAAAGTTTAGGGAATTCTGTACAAAAGTGTCCTATTTTACCACATTCAAAACAGCGTTGAGGTCCGGAGCTTCCTCTCCTTCTAGTTCTCACATTTTGCAATGCTTTTGAGAATCTAGTAGAGATGAGTGCCAACTCCTCTTCTGGAAATTCTTCGATCTGCTCCAGGGTTAGTGAGGACAACAAAGCAAGAGTATTGCAGGATGATGATTGGCCGGAGCTAGACATATCACGTTGTGAGACAAATGCAATAGACTTGTTTGGGTTCTTACGTGCTAGGATGTCAATTTCATGAGTTTTTAGTTTAGAATAAAGTACATCTAATGTAAGAGAACTCATGACAGTTGATTCACGAATATATGTTACTTTCATCTCCCAAATTGACATGTCTAATGCACTAAGAAGTTGTCTAGCATTCTCAGCATCAGAAAAATTAACATTGACACTACGTAAGTTGCTGAGAATTTTATTGAAACGAGCAAAGAGGTCATCGATAGACTCACCTGGTTGCATCTCAAAGTGCATATATTCCTTTTTGAACATATCTTGTTTTACCTCCTTGATTGTGTTGGAGCCTTCATGATAATCACAGAGAGCTCTCCAAACATCGTATGCTGATCGGGGGTGCACAACACGATCAAAGTCACTTTGAGTGAGTCCTTGGATGATCAAGTTTCGGGCTTTGTTATTGTTGTCGACGTCCCATAGGTTTGTGGCCGTGACTTGATCATTAGGTGGCACTTCATAAGGCTTATACACCTTCTCCCATATTGCAAAGCCTTGTGCCTGGATGAAAGCCTCCATGCGTGCCTTCCAAACCTGGAAATCAATACCAGCAAACACACAAGGTTTGGCGGAGTACTTCTCTATGATGATTAGTCAAAAACACGTGAAAATCTCAAAGATTAGAGCACCGTGGCTCTGATACCAATTGTAGGATCGAAGAGCACGTGAAAAGCTACCAGAGGGGGGGTGAATGGTAGATTTAAAAATCTTACGCAGCGGAAACAATTAAACCCCAAACCCTTTCAGCAGAAAAACGATCTGTTAAAGAAATCGTGTGTGAGACTAATCTAAACGTGTTTCACAATGACAAAAGTGATAGATATCAGAGAGAATCAAGTCACGAAGACAACACAAAAAGAATCACTCAAATCCGTCGACAAAAACTCAAGTTATGATCGAAAGATCAAACAGTGGTCAATCTGCCCTACCCGAGAAAAAACAGTTCTGGAACGTTGCAAAGAAACTCGTGTAGATAATAGACCACAAATCTAATGACCGTGAAATTTTGACATATGATAGACAATCAAGTTTTGAAGACAACCCAAAAAGAAACACGTCAATTGGATCTGTAAAACTCGAGTTATGATAAAACCACCAACGAAAGGTAGTGCTGTCCAGAAACTCGATGAGTAAAACTTGTCTGGAACAAGTCGGACGAACAAGGCACAAAAGTTCCTTCGAACTACGAATTTTATTCAATAGAACACAAGAGGAACAGCCCCAAAGTCGTCTACCGCGAGCTCTGGGCTCCCTTGCTTATATAACCAGCCCTTAGGCCAACCCAACATCAACTAGGACTCCATTCCTACTCAGATCACGAATCGTAACTTTCCATAACTGCTCAAGATTCTTCTATACGCAGATAGAAGCAATCTTAAGACTCCCAAACACCTTAGGAACGTATACCACATTCCTAAACCACTCCAATTCGTGACACACACGAAATCCTAACATAACCAACTCGATACTTTCCATACCGAGCCATAACCGACTCCGCTGCAGCCGAAGTCATCAACCGGTACAATCCGATCCTTCCAACCAAATCTTCCCATTCATAAACCATCTTCGGAACCATGTTGCCACGTCATGCACCGCATGCATACGTGCATACACCTTCCTTCGATGTTCAGTAACCGTCATATGCACCACCCTTGATTCAATCATCCTGCGCGACCTCCTGATCAGCTCAACCACAGTTCCTCCCGAACTTGGTTGTTGGAACCTCATCTCCTCCCTGAGACTAGTCCAATGGATCCCGTCACCAGCCATGACTTGAACTCAAAAAACACCTGCACATGAATAAACAACCAATCCATACGAGCCCAAGTCCTCGACTTGACTCAAGTTAGTTCCGAACACAACACCTTATGTGAGCACCTCACATAAGCATGTTGCAAAACATAGCAAAACGATATCAGCCATATCATCCAAAACGCACCAAAAACATAGTAAAAGAATAGTAAGCAAACATTCCAACAATGTAAAGCAAGTACGAAACATTGCAAATGAAAAGCAGAAGCACTTCGGTCAAGTTCCGGACCTTGCGAGAGCAACCCGGAGCTTGAGCTGGAGCTAACAAAAGCTAGTAGCACCTAGCACCGGAGCTTACCAAAACTAGTACAACCAAGCACCGGAGCTAGACAGAGTACGTCGGAGTTTAGCAAAAACATGTCGGAGCTATCAAATATATGCCGAAGCTATCAAAGACATGCCAGAGCTAATAAAGACATCCCAGATCTAAAGACAAAACTCATCGGAGCTGACCAAAGCTAGTCGGACCTTACCAAGAAGCCGGACCTAGCATCTAACGTAGCCAGAGCTACCCAAAACAAGTCGGACCTATGGTCGGACCTTGCTATAGCTCGGAGCTAGAGTCGGACCTTAATAAAAAGGTGTTTTGGTGATATTTAAAACTTTTATCATCAAAGCCAAGTGTATTCACTACAAGCCAATGTATTCAGCACACATAGATCTTACAAATATATACGAATGGGCTAAGCATTTCTTCCCTGGTGACCAAGTACTAGTCCGCAGAGTGACAGTTAGGCCGAACTAGTCCGGCAGACCACGGACTAGTCCGATATAATCTCTGGAAAAGTTTAGACTAGTACGATCATTTTCGGACAAGTCCGATTTTTCGTGTCCATAACCCTAGCCGCCGCCAAAACCTAATCTTCCTCACCCCACGCTTGCCTCAAGCTTTCTCTCTCCACGCTCGAGCTCCCCAAGGCGATTTTTTTATTCCTCCATCAAAACTCTTCGGATTTTGGTGGAAAACGACCTCCATTGCTTAGGGATTGAAGACCACGGACTTGTCCGCTCCTTCAACCCCTACATCTCCGAGAATCGAGCAATTTCGGTAAATTTTCCTCCCAAACCCTATAAATTGCTATTTCCTTCATTTGTGATCAACTAGCTTGGTTCCTTCCACCATATACATGCTTCCTTGATGTATTACATTGATGCTAAGCTAGTTGTGCATTAGGAATCACCATTTGCCTCATGGTTAGGGTTTTAGAGGTTGAACATCGGACTAGTCCAGTCCATGCACGGACAAGTTCGGTCAACCAGACTAGTCCGTGCCTGTACACCGGACTAGTCCTATTTTTATGAACTCAACCATAACTTCTTAATTCCTCAATGCAATTCCTTGTCATATATTCTCATCAACACCTTGTGAAAACTATTCTCAGAACTATGTCGAGCACCAACGACGAAATCTCTGATTTCGAGTTTGAGATGGACCACAAAGCCGTGCTTCGGTCCTCGACGGGCCTAAGCAAGAAGCGCCAAGAGTGCCCATCCGAGCTGGCTACTTCTCCCCCCCCCCCCCCCCCAGGCTCGACGGAAAGTACTAGCAAAGAAGCCTGCCTCCAAGGCTCATTTGTTGGTGGCCCTAGCTCGGCAAGTGCTCGCCAAGCAAAGGGCAAGGGCAAAGGGATTGCAATGGGCCCGATTGGCCCTCTGAAGATGCCAGCTCCAAGGCAAGGGGACAGGGATCCCACTGAGGAGATATTCAATGGCAAGGGCAGCGACACAGCTGCCATGTTCAGGAATGTTGATTATTACAGCCGTCCCAAGCAAGCTGCCGATGGGAGGTTCTGGAGTAACTTCCATACAGACTTTTACAAGTCTGTATATCTTTCGATGAAGACCCCCGTGGTGCGCAACCAATGGATCGATTGTGCGCATTTTGAGAAGAAGGGCTGCTCATATTTTGTTGAGGTGGTTGAGGCAGTCAAGAGGCATGGATTGAAGGACCTCTTCGCCTTCAGAAACAACTGGAATGATGAAGTCATCGCACAGTTTTATGCTATTTGCCACTTTGCCAGCGATGAGGAAGAGCGGGTGACTTGGATGACTCATGGATCCAAGTACACCATCACTTATGAAGAGTTTGCAAGATTGCTACATCTTGACAGCTCCAGTAATGACAATTTGATCATCCACAACATTGGTGTCATTGAGAAGGACAGGATGAAGTTTCTCTATGAACCCAACTCAAAGTTCAATCCTCCTTCCACCAAGAATATGAAGCCTCTCTTCGTGTTGCGGAACAGGGTCTTAAGGAAGACCATTGCCCCGAAGGATGGGGATGCAGGAAGTGTGCAGGGATACCTCATGACCTTGATGAAGGTCATTAGCAAAGACAGAAAGTTTGATGTCTTTGACTATATTTGGAATAACATGGTGAACATCTCCTGCACGCCGAACAGGTCTTGTGGCTACACACCTTACCTCATGTTTATGATTGAGAAGGTCACATGCATAGAGTTTGTCAAGGATGTGGAGCACCTCCCCTTGAGGCCCCAGAAGCCTCAACGACCAAGTGTTCAAGCTGCTCCTTCTCCTGCTTCCAGTGCAGAGGCTCCGGCGAGAGCTAGTGAAGATGCTAGGGCTGCTCCCGCCTCTAGGGCCCCTCCTCAAAAGGGGTCCCCAAGTGGCATCTTGAAGTACCTCTCAGCCATCTTCGCCTCTTGCAAAAAGGCTGAAGTAAAAGCCCACAAGCTGAACAAGAGGAGAAAGGCTGACTAGAGATATGTCAATGAGAATGTGAAGCAAATTTGCCAAAAGCTGGAGATCGAGCCCATTGGGTCTCTAGTCATTTCTGATGACTCAGATTCTGATTTCACCGAGATCGGGCCCTTGACTCCCTCTAAGCTTGCCTATTTTGGCATTGGGGACTCGAGTGGTTCCGTTCCTCCTCCTCCTCCTCATCAGCCAGAGAATGAATATGAAGACGATGAGAGGACCAACAGCGAGGCTTAAAGACCTTAGGTCCCTCCTCTCCTTCTTTTTGGTGTCTTGATGCCAAAGGGGGAGAGATTGAGGGGGAGTCTTAGGAGTCTTAGGCTTTAGCTGTAGGATGCGAGAAGATCTATCTTTTTGTGTCTTTTGTCAGTTTGTGGGTTGTAAGACTTATAATATGCTCTTTTGGTACTATTGGTCTTGTGATGCAATGTTTTGAACTGCTTGTGAAGATATTGATGAAATCTGTGATTTTGCTCTAAGAATGACATATATGCTTGTTGTTAACATGTTGATATCAATTATGTCATTCTCATCATGATTATTGTTCCTATACACCTAGTTCTACATCCCACCATAAAGAGTGCGCATATGGATCATGTTTTCATTGCTTAATGTGTTTTAAATTCATATGTGCACACTTTATGAAAATCTCAACTTTTTATCATATTAGGTGAAATCTCAATTGGTTCTCATCAATCACCAAAAAGGGGGAGATTGAAAGTGCATCTAGCAATCCCTTGTGGGTTTGGGTTGATTTATGACAAGCAAATGAGATCCTAGCCACTTTGTTGAGATGAGCACAGGTTCTAATGAGAAAATGAGCAAAGTGCTGAAAAGAAAGGAGAATGAGGAGCAATGCGGAAAAGAGCTCAAGAAACAAGTGTAGTAGATCATTGTGTATGGAGTGTGTTAAGGAAACACACCCCAAGAGCTCAAGCACAAATAATCTCACACATTGCACAAATTTATACAGGACCGGACTAGTCCGATTGACTCTGGACTAGTCCGATATCTTTCTGCACAAGATCGGATAAGTCCTCACAATGCGGACTTGTCCTCACAGTCCAATTTTTCACTAACCGGACTAGTCTGATATCACCAGGGCTAGTTTGATATCTCTCTGACTAGAATCGGACTAGTCCTTCCCAGTAAGGACTAGTCCCCCAAACACTTCACAAGTTGCACAAAATCGGACAAGTCCGATCACACACCGGACTAGTGTGATATCTTTCTGATGTCAATCGGACAAGTCTAATATTAGCACGGACTAGTCTTAAAACCCCTTGACCTAAATCAGACAAGTCCTCCAAGTGCGGACTTGTTCTCCAAATTCACTTAGGGTTTCCCATATCCGGACAAGTCCGATATTTATCGGACGGGTCCAAAGATTTCCAGAACCAAAATCGGACAAGTCCGCTCTCAGCCGGACAAGTCCGATATTTTGGGACATCTAGGGTTTGGTACACGCAGCATACCGGACTAGTCCGGTGTCCACACGGACTAGTCCGATCTTTCTAGACCCTAATGGTAACTTTTGGAAACCCCATATAAATTGGTGTGCACGACCCATCTTTCATATCTCTCGACCCCCTGCGCCATCACACCTCCCAAGAGCCTAGAAAACACCTCTCTCCATGAATTCCAACGCAAGAAAGTTCAGTCCCTTGAGGATACACTTTGGATCATTGGAGAGACATGGTTCATCACTCATTGAGCTCTTGGTTTGATTCCCTAACACACTCCTATGTTTTTCATTGTGATCTTAAGAGTGTGTTCTTGGTGGTGTTCATATTGTAATCTTGGGGAGCCCTCAACGTGTGAGAAGGCCCCTTGAATTTGGTTATTTCCCCTTTGTGATTAGTAAAGAGGATTGGTCTCCGTGGTGATCCGACGAGGGTAGGGTTGGAGAAGACCCGGTCCTTTTGTGGACTCCTCAACGTGGACATAGGTTGCCTTTGTGGGAACCGAACCACGGGATAAAGTGCTTGTGTTCTTTCTTTGCGCCCATTGTTCTTACACTTCATATATATCTAGGGCTTCAACCAATCTTATTCACTTTACGTTGAAACATTGAATATAAGATTAACTTGTGGTACATCCTAGTTCATAGTTTTGTAACACTTCAATTACAAGTATATTTCCGCTGCATACATCCTAGTTCGCACTCGATCGGACTAGTCCGATATCTCGAGATTTGATCTTGTTGTTAAGTGTTGCAGGTTCCGACAGAAATTCAAAAGGCCCTATTCACCCCCTCTAGGCCACATTCATAAATACTATTCCTACCACATACATGGAATCCACAATCAAACAAGAAACACTTCATCCAAGTATATGAACAATAGTAGACTAAATATAACATCTTTATTATGAATAAAGTCACAAATACAAATAGGAATATGGGAAACATACCTTTCCCAATTGGGAAGGGACTACTTCTACTCCTCTCCTACTTGGACTATGGACTAGAGACTCTCCTCTCTATAGCCTATACTCCTCTAAACCTATGGAGAGTAGTGCATACAAAGGAAGAATACTCAAGTGGTGTGTGCTGAAGTGAGGGGTGAGGGGTGAGTGGTCCTATTTATAGCTTGGATCCCGCCATCAAAAGCGCGTGAATCAGTCACCCATGACCTCTTAAAGTCGGGGGGATCCAACATGTGGAGTTTGACCGAGAAAGGCGCCAAGACCTAGTCGGCCGACTAGGGGCTTGGCTGACCTTGTCTTGGCCCCTTTTGCGGTGTGCTTTCTCTAGGTGACTCACAGGTGGGTCCCATTGACTGATATTGGTTCTACACTATTGGATGGCCTCGGATACTTCTGTTTGTGGGCCATTTGATCCATGTGGTTCCATGCGGCATCGCCTGATTGGCTGGAATGATATTTTATAGGATCCATCCCCTTATTCCACTTCATTTCTGCATAAAACTCCTGCATGTACAATTTTCTCCAAGGACAAGTGGAAATAGGTTAAATAGAAAGGTGATGTGTCCGAGAAATAACAATTCCTTCACATAATTGAGTTATATTGACGGGTGAAATTGGTATATAACAGCCGTCAACAAACCCCCCTAAGCTTGTCCTTTGCTCGTCTCGAGCAAAGCCAAGACTTTAGATTGATGATCCGGAGTTGCTACTATGTTCTATTTTTTAAAAGTATCATGTGCACAACAAAATACTCTACCTAGTATTGCAAAAATTGGCACGATACTTCACCCATCTCAAGTTATTATGGGGCTTATGCCATCTCCTATTCATGGGTGGTTGAAAGATAGAACAGAAATAGAGCACACATAACCTAGAAATCAAGTTCCACTAAAATTCTTGAGAGTTCAATTCAGATTTTATGTATCTCAATTTGATTCTCTCAAGTCTCTTCTTTTTGTTTAGTGGAAATATGTCCTCACCGAGGCATTGTGCCTAAATTCATCCTACCTCTACATAAGGCTTGTATGTGGTGCTTGGTAGGGAATATAGTAGGCATATTTGCAACACATAATATTGCTAAGTCAAAAGAGCAAGCCTTGGGAGAAATCAATTCAAAACAATTTGATTCAAGACTTGTGCATGTGTGATGGAATGGAGTGGATGTGGATCTTGATATGACTCCTTTTTTAGTGGACTCTCTTATTTTGCAGGAATGAAACATGGCTACTTTTTCTTCTCTCTTTTTTTTTTCTCATGCATATGATGTAAGCATGCATTTTCTTTTTCTTTTTCTTGTAGCCATTTCTTCTAGTCCCTTTCTACGCAATGGATTTTGGAGAGAGTACTAAGCATGAATGATATGGAGTTTCTCTTTTTATGGTGGAGTGGTGGTATGATGGAAAGTTGCTTACTTCTAGTGTAGAAGTATAGCATGTGCAAGTGAAGTCTTGAATTCAAAAAGTAATGAAAGAAGTCTCACATAAGTCTATACTAGTTTGACAAAGCTCAATGTGAAGACAAATAGCATATGCATAAGGTCTATCAATATAATGTATCATTTGGCTTTGGTGGGTATTTCCAATCAAATGAGGATAACTCAAATCTTTTTAGAATTTTCTCCGAAAATCTAAGTTTCGGTATCAAACTAGGAATATCAGCCCTATCACTATATCATGTATCACAACAACTTCGAATGGATTAAGCTTTTGCTACCCACATTTTCCAAATCAAGGCAAAAGCAATTTTAGCCAATGAGAGCAATATGTTAGAGACTAGTAAGTTGTAAACTAGGGACTTAGGAATATTAAAACAGAGCAACTATTCATCATTTCATCTATGTGAATTCTAAGTCATTCTTACCGCACATCATTTATTTTATTAAAAATAAAATCTATCCTGTTTTTATTTATTTTTTTTATATGCAAGGTGGATGATGGGTAAGTGGAAAATAAATATGCAAGGGGTTGATACAATTTACCTCAAGTTGGGGTCCTCCACCAAGCTTGTTCACTCACCTCCATGTTGAGGGTTGAACCCTTGATGAAGGAAGTATGCTGCGAGATCGGCTTGTTGTTGTTATAGCACGAAGTTGAAGTTGGTGAATTGAGCGTCCATGTGTTGTTGCCAGTCTTGCGTACCTTGGACATGCCCTTGGAGAGTGCTTTAGATGTCATCCGTTCTCACTTCAAGCTCATCCATAAGTCTAGAGAGGTCCCTCATTCCTTGGCTATAGTCACGATGACTTCTAGCCGAAGTGGAATGACATCTTCTCATAGATGTTGGAGGCAAGCTGCTAGACCTTGAAGTGGATAGGGGTGTCTCCCATGTAGCACCTGGCCATCCAAGCCAAGACGGACCTTTGGTCTCATACGAAGGAGGTTTAGTCCATCCGGGTGCATCACCCGTTGGGTTCTCTTCCTCTTCGTACTCATGGACCATGGAGGTTGTTGGGGGCATGGCCGCTCTCCTTGTACGGATTCTAGTTACCCTGCCAGAGACATTACTTCTTCCGGCTTCCTCGATGGGAAGAAGGTCAATGGTTAGCCTCCGGCATTTGTACAAATGATAATCCGGGTTAGGTAAACAAATTTCATTGACAAAGCTGGGATAATAAAATATCAAAGAGCCATCTTGATCATGATTAAGGGTATGTCCTTGCACTAAATATTCTTCATCAATTAATTCTCTTTCATTTCCAATATACTCAAATGAAGAATATTCTAGTGCTCCTACCCTAGTAGCAATACGGGTAATTAATGAAGTACATTCAAATGGCCCTACCCTTGGAATGTAATCTAACCATTGTGTCATCATGGCAATAACAGGATCAACTTTTATCTTTTTAATCATGGCAAATAAAATTTTCAACTCATCATCACGCACTATCCTTATTACATCTCCACTAGAGAACATAGTCATAGCCACCCATCTATGCATGAAGCTTAAAGTGGGTTGTGCAAGTGGCTATTCCTAGGTTCACTACATCTGACCTCACCAGTTAAATCTTGTCAAAAACTTAGTTTGTTAAACTTAGGCAAAGCGTCTAAATCTAGCAAACAACGTGTATGGAAGCCTAGGATTTCACTTAATTTTTTCCATAGGATGTTGTATTCTTTTTGAAATAATCTAAAGTAATACTATCAAATCCTATTTTGAGTGTGCAAAGGAATTGTATGGAAAGAAGGCGTGAACCTTTCTCCTCTATGTGAGCAAAGTTTTCCCATCCTAATGCACGCCAAATGGAATAAAATTCGGAATCCATACCTATTTTGGAGATCAAATCTGGATCATCAGCTTTTGTATGAGAAAACTCACGATCTTCGAGGATCTTGTGTGCTTGATCTTCAACTTCACTTTGGATGTCGAGGTCGTTGTCGTGATGAAGTTGATGAGGGTTGCTCCTCTAACCCATGGAAGTATCCTCTCCTACACTCCTCCGTGAACTTGGTGCAGCAACGGAGGAGGGGCATGCACTTTAGTCTCTGCCATGGCTTGAGCTTGCAGCCTCCTTCCTCTTCCCAAACAACCTCTTCATTCCTTTCATGGCCACAACATACAAGAACACAACAAGGCAAAAACTCAAAAAAAAGGTGTTAATAGTGAAAACAAAACCCCGATGATTTTTCCCTTGAAGAACTTGAGAGCAAATTGCAAATGCAAACAAAAGAAAATCTTTTTGGGTTGGGAATTGATCAAGAGCACTTCAATGAAGAGCGAGAAAAACAATGTCAGCAAGAGTGACTTTGGGGATGTATGAAATGAGGTGAAGTGTGAGGAGAAGAGCTCCTCACGGCCACCATTTATAGTGTGCTATATCCAACTGTCACTAGGGAACCAAATGTAGCCGTTGGAGGAGAGAGAGCCAAATTGGCTCTTTCCCCTAGTTGACAGAACAGGGGGGTCGGCCGACCTGATAGGTGGGCCCCCTGTTCCCTCATTTAGATGGTGGATCCCCAACGACTATGGAATTAGCACGTTGGTGAACTACCACCTTTGCAGCTCAGAAAAATTGTTTTTCAAATAAAAAACTCCTTTTTCAAAACCCAACAATTTTCTTTTTGTGAAAAATAAAGAAATAAAAATGATAGTTAAGAATATAAGTTTCTCAACTTACTAAGAAAATCAATTATGCAGTGGGGAAAATAAAACTAAATGGGGAAGTCCAAATAAAGAGAAAAGAAAAACAAAGAAAAGGATAACTACCAATTTAACCTATTGGCTAGGTCTCACCATCGTCCGATGAGATGGACATTCCTCCTTCTTCATTTCTTGACATCTGGGCCTAGAAGGATGGGCTCGGATGGCTTGCCTTGCTTCTTCCGCCATTCCTTCTTTGGCAGCTTGGTGGACTTGCGCCTTTGGGGAGGCCCTAACTTCTCCGTCTTCTTGGGGTGTCAGCGTGGACGATAAGACGAATTTTCCCCATAGATCAAATTCGTCATGAATGCAATGAGCGGGTCCACCTTTGGAAGTGTGATTTCGACCTCTTGATGTGTTTAACATTCGACCCATACTTGATACAAATCATGGAGCATTGCTCCAACTTTGGGCGGAAATTAAACATCTCCTCCTTGCCATTGATATGGAAGTGGATTTCTCCAGCCCCCACATCTATGTGAGCCTTCGTGGTGCATAGGAATAGATATCCGAGAATGAGCGATGTATCCTTCTCGACCTCCATGTCGTGCGCCACGAAATCCACGGGCATGAGGCAGTTTCGGATTTTCACCAGGACATCTTCGGCAATACCCGCCAGATAACGGACTAAAGAATCATCCAGTTGGAGCTGCATTGGTGTTGGAGTAAGTTCTGTGAAGTGCAACTGGTTGAAAACCACCTTGGGCATCACACTCACACTTGCTCCAAGGTCACAAAGGGCCTTGTCAAAGTGGTGTGCCCCAATTGAGCATGAGATTGTAGGACATCCTGGGTCCTTCTTCTTTTCCGAAACCCTACTGAGGATGGATGCACTGCAGTCTTCCGTAAGCTTGACAACCTCACAGGTGGGCAATGGCCGCTTTTTATTCAATATGTCCTTGAGATAGCAAGCATAAGTAGGTACTTGCATTGCATCAATCAAGGGCACATTAATGTGGATTTTCTGGATGATCTCAACAAAGCAGTTGAATTGCTCATCCACTGTTGGCTTTGTTTGTCTATGAGCAAATGGCAATAAGGTTGTGTCCTATATGTGCTTGGCCATTCTCTCACTAAGTGGTTCACTTATGCCAACTGGGACATCCTCCTTCTCTTTTGTACTTGTCATCTTCTCTTGTGTGGGGTACGGTGGGTCATGAGTGGTCTTGCCACCTCTCGTAGCCAACACACTCACTTTCTCCATTTGAGGAACAACTACAGCTAGTTGAGCCAATTGAGTTTCCAACATCTTGTTGAAACTCAATTGATTGTTGAAGGCTGAGGATAGTCCTTCAATCTTAGCATTGATGCTCTCTAGGATCATGTCATTAGCCGACAACTTCTTGGATAGAGCATCATTGATCTTCAGCTGGCTAATGGCAAGTTCTCTCAAGTTGGGTTGATTTCATTGTTGCCATTGTTGTTGTACCCTCCTTGAAAGAATGGGTGTGGTTGGCCCCACCCTTGACCTAGTGGACGATAGCCATTGTTGTTTCCAGTGTTGGCTACATATAAGGCATCCTCACGGGTTTCTGGGCAGTCATTGCCCTAATGGCCCATGTTGCCATAGACTTCGCAAGTGATGTGAGAGTCTAAAGCATAGGCATGGCTACATACCTCACCATTGCCTTGTCTACCAATCTTTTTCATAAGAAGGTCCAATTTGGCAGCGATCATGTCCACCTCCTTCAAGGTGTGCATGCCTTGCTGGCAGGTATGGAGACGCTCACACTCCAACCCATGTTAGACACCATCTTCTCAATCAAATCTTTGGCTTTGGGCACCGTCAATGAGAAGAAGGCACCTCCAGCAGCAGCATCAACATGGTCACAGGCGGAAGGGATTAGCCCATTGTAGAAGTTTTGGATGATGAGCCAGTCATCCATTCCATGGTTGGGACAGGCTAGGATATACTCCTGCAGCCTTTCCCAAGCCTCGGGAATAGATTCCTTTGCATATTGCTAGAAGCTGGAAATTCTTCCACGTAGGGCATTGGTTTTGCCCAATAGGAAAATTTTGGCAAGGAATGTCGTAAAAAATTTATCCTAAGTATCTATAGCACTTCGGTTCATGTAGAACCACTGTTTCACTCTCACAAGAAGAGAGAATGGAAGAAGCCTAAGATGGACAGCATCAGGGGATATGTCCTTAATCTTAAAAGTGTTGCAGATCTCAAGGAACTGTTGTAGGTGAGCACTTGTATCCTCGTTAGCCTTCCCAAAAAATGGGTTGGCTTGCACCATAGTGATAAGGCTAGTCTTGATTTCGAAGTTTACGTCTCCTGTGTTAATAGTGGGCCCAACAGGAACATTGTTAGCAGAGGGAGCCAAAAACTCATGAAGGGTCTTCTGGGCCATTGGTGTTTCGGTTGTTGGTGCAGTTGTGCTGGCTTGCTTTGCCGCTCGAAGCTTCTGAGGATAACGACACGAGGTTGATCTCTCAGAAGGGATTCAAGATCTTCAACAAAGTTTTCTGGCAAGCGGAAACTAGACATACACTACCTTGTTTTCCCATAAAATGTGAAAACAAAGAAGGGTCATCCTACAAAAACCTACCAGGGTCCTATCCTATTCACTCAATCAGGCAATACTTCGGCTGCCTTCCCTGGCAACGGTGCCAGAAATGCTTGTTGATATTTCTTGCAGACTACTAACATTTCATGCCTAGCAGGGGTTCCAGAAATGCTTGTTTGTAGGTTTTGATTCTGAAATGAATGTCCGCAAGCGCACAGAAACTATCGTTGTAGCATTTCCCTTTTAAATAGTATTCCAAAAGGGTGTCATTTATATTTTCCCAAAGGAAGGCTAGATGGAAGCAAAGCAATCATCAAATGGGGAGGCTAGGTTGGTCTAGGTAGGGTTCTAGCAAGGATGGATAAAGGGTAATTGAGATAGTGTGACACACACAAGAGCATCCTATCCTAAGGGGATAAATGAGGTAAGAGAGAAACTAGGCTAAGAGTTAGGTAGACACTCCTACTATGCTTCTAATGTACATATACATAGCCTAAGTTTGTTACTAATGATCATGAGAATTATGAATTCTCATGCTAAGTGGATTAACACATCGGGCATGGGTTTTCCCCTAGCAACACTAGGCGACTCCCGCGCAAGAGCCTGTGGCATAGCCGAACATGGAGGATTACAAAGGACAAATAGGGCTGTCACCACCAACTGCCTACCTCTTCAATCCGTGGGTATACGAGACATTCAACGCTACTCTCTATCCTAGCACCATGCTAGCATATTAAGTAATTACCTTAAGAGCCTAGGCACAAGCCATCCTAAGGTAATGGACTAAATCATCATTGAACCAATGTTAATTCATAGCATAAGTGATTCATGTTAACATAATCATATCATAGCTTACTAGACTATAGTGGAGGTTTATAGTGTTTATGATAATGTAATGAGAGTGGTATAGCACAATCATAAATACTATTCCTACCACATAGATGGAATCCACAATCAAAGAAGAAACGCTTCATCCAAGTATATGAACAATAGTAGACTAAAGATAACATCTTTATTATGAATAAAGTCACAAATACAAATAGGAATATGGGAGACATACTTTTCTCAATTGGGAAGAGACTCCTTCTACTCCTCTCCTACTTGGACTGTGGACTAGAGACTCTCCTCTCTACAGCCTATACTCCTCTAAACCTATGGAGAGTAGTGGATACAAAGGAAGAATACTCAAGTGGTGTGTGTTGAAGTGAGGGGTGAGGGGTCCTATTTATAGCTTGAAGAAGGGTGGGTTCCTGCCACCAAAAGCAAGTGAATCAGTCACCCATGACCTCTTGAAGTCAGGAGGTGCCAACACGTGGAGTTTGATCGAGAAAGGCATCAGGACCTAGTCGACCGACTAGGGGGTCGGCCGACCTTGTCTTGGCCCCTTTTGCGGTGTGCTTTCTCCAGGTGATTGACAGGTGGGTCCCATTGACTCATATTGGTTCTACACTGTTGGATGGCCTCAGATACTTCTGTTTGTGGGCCATTTGATCCATGTGGTGCCACGTAGTGTCGCCTGATTGGCTAGAATGATATTTCATTGGATCCATCCGCCTATTCCACTTTATTTCTGCATAAAACTCCAGCATGTACTATTTTTCCAAAGACAAGTGGAAATAGGTTAAAAATAAAGGTGATGTGTGCAAGAAGTCATAGTTCCTTCACATAATTGAGTTATATTTATGGGTGAAATTGGTATATATCAGTCGTCAACACTTAGGTGTGTGTCGCACTACCCATATATTATCAACTTACCCCTGTCTTAATAATTGATTAGTATCTCATAGCTTGATCATAAGAATAGTGTTTACTTTACTCCATTGCCTTCCTTTGGGATAAATACGATACCCTTAGGAATACTATTGGGTGAAATGCTAGACGATAGTTTTCGCGCGCTTGCAGACCTCATCTCATTCGAGGGATGCTCTTTGACGTAAGAAGCGTCAACAAGCATTTTGGGCGCCATTGCAGGGGAAGGCAAAGGAAGTGAAGGATAGCTATCACTTGTGATTAAGCTATAGATACTAGTAGTTATTAGATAGGATTACCCTTGTTTGTTTTCTCCTTTTTTGTGGTGAAAACAGGGTAGTGTTGGCTAACCCATTTCAGTGGATGGCCAACGAGGATGCTAGTGCTCAACTGCAAGATGATTGAAGGTGTACCTCAACAAATGTCCGCTAGGCAACACCATTGCCTTTTGCGGAAGAATTTTAGCTTCCAGTTGGAACCAAAGTCATCCATACCTAAGCTTGGGGGAGGCTCCAAGATTTGTTCTTGGTTTGCCTCAACCATAGGGTGGATAGTTGGCTCCTCATCCAATATCCATGTCATGGGATGGTGCATCAATCCATGACCACCTTTGTCCTGGAGCTGAAGAAGTTCTATTGTCATTCATCATGGATGAGAATATGGTCTCTACTCAAGGGGTGGATTGAAGAGTGCTCTAGTTCCTTTAGCTTGGCATGCACACCACTTAAAAGGTGGACATGCTAGCTAAGGAACTACACCTCCCATTAAAGTATCATAATAGATCAATAGATGGAGAAGTGGTTGAAATTATCCAAGCCGTGGGTATTCACATGATTTGTGAAAATCCATGACAAACATGGGCCACTTGGGGAATCATTTCCCAAAGACCCATGAGGATTTTTCCTTTCAAACAAAACTCCAATGGCTATCACCTACAAGGAGATCAAGGGTGAAATCAACATCACTCTTGTAATCAAGGAGGCTCTGAGGATTTCAATGGATTTAAGTTCAACTAGCCTACCTTGAAGTATCTTGTCCATGGCCAAGCAAGAAATCAAGACAAAATTTACATGAAGCTCTTGGCCAAGGACAAGAAACTTAAATAGCATTCAAGATCCAATATATCCCACAATCACTTGCTGGGATTCCTACCCTTCGACCAAGCCCATGCAACCAAGGGCAAGTGACATTGTGGATGAAGTGTTTCTTATTTGATTGTGGAGTTTACATGTCATCATGCCCCATGAAGCTTTTGATCCATGATCAAAGTATGGGTTGACCTTAAGGAATATCAAGAAGGTCGAAGTGACACCCCTAAAGAAGGACATGCCTCACCATGCTCATAATAAATATCTTCAAGAGGGAGAAGTCGTCATTACATCAACAAGTTTTAATGAAGATGACGGAGAGGCTAGGGCCATCATATGGTCCACATGTCCAACTGACATGCCAAAGGAGACTTGGCACGTCAATTAAGAGAAGTTGTCCACATCTGCAACTCTGGGATTGGACAACAAATCATTGCACTAAAATAGACAAAGGTAAGTCCCAGTCATCGGACTTCAAAAAATTTTGGTGAGTCCTTGCCAATAGGTAAATTGGTAGTTATCTCATATTTGATTTCCCAAATGCATATTTGAATTCCCCATCAATCTTTGCATTTGCATTTAGCATGTTTGAATTTTTGCACTTGCATGTTGGAAAGTAAAATTTCCAACCATCCTAAAACTAAAATTTTGAATTAGGAAATAAATTTATTTAGATATGAACCTTGGGCATAACCACTAGAATTCATCTACCTAATTCAAACCAAAAATATTTATCTTAATATTCATTGCATTTGCAAGCTGCTTCAAGTTAAGCAAACAATTTGACAAAGGGTACAACATGCTTTTTAGCTAATGTAACCCGTTTTCGAGTTGTTTTATTTGTTCTTGATTTTATTGCAGCTAGGACAAAATTTATAGAGAGGTTGGAAGGCCCCATCAAGTGCATATCCCTCCATCGATCTCATTTTGAGTTCATGATGGAGGAATGCTCAAGATGGTGGTCTAATGGAGGGACAAGATGAAGGTCATTCAACTCCAACCTCAACTTGGCAAAGACATTGAATATGAAGGCTATACCAAAATTCATGGTTGTGAGCTTCTCACTCAACAACCTTCAACATGGACTGCTCTTCAACTGGGGTACAAGTTTAAAATTTTTTATCGTTTGAATTGCATTAGGAGTGAATGATTTTTGCTTATAATTGTAAGGAAGGTTTACACCTTCTCATCATTCAATTCTTATGCAGCCTCACGAGAGTAAGTGTTGGCATTGCTCTTTTGATTCTTCAAAAAGGAATGTCACCTTACTTAGGAATAAATTTAAACAAGTACCTAGAATTTCATAAGCATTGCTAAAATTGACTTAGACATTTTCTGCCTAGGTAATGCTTATGGAATTACTTAATGGTTGAATTGGTATGTAGCAACCTAGGAATAGTGATGTCCATAATTTTGATTTGAAACTCATTCATGCATGGATCACTAAATTTCAAATTCCAAGGCAAGAAATTAAAAATATTCAGTGGGATAAAATTGAGATTCTTGTTTTTCATGACCAAAATTATAAATATTTGCTCTTGTAAAAAAAACTATGATGGTTAGAAATTTTACAATATGAAGGGATCCATATAGTGTATCTATATCACTTGCATTATTATGAATAGGATCTTTAGAAAATGTTCAATTTTATTTATCCATAAAGCCTCACTCCTATCAATGATTAATACATAGTTCATAGATACACTTGAAATTGGACCCAATGCATCTTTGATTTTGCACTTCCTCATACGTACAAATGAAGATTCGGTTACCTAACCCAAAAATTCATTTGTAGAAGTATTGGGAGCTAACCATCCCTCTCTATCATAGAGTGAAGTTTGCAGGAGTGAAATAACTATACAGACATTCAAAGATCCAATTATTGGAAACCCTAAGAGGATTCCATTTCAATATCTCTTGGCCAAGGAGTAAATTAGGATGGTTGCTACCTATCAGAAATTAAACCCAAAGATCAACCATAACTATATGAGGCCGGAGATTTGACGTGGAAACCCTCCGTGAGCAACCAATGGGCTGCTACGAATATGTGAGAGCATTATGCTCTCAACTATTCTAAGCACTCATTCAAGCTCAAGGGAATTGCCACCATCATTGGGTGTAAGTTATTCCTTTGTGGCTAAAAGGTATGATGTACCATAACCAAGGAATGACAAGATCACATCCAATGTATATTGGGTGCAAGTTGTTCCTATGTGGCCAGAAGGTATTTTATACCTTAGCCAAGGAACAATGGATCACACTCAACCCATGTTGAGTGCACGTCATCCCTTTGTGGTCATAGGTATGTTGTACCTTAGCCAAGGAAAAATGGATCGTACTAAACACATGTTCGGTACATGTCACTCCTTTGTGGCTAAAGGGTATCACTACCTTAGCCAAGGAATGACAGATCACACTTGTCGGTGGTTTTGATCTGGCAGATCTCCCGACACTACTAAAGTGTTAATGGAGTTTGAGGTTCGGTGTGGGCGCGCGGAGATTCAAGAAGGTGAATTGTAAATGACACAGGAGACACGGAGATTTTACGTGGTTCGGGCCGCCTGAGCGTAATACCCTACTCCACGAATGTGTTGGTGTTGTATTGGTTGTATGAGCTTGTATCGAGCGTCTATCGAATGTCTGTAGAACGTGTAGAGTGTGTCGTCGTCCTGTCCTTTTATAGTACAAGGGCATGCCGTTACAAGTTAGCCTGGCCCGACATGTGGCCCCGGCGGTTACTGATATTGATACACATTCAACACATTTAATTGCCCTTAATGACCGAGATATGGGCTTTGACAGCACCGTTACTGGTAATTAAGGTCGTCCGATCGTGTGTCATTAATATGGCATTAATGACACTTAATCGGGTCTTGAAGTCCTTGATTCCCCTTTGAAGATTCGAAGCCATTGTGGATTCTTCCGGAGGTTAGAGGCTGAAGATCCGACGGTTGGACACGTGGCAGCTCTGGAGCGTACTGTGGGAGACAGATAGCTCCGGAGCTACCTGACACGTGTCAGTTCCGGAGCTTCCCTCGGTCTGGGGTTAGGTCCGGGGGTGCCATTTCGGTACATAGTCCGGAGCTTCCCCCTTGTGGGCGGTAGCTCCGGTTTGATAGTACACGTGGCGACCTTGGGATTAACCATGTTGGAGAAGCGGGTCCGGTTATATCTGACATGCGGGCCTCCGAAGGTCTTCAAATCAAGTAGATGGCTTTCCTTTGAGATCTTTGTAACCTCAAGGGGTGTACGGTTCCCAGGGTACCGACAGTGGCCCCCTGGGCCCACCTCTGGGGAAGACCTCTTCGGTGAAGTCATTCTGCCGGAGGTGGGTCCATCCTCGCGACTTTTGAACTGAGTCTTCAAAGGTCTTCGGATGTGCCGTTGGCGATGGTTTGGAGTTAAATCCTCGCCGTGTGGCGTATCCCGCGTGCGGCAGGTGAGATCTTTGGCGTGCGGATCTCACGCAATTGAAGGTCGCCGGTTCCCGATATCAAAACTATATCGGTTCCGCGCGCCTTGTCAGGCCACCGCCTTCGGGCTTCCCACCTCATGATGACAACCGTTCGCCTGGGTAAGAACCTCGACTTAATCGTCGGGGTGGTCCTGGGCCCTCTTGTCATCGGCTGGGTGGAATTTTTGAGTGGTATCTTCGACTTCCTTGCGGTTTCCATCCAAGCGTTGCGAGGGCTTACTTAAGTAGGAAAGTGCGCACCGTCTGGAGTTCTTTACGCCTCTCATCTGATCTTGCGCTCAAACTCCCAACTTGTGCTTCGCTTTTCCTCCCTTGCCTTGCTGTGCTGCGATGGAGTTGGGTCTCCGCGAGAGCCGTTTAAAGACCGATGGTGACATGAAGAAGGTTCGGGCCCTCATGGGATGGTCCTCGGACTTCTTCAACCGCATGGTCCGCGCCGGGGGAGAGCTCCCGTTTGAGAAGGAGCACGCCGGTGAAATGGTGTACTTTTCTTCGTACGCCACGGTGGGGTTGATCCCACCTTTTTCCTCCTTTTTCTTGATGCTGCTAGACTTTTATGGTCTGCAGCTATACTACCTTGGCCCTCACTCCATTCTCCTTGTGTCTATCTTCGTCCACTTCTGTGAGATGTGGGTGGGCATCCCCCCCTGCATTGAACTCTTCCGAACCTTCTTCACCATCCATACCACCGGTAGGAGCAATGAGTACCTTGGCTTCTACTACTTCATGAAGCGCAAGAAGTGCCCATTCAAGTACCTCCGATCATTTTCTTCTGGGAAGTGGGATGATTGGAAGAAGGACTGGATAGTCATCCGGGTGGAGGAGCATGAGAGGCTGGAGCTGCCCGAAGGCCTCCCCAACATTGACACGTCGATCTGGAGTGAAGCTCCGGTGTTGGCGGACACCTTCAACCCCGCTCTGACCAGGATCCGCTAGTGCGTGGAGGGAGGATTAACCCCTCAGGCGGTGTTTTGTAACTTCCTGGTCAACAGGTGGGCACCTCTAAAGAGGAGAGAAAAACTCGCTTGGGCCCTCAACAGCGTGATGGACGGCGACCGGGTCGAGACCGGGCTGAAGTCCAACATGGTGGGGACAACCTTGGAGTTCCACCTCTAGAAGTTCCAGCATGGCATCGACGTCGAGGGTGACGACTTGACTCCGCCATCAGCTTTTCTTCCCCTGAACGTGGAAGTAGAGTTCAGTAGGGAGCTCTGGCGGAAGATGCCCGTGCTTGACGACCTTGGTGTCGTCGAGAGAAGATCGATCTCCAGGGTGGCGATACCTGGGGTTTCCGAAGGTGGTTCCGACCCTGCCCCGAAGCCAAGGGTCAAGGTCGTCGGCAAGGGCAAGGAGCCGGCGGACGAACCCTTGAACCGGAAGAGAAAGCTACAGCATGCCGACGAAAGGTTCGTCAGGCCTACCACCTCTGCATCGGCTCCTTCTCCCTGGAGGGGGAGGTCTTCTACAACCGCGGCGACTGTACCCGCAGCGGGGTCCTCCCGGGGTGCTAGCTCCGGGCATGCGACTCCAGCACCAGGGCCGGTGGAGGCCTCTAGGTCCGGAGGTTCTTCCCGATCGAGGGGGGGCCTCGACTAGGGAAATGCCCGTGGCTGCAACGAGTTTCGGGGGGGCCTTCCGGAGCTTCCACGCCGGCGGCGGCTATGGTCAGCCCAGAACGCCCGGGAAAGAGGTTCCGCGCAAGCTGGTGCGGGAGCCTCCCAAGGTAATTTTTTAATCTTTACCTTGGACAGTTGTGGTAACTGTTTTTTAAGTTTCTTCGTCCATCATCTACAGCGTTCCCAAGAAGAGGAGTGAGGCTCCACCCTCGGCCACAGCAGCTGAAGCTGTGAGGGCGGAAGCTTCTGCTCCTGTCCCGGTGCCGCCCCAAGTGGTGGCTGAAGCTGCGACAGCTCCGGCGCCAGCTGTCGTGGTCATGGACCTCGACTCATCCCCAGAGACTCCCGTGGTAGCGCCGGACCGCGGGAGAGAAGATGCGCCAGCGGCACCTGTCCCGGAGGTTGAAGCTCCGGGTCTTGGTGCTGAGATGATGGGAGCTCCGGTCGTTGAGCCGAAGGAAGCAGTAATTCCGGCCCCAGAGCCGGAAATTGTCGAAGCTCGGGCGGTTGAGCCGGAGGTGATTGAAGTCCCGGCGTGCGCGCCGGATGTTGAGGAAGTCCCGGCGGTTGGGCCAGCTACCTCAGAAGCACCGGCCGCAGAGCCGGTCGTTGTTGGAGCTCCGGCCGCAGGGCCAGTTGATGAAGATCTTCCGGCTCCTGAGCCGGTTGTTGCAGAGGCCTCGGAGCTCGAGCCCCCAATAAAGGAGGTGCTCAGGCCGGAGCCAGAAGCGGCCCCTGCTCCGGAAGTGACGACGTCAGAGGTACTCGCGGCTGAGCCAGAGTGCCCTGGTGAAGTTGCTGGCCCCCTGTCTGAGGGGGCAAATGAAGATCTGGCGACGGGGCCTTCCTCGATGGCGACTGAGGCCATCCTGGAGGACGGCCCTAGTGCCATGGAGACTCGGGGGACCACTCTTGTGGAGTGGGACCCAATTTTTGTATCTGAAAACCCGCTGGAACCAGCGGAGGAGACCCCAGCAGGTCCGGAACCTATCCTGTTGTCATTGTCTATTGACAACGCCTGTTCCAGTCTGCGTCAAGTTCAACTCGCCTTCTTCCACGACAGCAAGGCTCTTGAAGAGGAGCGCCAAACCCTTAGGCGGTGGCGTAACCGACTCTACTTCGAGACTAAGCTGGCGCAGTCGAGGCTAGCAGATGACAAAGAGTGGATCAAGCGGGAGAAGGTCCGCCTGGAATACTGGGGCAAATTATTGGATGACAGAGAAAGTATGACTCTCACCCTCGACGCTCAATCCCGGGCCATTTACGAGCAGACCAAAGCACCTAACAGTGCGGCCGATGAACGCCAAGAGAGGCTTGAGGCCATTAACACTACACTCATCAAGCGTCGGGGGGCACTTGAGGAGAGGGAGAAACGGCTCGAAGATGAAGAGCAGAAACTCCTAGAGCTACAGGATGACGTCCCGAGGAGGAAGGAGGAGCTCACCGAAAAGGTGGCTCTGGCTGACAAGGTCCTCGAGGAGCGCGCCAAGAAATTGGAAGAGCGCTGCACTAAGGAGGAGGAGAAGGCCTGGGTGCGGGGGCAGGAACTCTATGAGCAAGAGTGTGCCATCGCAGCCAGGGAGAAGAAAGTGAGAGGCAGGGAGAAGGACCTGGTTGACCGCCAGAACAAGATTCACCTCCGGGAGGAGGAGCTCGGAAAACTTGAGAAGCGGGTTGCTGAAAAGATCCAGCAAAACGCGAAAGAGGTTGAGCGACTCGCTCGTGAGAATTCTGAACTGGTGGCGGCCAGAAGATCCCTGGAGGAATTGAAGGGCTTGAGGACTGCGGACTCCCTACAAATTTGGGAGTTCCTGGGCAAGGCTAACGACGCGCTGACACTGATGGGCTTCAGCCCCGTGCGTCCGGATGATCCGGAGCCAGAGCCGGACCTAGCGTTGCAGGCGTTAAGATCGGCAGGTAGCAAACTCTCCAAGGTGGGCGACATCATCGCGGACCAATTGGAGGTTGAGGGGCAATCTCTGGCGAAGAACATCGCAGAGTATGTGATCACGTGCTACACCAGCCAGAACTCCCAATTTCCTCTGGACCCGGTGCTTAAAGGTCCCATTGAAGGAGAAGGTGAAGCTGCTCGAGCCAACGTGTCGGAGGTTGCCCAGAAGGTCGCCTAGTTCTTCCATAGGGTCTAGGACCATCCCTGTAGTTCCCACTTGTATTCTCTCTTCTTCTTCCTCAATTTTGTAATCCCATGTCTCCAGATGAAAGAAATCCCCAAATTTTTGTGAATTTCATTTTTTGTCTTCAACACTTTTGTCTTCACTTGGCCCCCTGGTAGATGTACACAATTTGATTGTGAACATGTACCAAGAGGATATTGTGTTTTGTTGATGACTCATTTGCTCTGAACTTGTAGAGTGTAGGTCCGAAGTCTTCGATAGTGAAGGCCCCCTGAGGTTGCTGGAGCTTAGAAGCTCCTGTATTGTCTATCGTCGGAGCTTAGTAGCTCCGGCAATAGTTCCTATCAACGCGTAGAGCATCAATAGTTAGTCCTACGGGGTGTTGGAGCTAGTAGCTCCGGCAATGACCTTTGCCAACACGTAGTTTGTTGGCAGCAGACTCCATTTGTGGGGTCTTCTCACCATCTTTTATTTAGCGTCGACAGCTGGCCCCCCTAGCTCTACCGGAGCTTGGTTGTTCCGGTGATGCTTGTTTTCAATGTTTAACATCAATTACAAGCCACCTAGGGGAGTCGGAGCTTTGTTAGCTCCGGCTTTTCTCCATCAATGTAGATTTTTTATTTTTCTTGCACACTAAAGCCAAGAAATATAGTAAAATTCGTTTATTGTCTATAACCTCGTCGCGGCTTACGATTTTCAAGAAAATTTTAAGTCAAACGCGATTCTAAATACAACCGAATGCGTTGTCTTTTCTTTCAGATCCAATTGTACTTGGACCCGCCTTACTTCAGCCTGCCGAGGTGTAGGTAGAGTGGCGTACTTAGGGTGCTTGACCAGGCTAAGTCGATAGCACACTCCGGCCCTAGATTGGCTTGGTGGCATTCAGGCGAGTGGGCCATGAACAATATTTGAATCAAAAGAATCAACAATACAACTCGAATCGTATATGAACCGGTCGAACTAAAATTTCTTAAGAATTGCACGTCTTTGTTATAGAAAAGAAAGAGAAAAATAAAAAATGTTGAGTCTGTAATAAATAAATGCACGTGGAGTCTGTTTCTCAAGAAGATGTCTTTCATTATAGGTCCGGGGTACAGGGGAAACGAGTACACTCTTAGGGTACGGAACCAGGCTAAGCGTGTTTCCTTTCTCGTTTGACCCAGGGTAGCTAGCCACACTTTTAGTCCTGAGACTGTGACAAGTGTTGCATGAACTTTGCGGACCTTCCGGGAAAGGTCCGGCTGTTCTCCCGGAGGAACTACCCGACTCTGTACAATGACTCTATAACATACACCTCAAGTTACTACAGACTCACCTCCGTGATATTAAGTGTAGAACTTACGGAGGTGCTCAATGTTCCAAGGATCTGGGAGAGGTGTCCCATCCTCGGTAGCCAAGCGAACGCTCCCGGGACGGGATACTTTAATCACTCGGAAGGGTCCCTCCCAGCTGGGGGAGAGTTTGTTTAACCCTTCTCTGGATTGTATTCTCCGTAGCACTAGGTCGCCTTTCTCGTGCTGTCGGTTGTGTACATGCCGCTGATGATAGCGCCAAAGGGCTTGGCGGTATCGGGCATTCCGAACAGCTGCTTGGCACCTTCCCTCTTCAAGGAGGTCTAGGTCTTCACACCGGAGCTGGTCCTGCGTGGCTTCGTCGAAGGTCCGGACCCGGAGTGACCCCAAGGTGATTTCTGGAGGAAGGATTGCTTCAGCTCCATACACTAGGAAGAAGGGTGTCTCTCCAGTTGACTAGTTTGGAGTTGTCCTGTTGGCCCATAGAGTGGGCGGAAGCTCTTCAATCCAGTTGGCTCCATGTTTTTTCAAACGCTCATAGGTGCGCGTTTTGAGTCCTTTAAGGATTTCAGCATTTGCTCTCTCGGCTTGGCCATTGCTTGCTGGGTGAGCTACGGAGGCGTAGCAAACTTGAATGCCGAGGTCTTCGCAATATCCTTGAAATGCAGAGCTTGTGAATTGGGTCCCATTATCAGTGATGATATTGTTTGGGACTCCAAATCTGCATACAATGGACTGCAAAAAGTTGATAGCAGATTGCTTGTTGATTGTCACAACTGGAGTTGCTTCCGGCCACTTGGTGAACTTGTCGATGGCGACGTACACGAACTTGTAACCTCCGACGGCTCTTGGGAAAGGTCCCAAGATATCCATCCCCCACACAGCGAAGGGCCATGTAGGAGGTATCATTTGTAGGGGCTGAGCCGGTGTGTGAATTTGCTTTGCATGAAATTGACATGCTTCACATTTCTTCACCAGCTCAGTTGCATCCTGGAGTGTTGTAGGCCAGTAGAAGCCATGCCGAAAGGCTTTACCAACCAGCGTGCGGGAAGACGCGTGGTTCCCACACTCGCCTCCATGGATTTCTGCGAGGAGCTCGCATCCTTCTTCCCTTGTGATGCACCGCATTAGGATGCCGTTGGCACCGCGCCGGTAGAGATCCCCTTCTACCAACGTGTATCTTTTAGCCAATCTGACTACCCGGTCAGCGGATACATCATCGTCAGAAATGATGTTGTCTTTCAAGTAGTTCCGGATCTCCAAGATCCATGCATCGGAACTAACTTGAGCATTTGAGTCTTGCGTGCTGGGTTGCTCGGAGCTTCCGACAGCACCTACGACCCTTGATGGCTGCCATGGTAACAGGGCCATCGGGACCGTCAGCTTCGGGATGCTGATCTCGCCCCCTTCGCTCAGTTCGGCAGGCTGAGCTGTGGGTTTTGACAACCTCCGGACAAAAGTTCCGTCAGGAGCCGGAGCTCCGATTGACGCTTTCGTCGAGAGTTCGTCGGCTTCAGCGTTATGGGCACGCTGAACATGGTGAAGATCTAGGACTTCGAAGTCCTTCTGAAGCCTCTGGACTTCAAGGAGATAAGCAGCTAGCTGGAGATTGTTGCAGGAGCATTCACCCTTCACTTGCTTAATGATGAGCTGCAAATCTCCCTTGATCGGCAGTTGCTTGACACCGTATGACAGTGCCACCTTTAGTCTGTAGATGAGTGCTTCGTACTCCGCCATGTTGTTGGTTTCCTTGAAGTCAAGGTGTACCATGTATTTTACCTTCTCCCCAGTTGGTGCGAGGAGAAGGATTCCAGCTCCGGCCCCCTGCTTTTGCATGGAGCCGTCGAAGTAGAGGGTCCAATGAGGCTCGGTGAAGACCGGAGCTTCGTGTTCCGGCTTCTGCTCACTGGGGCCCCCAGGGTTTGATGGAGAGGGAGTCCATTCCGCCACGATGTCTGCCAATGCTTGACTCTTGATTGCTTGCCTTGAAATGAATTCGAGATCGAATTCGGCCAATTTTGCTGCCCAGTTTGCAATATTCCCAGTTGAGTTGGGATTATGCAAGATTGCTCGAAGTAGGTAAGAGGTCACCACTGAGACTTTGTGAGCTTGGAAGTAATGTCGAAGCTTCCTGAAGGCAATAAGAACTGCATAGAGCAGCTTATGCACCTCTAGGTATCGAGTCTTGGCATCATGTAGTACTTCACTGATGAAGTACACTGGGCGCTGAATGGTCCGGACCCTCCCGGAGGGGCCCGGAGCTTCCTCTCCACTGACCCGGATCCTCCTGGAGGGATTCGGATTTTCTTCGGGGACCTCCGGTTCCTGGCTGGAGGAACCCGGAGCTTCTTCAGAAGCGACCTGGATCCTCCCGGAGGAGTCTGGGTCTTCTGAAGTGACTTCTTGTGGATTCGAATCTGGGAGCTGGGACCCAGACTCGCTTTCAGGAACCTCCGGACCCTCCCGAAGGGGTCTAGATCCCTGAGTATGGGGTAGTTCTGGTCTCTCCGCGACCAGGACCATACTGACGACCTCGTCAGTAGCTGAAATGTAAAGCAGCAAAGGCTCACCAGGGTTCAGAGCTACCAGAGTTGGTAGGGTGGTGAGGAACTATTTTAGCTCCTGGAACGCCTTTTCTGCTTCTTCAGACCATTGGAATGGTTCGGACTTCCTCAATAACTTGAAGAAGGGGAGTGCCCGTTCAGCTAGTCTTGAAATGAACCGACTGAGGGCTGCTAGACATCCAGTTAGCTTTTGGACATATTTGATGCGGGCTGGTGGCCGCATGTCTTCAATGGACTTGATCTTCGTCGGATTAGCTTCTATGCCCCGGCGACTTACCAGGAAACCAAGAAGTTTTCCGGAGCTAATCCCGAAGACACACTTGTCTGGGTTTAGCTTTGTGCGGGTGACCCGCAGCTTATCGAAGACAGCCTGCAAGGTGTCGAGGAGTGACTCCTCGTTCTTAACCTTGACCACGATGTCATCGACGTACACTTCCACTATGTCTCTAATGAGTTCTTCAAAGGTTTTGTACATAGCTCGTACAAAGGTTGAAGCTGCATTCTTGAGACCAAATGGCATGGGATGTATAACAGTACAATGCATCTACTGTGATGAAAGAGGTATGCTCTTCATCTTCCCTAGACATTCTGATTTGATGATACCCAGAATATGCGTCTAGGAAACACAGTAATTCACACCCGGAGGTAGAATCCACTATCTGATCTATTCTAGGTAGTGGGAATGGATCTTTTGGACATGCCTTATTTAGTGTTGTGTAGTCGATACACATCCGAAGCTTCCCGCCGGCCTTGGGCACAACAACTAGGTTTGCCAACCATTTTGGATGGAAGACATCTCGGATGAATCCAGCTTCGAGCAACTTCTTCACTTCTTGTCGAATGAAGTTCTATCGCTCTACGGATTGCTTCCGAGGCTTCTGATGCACAGGCTGGGCGTCGGGGTAGATCTTCAGATTGTGCTCAATCACTTCCCTGGGGATCCCAGGCATTTGTGACGATTGCCAGGCAAACGCGTCGAAATTAGCCCGGAGGAAAGCGATGAGCGCGAGTTCCTATTTGTCGTTCAATCCTCCCGATATACGGGTGGTCTGAGCGGCATTGGAACCGATTTGGACGACTTTGACGGGAATGTCGGTGTCGCCGCTTGGCTGCACACGAGGTGCAGAAGTCGAGCCTCGCTGACAAATGCTCGGGGGTTTTGGAGCTTGCTCCTGCCTGGAGTCCTCCTCTTGTGTCGTGGTAAGTGCATGGAGTTCTTCCAGAGCAGTTACTCCGGCAGTACGATCTCCGCAGATCTGGAGGAACGCCTACTGGTGTTGGCATCTTTAACACCAGGTAGCCATAATGAGTAGCTGCCATAAATTTGTACAAGGCAGGCCTACCCAAGATGGCATTGAAGGGTAAGTTGATCTGAGCAACGTCAAAGACCAACTTCTCGGTGCGATACTTCTCCTGTGTCCCGAAGGTAACGGGGAGAGTAATAGCTCCGAGTGGGGTAATGGCTCCCGGACCTACTCCGGAGAAAGGTCGGGAGGGGTGGAGATCCGAAGGTCAGAGCTGAAGCTTGGTAAAAGCTTCAAAGCTTATGAGGTTAAGCCCCGAACCTCCGTCTACCATGACATGGTGGAGCTGGATGTTATTGATGGTAGGAGATACCATCAAAGGTAACTGACCTACTCCAACCATGCTTCGAGGGCAGTCCGAAGCATCAAAAGTGATGGCTGTGTCCATCCACTTCCGATGAGGCTCCGGTCTGGCTGTAGGAGCTACAACAGCCATGTCCCAACGCATAGTCTTGATGACTCGGCAGGAGGTGATGTCCCATGATCCACCAAAGATGGTGTTCATGGTCTTCCGACGCTCGTTGTCAAAGACGTCGGAATCGTCGTCGACAGAGCTGTAGACGACCTTCAGGACCTTTTCGGGATCCTGAAAACCTGACTCCACTTCAGCCGGAGCTTCGTCGACTTTTTGTTTTCCTTCCCTCTGTCAGAAAGGAGCTTCTTCCCGGCGCTTGTTGTAGCGCTCGGCAAGGTTTTGGAGCTCCCGATAGTCTTCCAAACTGTGGCTGCCCGTTTTGTGAATTGGGCACCACACCTTGGGTTTGCCACCGTCTTCAGAAGACGGTCGAGGTCGCTTCTCGGGGCATGGCCCCCGGCCACCCGGAGCTGCAGCAGCTGCAGCATTGGATGCACCGGCCGACGGCTTCTTCTTGCCATTGGTCTTCTTCTTCTTCTTGCCACTCCCGGAGGTAGCGGCTTCTCCTTTGGAGGATTTCTTGTGATCCTCCGGAGTTGGTTTGGAGTGCATTTCACGGCCCTCCACAGCTCTGGCACATTTGTCGGCCAAACTGAAGAGTTTCGTGACACTGGTGATCTCCTTGATCGCCAGTTTCTCCAGCATCTTCTTATCCCGTACACCCTGTCTAAATGCCACAATGACAGAGGCGCTAGAGATAGAAGGGATAGTGTTTCGTACCTTAGAGAACCTCCGGATGAATGATCGTAGGGATTCTCCCCCTTTTTGCACGACTGCAAAAAGGTCCAGTTCAGTGCCTGGTCGGGTGTATGAACTCCCGAAGTTGGCGGTGAACTGCCGGCACAGCTCCTCCCAACTGTTGATGGAGTTGGGTGGAAGGCTCATAAACCAGGACCTTGCGGTCCCAGTCAAAGCCACTGGGAAATAATTGGCCATTGCGGCCTCATTTCCTCCAGCTGCCAAGATAGCAGTGGAGTAAATCTGAAGAAATTCGACAGGATTGACAGTCCCATCATACTTCTCCGGCAGGTGAGGCCGGAACTTCTGTGGCCACCTGACCATACGTAGATGCATGGACAAGGCTGAACAGCCTCCTCCTACTCCTTCAGGAGCAGGAACGTCTTGAGCTTCTCGTCTTTCATGAGCACGCTCAATATGGACTCGGCCGTCTTGTTGGCGGTATCGGCGATCAAGCTCCGCCCGGAGGTCATGAGTTGAAAACCTTGATACCGTGTGAGTACGTCGTGCCCCGGAGGGCAATGACGTCACCTGCTGTGATGCAGCTCGTCTCCTGTTATTGGAAACGTGCGGACCAAGTCTGCTAGACAAGGTCCATCGCTGCGATGGGGCCCGTCCTGAAGGAGGAGGACCCTGGTTGCTAATGCGATCGGCTGCTGCTGCAACCAAATGTTCCACATCGGCCCTCCACTGTTCCAGCGCATCCCGGGATGCATCCAGAGATGGTGGGCGTTGGAGAAGAGCACGTGCTGCATGGAGCGCGTGTTCCGGGTTGTCATGATTTGTCGACGCAGTGATTGACGCCGGTGCACCATCGTGTTGTCCAGCTTGATTTGCTGGTGGAGGCGGCGGTGGTGGAAGTGTGACTCCTGCTGGCGCTGAGGCTCCTGCTGGTGGCTGCATATTGGAGGGATTGCCTCCAACAGATTGAACAGCAGGATGTCCGTTGGATGATCTAGCAGCTGAGTTCACCATTCTTGAAATCTCAGGCGCCCCTACCTAGCACGCCAACTGTCGGTGGTTTTGATCCGGCAGATTTCCCGACACTACTAAAGTGTTAGAGGAGTTTGAGGTTCGGTGTGGGCGCGTGGAGATTCAAGAAGGTGAATTGTAAATGAAACAGGAGACACGGAGATTTTACGTGGTTCGGGCCGCCTGAGCGTAATACCCTACTCCATGGATGTGTTGGTGTTGTATTGGCTGTATGAGCTTGTATCGAGCGTCTATCGAATGTCTGTAGAACGTGTAGAGTGTGTCGTCGGCCTGTCCTTTTATAGTACAAGGGCAGGCCGTTACAAGTTAGCCTAGCCCGACATGTGGCCCCGGCGGTTACTGATATTGATACACATTCAACACATTTAATTGCCCTTAATGACTGAGTTATGGGCTTTGACATCACTGTTACTAGTAATTAAGGTCATCCGATCGTGTGTCATTAATATGGCATTAATGACACTTAATCGGGTCTTGAAGTCCTTGATTCCCCTTTGAAGATCCGGAGCCATTGTGGAGTCTTCCGGAGGTTAGAGGCTGAAGATCCGACGGTTGGACACGTGGCAGCTCCGGAGCGTACTGTGGGAAACAGATAGCTCCGGAGCTACCTGACACGTGTCAGTTTCGGAGCTTCCCTCGGTCTAGGGTTAGGTCCGGGGGTGCCATTTCGGTACATAGCCCGGAGCTTCCCCCTTGTGGGCGGTAGCTCCGGTTTGATAGTACACGTGGCGACCCTGGGATTAACCATGTTGGAGAAGCAGGTCCGGTTATATCTGACATGTGGGCCTCCGAAGGTCTTCAAATCAAGTAGATGACTTTCCTTTGAGATCTTTGTAACCTCAAGGGGTGTACGGTTCCCAGGGTACCGACAACACTCAATTCATGAGGGGTACAAGTTATTCCTTTATGGCAAGAAGGTATGATACACCTTAGCCAAAGAATGATAGAACACAGTCAACGCATGTTGAGTGCACATCATTCCTTTGTAGTTAAGAGTTATCATTACCTTATGCAAGGAATAACAAGGTACATCCAACCTATGAAACCCTTCAAGTGTGGATGAGCAACATCGACAACACTCTCCTCAACTACACTAATGAAACCCATGGAATGCAATTCAACATCAACACTCAACCCTGCAATGTCAAAGCCATGCTGCAACAAGGTTAGACCAACCTCGTGGCCTACATCCGTTTTTAGGGTTTCAACCCCTAGTGCGGACCTTGAACAAGAAATGGCTTGAGGGAGGACTCCCACTTGAGGTAACTTGTATCACATCCCATTTGCATCCCATTATTTTATTTATTTCTTTCCACCACATTTGCATCTAAAAAATAGATTAATAATAATGTAGTATAGGTTAGGTTAATAAAATAAAAGATGAGCGATAAGAATGGTTTGGAATTCACATAGATGAAATGATGAATAGTTGCTCTGTTTTAATTTTCCTAAGTTCTGAGTTTACAACTTACTACTCTCCAAAATATTACTTCCATTGGCTAGAATTACTTTGGCCTTGATTTGGAAATTGTGGGTAGCAAAAGCTTAATCATTTCTAAGTTGTCGTGATATATGATATAGTGATAGGACTGCTATTCCTAGTTGGAAAGTGAAACTTAGATTTTCGGAGAAATTCTAAATAAAATTAAGTTACTCTCATTTGATATGAAATACTTACCAAAGCCATATGATATATCATATTGATAGACCTTATGCATATGATATTTGTCTTCACATTGAGCTATGTCAAACTAGTATAGACCTATGTGAGATTTCATTCATTACTTTTTGAATTCAAGACTTCACTTGCACATGCTATACTTCTACACTAGAAGTAAGCAAATTTCCACCATACCACCATTCCACAATAAAAAAGAGGAACTCCATATCATTCATGCTTAGTACTCTCTCCATAATTTCTTGAATAAAAAGGGGGTACAAGACATGGCTACAAGAAAAAGAAAAATGCATGCTTACATCATAAGCATGAGAAAAAAAGTAGCTATGTTTCATCCCTGCAAAATAAGAGAGTCCACTCAAAAAGGAGTCATCTCAATATCCACATCCACTCTATTCCATCACACATGCACAAGTCTTCAATCAAATTGTTTTGAATTGATTTCTCCTAAGGCTTACTCTTTTGACTTAGCAATATTATATGTTGCAAATATGCCTACTATATTCCCTACCAAGCTCCACATACAAGCCTTATGTAGGGGTAGGATGAATTTAGGCAAAATGCCTTGGTGAGGATATATTTCCACTACACACAAAGGATAGACTTGAGAGAATCAAATTGAGATACTTGAAATCTAAATTGAGCTCTCCGTAATTTGAGTGGAACTTGATTTATAGGGTATGTGTGCTCCATCTGTTGTTCTATCTTTCAACCACCCATTAATAGGAGATGGCATAAGCCCCATAATGACTTAAGATGGGTGACGTACCGTGCCAATTTTTGCAATACTAGGTACAATATTTTGTTGTGCACATGGTACTTTGAAAAATAGAACATTGTAACAACTCCCGATCATCAACCTAAAGTCTTGACTTTGCTCGGGGCGAGCAAAGGATAAGCTTGGGGGAGTTTGTTGACGGCTGTTATATACCAATTTCACCCGTTAATATAACTCAATTATGTGAAGGAAATATCATTTCTTGCACACATCACCTTTCTATTCAACATATTTCCACTTGTACTTGGAGAAATTTGTGCATGCAGGCATTTTATACAGAATTGAAGTGAAACAAGGGGATGGATCCTATAAAATATCATCCCAGCCAATCAAGCATCGACACATGGCACCACATGGATCAAACGGCCCACAAACAGAAGTATCCGAGGCTATCCAACAGTGTAGCACCAATATCATGGAATGGGACCCACCTGCCAGTCTCCTAGAGGAAGAAATGGCCGTTTGGAGCCAGGACCAGGTCGGTCGACCCCCCTAGTCGATCGACTAGGTCTTGGCACCAAACGCGTTCAAACGCCACGTGTTGGCTCCTCCCGGCTTGAAGATCGAGGGTGACTGATTCGCGCGCTTTTGTTTGTGGGAACCGACCCTTCTCCAAGCTATGAATAGGACCCCTCACTTCAATACACACCACTTGAGCATCATTTTATTGTATACACTAGTTCTCTTAGTCTTAGTGGAGTTAGGCTATAGGGAGGAGAGCCTCTAGTCCCAAGTCCGAATTGGGAAAGGTATGGCTCATGTATCTTTTCTTATATTTTTGAGTTTATGCATTATAAAGATATTATCTTAGTGGAGTTAGGCTATAGGGAGGATAGCAAGGTTATGGAACAAGGTGGAGTAAGCATCATACATGAGTATAAAAATTTTTCAAGGAGGAACATGAGAGGAAGGACCAGAAAAGAACACCTTGCTGTACAAGTACTACACGAATACTTTTGTTGTATACAGGAAACAACAGTGGAGGAACAAAAGTGAAATATCAATGTTTAGGACATAGGGATATGAAACACAGTTTAGCATACAAAACTAAGTCCAATGCTGCTGGAAAATTTACAGTGGACAACAGGTGCTATGTGTAGGGTTCTGGCAAAAATTGGGCTAAGTTCATGAAAGTATCAGTTCCCTAAAATTCTATGAAGTTAAATATTTCTCAGAATTTTCATAGGCAATCTGGAGCTTTAACATGGCAAACACTTAGTTTTCTGTTTATAGGAAGTCGATATGGATCCAACAAAATTGTTTTCATAATTTATAGGTATTATACTATGAGATATTGATTTTTGAAATTTAGACAATATTATGAAATGTTTCTGGACGTTTTGGTATTTTTCTGGTACATACAGATTAAGAACTTAATTTGACCATGAATAACAATTCAAATGGATCTGAAATTTTTAATAGATCTTAAAGTATTTAGAGGGAAGGATCTGACCAGTTTTGGGATTTTTCCAATGAACAGGGAGTTTGGAATTAAATCCAAAGTCTTTCTGAATCATGGAATTATTGAGGAAATTTTTTAGACTTACATATGATCCAAGTGCAGCAAATGAAAGTATAGATCACCCTAGTTCCAAAAAAATTATTTGAGAATTTTGGGTCAAATATTCTAGGAGATATGTATTTTCAAAGTTTGGATCAGAATTGGAATTAATTTTTAATTCAAAATTTTAACTAAGGAGTTGGGCCCACTGATTCAAAAACATCCATTCACAATCAAGCCACCGGACCACTGGATTAAAGCGTGTCACCACAGAGGATCTAGGGGCCGCAGAGGATCCCGCTCGGTTCCCCTTCTTCCTCCTCGCGCCAGGGAGAAGGGGCGGTGCCTTGCCGTCGGAGTGCGGCGGCGGCTTCCTCGACGCAAAGCTCCCGTGCACCGAGGGGTCCGGGTCTCGCCGCCTGGGCCTCAAATCGCACGATAAAAAAGATGGAGGGGAGAACAGGGCTCGGCGCCGGTCATACCCCATGGCGCGACGGCAACCGCGGCAATCCCAACTCCGGCGAGGTTGTCCAGAGTGGATAGTGCCCTATTCCTCACGGTATTTGATCTAGAGGAACCAGTAGACGATTAGGAACAAGAATATGAACTCAAAACAAGGATAAAAGGGCTGGAAAGTGAAGTCCATCCGTGACCTAGGGCAAATGGTTTGGGGGCGACGAGAACTCAAAGAACTGAGGCTAGAATAAAGATTTTTCTTTGATTGTTGGTTCAGGAGCTTCATAAGGACATGGGGATGCTAAATGCTAACTGGATTGGAAAAAGTTTAGACTTGGAAACTAAATTGCTATGCCAAAATCTCTCTGTTCTTGAGAACAACCGAGGTGGGAGTTTGTTATCCGGAAAAAAGGGTCGGTGACTGGACTATCAACTCCGGAAGAAGTAACGTGGGGTGGTGGCGCGCCTTTGAACGAGCTGAGTTGAGTGTAAGACGGGCCGAGACGGCCGGGCGACTGGGAAAAGCTTGGCGCAGCCGTTTAAACTCCGGGATGAAACAGGGTGCGCAGCTTGGGAAGGCCGAAGATGAAGCAGGCAGCCGTTTAGGAGGTAGAGGAGGAAACACGCGCGTCGCTCCACGGGCTCTGCCGGTGCTGGAAAGCCGGTTCACCGTGGGGTGCTGTCGTCCTGCGTCGAGCTGCTCGGGGGCCAGAAAAACAGAGCAGCGGCTTTGCTTGAGATGAGAAGTGAAAGGTGAGGGCACAGGAGAGGGAAACGAGCTTGCGTACGAAGGAAACTTGTGAGCTGCTGCTCTGAGTGGATGAGGGCAAGCAGAGAAGCATCAAGCTGAGTTGCTGCACTCACGTGGGCAGAGGCAAAACACAGCACGCTCTGTTGAAGTGTTGCACTGGATGACAAATGGGTCCCACCCCACTCCTCCTCATTATCTCCAACTCTCAATCAAATATCTTCAGTAAAACAGCTGTAATTTGATGAGAATTTCCTGGGCACTAACATGAATAGGAAAAACAGTATGGTGTACAAAAATCAGAATTTTCACTATGTTGAATAGTTGAAAAATTCAAAACCAAATTTGAATTCATATTTAAGCTTTTGTCTTATACTCCCTTCATATTTTCCAAAACCAGCAATGACTCCAAATTAAATATGTTGATTACTAATGCTCTTAAGCTTTACGTTTGCTGATTTAAACTTAAAGTTTAAATGAGTTTGAATTTTTCAAATTCATGTGTTTTAGTACTATTAATCATCACATGTAATTTAATCCAATACTCCTCCTTCCTCTATTTGATTTCAGAATTGTCTTTTGATTTAAATTTTTAAACCTCCATTTTATGATTTGTTTTAACTCATTCTCATGTTTGCACCCTTTTCCATTTATTTTTCTTCCTCCTTTTAACTCTCTTAGCTAAAGTGAACATACTAGATTTTAGGGCTTTTACAGAATTCGCCTCCAACCAGTGGGCTAACCACTACGTTGTGAGTGTCTTTGCAAAGTGACAATAATTCACACAGCCTTGAGTTCATTGGACACTTACACCCTTGCTGCACTGAAACCTCCCAAGAAATTTGTCCGCGCCATCACTACATAAATCATGATGAGCAAAAGGAGGCTTAGCCTAGTGGTTAAGTACTATGAGTAGCACTCCTCAGGTCCAAAGTCCGATTCCTGGTGGAAGCAATTTCAGGCTGAATTTCACAGTACTAAATGCAGGTACTCTACAGAGGAAGTCATGGGTACTGGATCTAGAGTGCACTTACGGAAAATGTGAAGGGATGAACGTGTCGCAATATTGGCATACGAAGTCCGGCCCACAGTCGTGTGCTTAGCCATCCAGTTATCATCGCCTTGTTCTTGATAATAGGTTGTGAGTGTCTGCATTTGTACTTGCTTGTAATAAATTGTCCATAATTTCCTTAGGGGGGAGGTCAGAGCTTTCCATCATCTAAAAAAAAGGAATTGCGATGATAAATGGTGGCCAGAAATCGTCATTAATAATGTTCCTACTATCGTTTATAACTTATAGACAACGGTATCTACTTATTAGCTACGATTTTCGGTCGTCTCCGATTATTAGTTGTCTATAAGATTATTGACGACTGCAGCCGCCGTCTATGAAATAATTGACGACAGCCAGACCAGCTTGTCGTCAATAATCCCACCACGACATGTGGCTGCAAGTGGGGCTTATAGACGACGGTGCTACATGGAACCATTGCCAAAAATCATGGCCTATAGATGACGGTGCCACATGGCCAACGCCGATAAGTATGGCTTATTGGCGACGGTATTCCTGGTCATCGCCAATTATTATGGCTTATCGGTGACAGCAAGGTACCGTCAATTAGGTAGGTAAATTAAAAAAAAACAGAAAATGTTGCCCTGACTTTGAGGCCAGCGATGACCAGTTGCATGGAGGCTACTGCAAAGTTAATTGGTCTCGTGTTTGTCGGCCTTTAAGCTACGGGGGCCTTTGCATTGCGGATCTTGAGCGTTTTAGTAGAGCGCTTCGGTTAAGGTGGTTATGGGCGGAACTGAAAGTGCATTTAGGCATCCCCGTGGGTTTTGGATGATTGATGACGACAATTAAGAGACTAATGAGCTGAGTTGATTTTAAGCACAAGTGTGGCGATTAAAATGAGACAAAATTCCTCAAAAAGGAAAAGGTTTAAATGGGCGTCGAAGAATCAAGCACAAAAATTAGGGTTTCTATTGTGTTGAGTTTAGACTAGCCATATCTGTGCGAGGGTGTTAGTATCAAGTGCAATGAGATCATCGAAGAGGGCTAAAGTGGTGGTTGAGAGAAAAACCTAAGTGAGAAGCCTTTGTGAGAGAATCCCCAGGGGACTGGACTTGTCCGAGCCACAGAGTCGGACTAGTCCGAGTTGGCCAGATTAGTCCATTTTGGAACGGACTAAAGGTTTTTGTTCTAGTTCTGAATTGTCCATTTTGATACGTACTAGTCCGTTCTGCCTTAGTGTGAGATCCTGAAGCTAAGTCCTAGGAGGCCGGACTTGTCCGCCTCAAGGGCCGAACTAGTCCGGGCACCCACAGAATAGTCCGTTTTCAGGTAGACTAAACCTTTCTGTTCCACTTCGAACTAGTCTGTTGTTGGTCGGACTAGTGCGGGTTGCCATGACCGTTTGAAATTAAAATGATTGGCAGTGACGTCACCTCTTTTGTCGAGGTGTGATGTCGAGTTGTTAGTGATCCCAAAGGGCCGGACTAGTCTATGGTCATGGACCGGACTAGTCTGGACTTTGGTGGTTGCAACAGTTGGTTGCCAGTACCTGTATAAAAAGGGGACCCCTGGCTCCCATTTGAGAGATCTGGAACCCTAGAACTCCCACAACCGTCCTTGAGCCTTCCAAAGCCTTCTTCTCTGTCTACTTGCACTCTAAGACCAAATCTTGAGAAGATTAGGGTTTGGGAAGGAGAGTAAATGAAGATCATCATGCTTTGGCTCTCGGTTTGATCTCTTGCACTTGGTGTTTTGTTTTGTGGCTTGTGTGAGTTGAGATTTGTGTGCTCCTTGCTGTATTCATTTTTGGGAGCCTCAACTTGTGAGCAGCCCCAAAAACTCAATGATTACCCCTTGTGATAGTGGAAACCAAGTCAATCATTTGTGGTGGCTTGGTGAGAAGAGGGTCAAGTGAGACCCGATCCTTGTGTGGACTTTTCAACGTGGATGTAGGCTATTTTGTGGAGTTGTACCACAGGATAAATCGTGTCTCTCTTCTCGCTTTACTTTTCAGTATTCACTAGAATAGCTTTTAGGGTTCATATCGTTCTTCGCATTGTTCTTCATTGAAATCTTGCAAACTAAATTTTTACATTTGTTAATCTGAGTTGTATTAGGTTGCTAAACCTTTCATCTATCTTTTGTCGACCTAAATTCTGCAAATAACTTTTAGAAATCAAGTTTGTAAGTTTTCACTACATGCTGAGCAGACTAGTCCGGCCCAGACCAGACGAGTCCGGCCTCAGAGTTTTAATCTCGGTTGATTAAGCAATTTTAGGTCATATTGCATATTCACCCCCGTCTAGGCGACTTTCAATTGGTATCAGAGCAGGTCTCTCCACCAAAAGTCTAACAACTCGAAGGGGATATGGCCAACACGGGTGAAAACCAAGTGATCATCGACGATGATAAGACAAAGAACGTCGACTTGCTTCAATATGATCCCAATGAAAATGAGGAAGTGCGTCTACTCAAGGCGCGACTTTGCGAGAAGTTGAATCTTCCAAAGAAGGAGAACAACGACGCCAATGGGAGTGGTTCACAAGACTACTCCTAATATCCTTACAATTATGAGTGATTAACTTCTAGCAATCATTATTTATCTATTCCTATTAGAAAACCTCCCCAATTTTATGGAAATGATTACTCTATGTGGAAGCATAACATGAAGATGCATCTCATTTCCTTAAACCCTGCCTAGCGGCAAATTGTTTTGACAAGTGTTCATCTTCCCAAGAATGGGGAAGATGTTACCCCGGAGCAAGCCGTCCTACTCCACTGCAATGCTCAAGCCCTTGGAGTGATCACCTCCTCCTTGACTCGAGAGGAGTTCAACCAAATTGATGGGTTGGAGGTGGCCAAGGACATATGGGACACGCTCAAGACAGCACATGAGGGCAACCTTGTCATTAAGGAGGCAAAGATCGATATGATCGAGGGAGAACTTGGGAGGTTCACTATCATGGATGGTGAAACCCATCAAGACATGTACAACCGCCACAAAGTCCTCATTAACAAGAGCCGCTCTTATGGATGCACTTGATGGACGGACCACGAAGTGGTAAAGAGGATGATTCGAGCATTCATGCCACGGGATGTCGCTCTTTGCTCCTTAATTCGTGAGAGTCCGGGATTTCATAAGATGAACCCGAAAGAAGTGCTATGGAGAATCATTAACCATGATATGATGGAGCGAGAGGCCATATTCCACAACAACCTCCAAAAGCTCACCTCCTCCAAGAAGAAAGATGTTGCATTCATGGCAACATCATTAAGATCTCAAGAATAAGAAGAAAGTGATGAAGAGAGCCTCAACACCAATGAGGAGGAGACACTCTTCATCAACAAGTTCAAAAGAATGTTGAGAAGGAGAAGGGGAAGCTATCATCATGAAAGCAAGAAAAAAATACAAGTCCAGAACAAGAGCAAAGCGGGCTTGTTATAATTGGGGAGAATATGATCACTTCATTATGGATTGCCCACATGAAGAAAATAAGAAGAAGAAGGAGGGCAATTCCCAAGACAAGAAATACTTTAAGAAGAAGAAGCAATCGGGACAAGCCCACCTCAGGAAGGAGTGGGATTCAAATGAAGACTCCTCCGATGAAGAAGAAGAGAAGATGGAAACAATTGCCATGAAGAGATCAACCATGGAGAACATGCTCTTCCCCAACTTGGAGAGCTCAAGACCAACATGCCTCATGACCAAGGAGGGAAGAAAGAAGGTTAAATCTAAAACACTTTCTTCAATTTCATCACTCGATAATTTTGATAGTGGTAGTGAAAATGAAGACACGCTTAAAGATATGAGTACGAGTACATCAAAAAGATTGGAGATATTGTCGGATGAGATATTTGAGAAGGAAGAACACATCAATCGTAAAGAGTACATGCTCATCCAACAAAAGGAGAGATATCAAGAGTTTGAGGAGCTCTTGGAGCTTGAAAGAGAAAGAAGCAAGGCACTTGAGCATGAACTCGCTTTGAGCAAGGAAACTTGCTCAAATCTTGAGAAAACTACAATTGTACTAAAGGATGAACTTGTTAGCTTGACAAATGTTAACAAGACTCTTGAAACACAAGTGGATTCTCTCAAGGTCAATGCACCTTCCTCTAAAAGCTCACCTTCGACAAATGTCAAATCCGAAACACCTCAAGCTTGCAAATGCTCTAACTTGATCCTAAAACTAAAATATGAGCTTAAAGTGGCACAAAACAAGCAAGCACCGAAAGGTGGCATCTTTGACATGGAGAAGATGGCATATGCAGGTAGTGCATATACCAACACAAGACATCCTCTTGCCAAGGATGGTCTTGGCTTTTCTAGGGAGAAGAGGCAAAACGCTAAAACTCCCAAGAATGGCAAAACTTGATTGATTTTGTCAAAGGAGGTTCATATAACAATGACAAAGGAAAGAACATTGCTACTTCACATGACATGCCCAAAAAGGAACCTCATCCATTGTTCCATGATTTTGATGTTTCATATGTTTTATTAAGTAACAAGTTTGGAAAGCCTTATGCTAGGTATGTTGGGCCACACCGCAAGAGTCTAAACCTTGCGTGTGGGTGCCCAAGTGCCTCTTGACTAATATCAAAGGACCCAACACCACTTGGGTACCTAAAGCCAAGGCTTAACTCTATTTTGTAGGCATACTCCTCCGGTGGAACCAAGTGAGTTCTTGATAGTGGATGCACAAATCTTATGACCGGAGAGAGGAAGATATTTGTGGAGTATGAGGAAAATGAAGATCCAAGTGAGGGAATTTACTTTGGGGGCAATAGCCAAGGGAAAATCCTTGGCACCGGTAAAATTCCTTTTTTCCTTAATCATACTCTTTCCAATGTTTTACATGTCCATTCACTTGATTATAACCTATTGTCCATACCACAACTATGTGACAAAGGATATAATTGTCTTTTCACTAATGAGAGTGTGACCGTCATAAGAAGAAGCGATGACTCAATTGCTTTTAAGGGTTTCCTCAAGGGAAAGCTCTATCTTTTGGATTTCTCCGTGGATAAAGTCCAACTTGACACATGATTAATTGCAAAAACCAACATGGGATGGCTTTGGCATAGAAGACTAGCCCATGTTGGGATGAGGAATTTACAAAAAATTCTTAAGGGCGAGCACATCCGTGGTTTAAAGAACGTTATGTTCGAAAAGGATAGGCCATGTAGCGCATGTCAAGCCGTAAAGCAAGTTGGAGCTCAACATCCATCCAAGAACATCATGACAACAACATGACCATTGGAGCTTCTACACATGGACCTCTTCGGTCCAATCGTCTACATAAGCATTGGCAGTAACAAATATGGCCTCATAATTGTTGATGAGTTTTCATGTTTTCAATTGGGTGTTCTTTTTGCATTATTAGAGTGAGCCTCAAGGTGTCCTCAAGAAATACTTGAGGAGAGCTCAAAATGAATTCTCCTTGAGCATCAAGACTATAAGGAGTGACAATGGCACCGAATTCAATAACACTCAAGTTGAAGAGTTTTTGGAAGAAGAAGGCATCATGTAGGATTGAAGAGCACATTAAAAGCTACCAGAGGGGGGTGAATGGTACATTAAAAACTCTTATGCCGCGGAAACAATTAAATCCCAACCCCTTCGGTAGAAAAATGATCTGTTAAGGAAATCGTGTGTGAGACTAATCTAAACGTGTTTCACCTTAACAAAGGTGATAGATATCAGAGAATCAAGTCATGAAGACAGCACAACAAGAATCACTCAAATCCGTTGAGAGAAACTCAAGTTACGATTGAAAGATCGAACAAAAGGTCAATCTGTCCTACTCGAGAAAAAACAGTTCTGGAACGCTGCAAAGAAACTCGTGTAGATCAGAAACCACAAATCCAATGAACGTGTATTTTTTACAGATGATAGATAATCAAGTTGTGAAGACAACCCAAAAAGAATCACATCAATTGGACCTGTAAAACTCGAGTTATGATAAAACCACTAAAGAAAGGTAGTGCTATGCAGAAAACTCGACGAGAAAAACTTGTCTGGAACAAGTCGGACAAACAAGGCACGAAAGTTCCATTCAACTACAAATTTTATTCAATAGAACACAAGAGGAACAGCCCCAAAGTCATCTACCATGAGCTATGGTCTCCCTTTCTTATATAACCAGCCCTTAGGCCAACCCAAAGCTAACTAGGACTCTAATCCTACTCGGTTCACGAATCGAAACTTTCTATAACTGCTCAAGACTCTTCTATACGCAGCTAGAAGCAATCGTAAGACTTCCAAACACCTTGGGAACGTATCACACATTCCTAAAACAACTCAAATTCGTGACCCACACGAAATCCTATCATAACCAACTCAAAACATTCCATATTTGAGTCAATCACGACTCAGCCGCAGCCTGAGTCCATAACCTAGTCGTCTGGACCTTTCCGACCAATTTTTTACGTCCACATCTATTCATCACTCCTCAGAACCATATAGCCACGTACATGCACTCCTTGCATACGAGCAAACATCTTCCAACGACGTCTATGATACCTTCATATGCATTGTTCTTGATTCAAACATGTTGCGCAACCTCCCGATCAACTCAACCACAATTCCTCCCGAACTTGGTTGTTGAACCTCATATTCTCCCTAAGACTAGTTCAATGGATCCCGTAACCAGACATGTCTTGAACTCAAGCAACACCTGCACATGAATAAACAAGCAATCTGTATGAGCCCAAGTCTGCGACTTGACTCAAATTAGTTTCGAACACAACACCTTACGTGAGCACCTCACATAAGCATGTTGCAAACCATAGCAAAATGATATCAGCCTCAACCACCAAAACACACCAAAAACTTAGTAAAAGAATACTAAGCAACCTTTGCATAAGTGTAAAGAAAGTTCGAAACATTGCAAGATAAAAGCAGAAACACTGCAATCAAGCACCGGACCTTGCCAAAGCTAACAGGACCTTGAACCGGAGCTTAACAAAGCTAGCAGGACCTAGCGCCGGAGCTAACCAAAGCTAGTCAGACCTAGAGTCAGACCTTGATGATAAAGGTGCTTTGCTAGTATTCAAAACTTTTATCGCCATAGCCAATGTATTCAGCACACATAGGTCTCACAATCTCCCCCTTGATGAATGCATTGGCAACACCACTTAAGATCCGAACATTGGCTTATTCACATTAAAAGTTTTGAAAACAATTTCTCCCCCTTTGTAAAATAGAAATAAAATAAGAAAAATAAATTCTCCCTCTGAGAAGAATCGTGCCAAAAACAATTGTGAATATGTGTAATGTGTAATCAATTTCTCCCCTTGCATACTTATCTTTAAAAATTCACATATTATCTCTCCCCCTTGACAATGTATTTAGCAAGGTTTATAAGACAAATTTTAACTTTTATGTGCATATTATAACATATACATATAAAACAAAGCTCATCCAAGTCATACTATCAAGTAACTTATACTATCACACCAATGAAATACATAAAGTAGTGTAAGCCATTCTAGAGATCAAATGTAATTTCTAATTTAGCAAGTCATGATCTCACAAACTTAACTATTTCAAAACCTGAAAGCATGACACTTGTTGCTGCATTTTATTATTTTTCAAAGCACAAATTTAGATCATATGATATTTGCAAGAGATTATATGCGCTTTTGCCTTATTCTAACCAACCAAGCCAAGCCTATGTCATTTGATAATCAGAAGCTTAAGGACATGGTTTTAGTCATACACAACTTCTTCCAAGTTCGTATCTAAGTGCAATGATAAAGTTCGATCATGACCAGATTTAGCGTAAGTAATGATTCCAATTACTAGTCATGGCAAAAACTACCAAATGTATAACATGAGTAATGTAGTAAGAACTTTCATCATGTAAAAAGAATCACAAAGTCATATATGTATGAAATAATATGCTCATATTGTTTTAAGTTCAAATTCACACATAGACTTCCCAAGTTTCAAAACACCCCCTCAATTTAAGCCATGAGGATGCATAACCCCTATTTCACTACGAATGAAACAAAAATGAGTGAAATCCAAAGGTTTTATAAAAATATCAGCCAATTGTTGTTCCGTATCTACATGGTGAAGAACAATGTTTACTTTTTCAACATTATCACAGAGAAAGTGAGACCTAATATCAATGTGCTTTGTTCTAGAATGTTGCATGGGGCTTTTAGCAATGCAAATGGCACTAGTGTTATCACAAAACAGTGGAACACTATCTAGATCAACCCCATAGTCCTTAAGTGTTTGAACAATCCAAAGAATTTGTGAGCAAGCACTAGCAGCAGCTACATATTCAGATTCGGCTGTGGATTGTGCCACTGAGTTTTGTTTTCTAGAGGACAAAGCAATAAGGAATTACCAAGAAAATGACAAGCACCTGAAGTACTTTTCCTATCAATCCTACAACCCCCAAAATCAGCATCCGAAAAAGCTTTCAAAGTAACGGTTTAGAAAGAAGGAAGAAAAATGCCAAATTCTTGAGTTCCATGTAGGTACCTGAGAATCCTTTTGACTGCTTGATGATGTGAAGCACATGGGGAGGCTTGAAACTGTGCACAAAGACATACGCTGAATTATATGTCTGGTCTTGTTGTCGTGAGGTACAAAAGTGATCTGATCATGCTTCTATATTCTTTTTGATCCACGGGTTCACCATCTTCATCAAGTTCAAGTGTTGTTGTTGTTCCCATTGGTGTCCGAAGAGGCTTGCTTTTGTCCATGTTGAAGCGCCTTAGGAGGTCTTTTGTATACTTTGTTTGATGCACAAAGGTACCCTCCTTGGTTTGCTTGATTTGCAGCCCCAAAAAGTACGTGAGTTCTCCCATCATACTCATCTCAAATTCTGAAATCATCATAGCTGAAAACTTGGACACAAGATCATGAGAAGCACAACCAAAGATAAAATCATCCACATACACTTGAACGAATAATGAGTCATTGCCATGCTTAAGCACAAAAAGAGTTTTATCAACCTTGCCCATGGTAAACCCCTTTTCAAGTAAGAATGTTTTTAACCTATCATACCATGCTCTAGGGGCTTGTTTGAGACCGTACAAGGATTTGGACAGTTTGTAAACATGATTAGGGAAATCTGAATTTTCAAAACCAGGTGGTTGCTTAACATAAACCTCCTCATCTATGTAGCCATTAAGAAAAGCACTTTTAACATCCATTTTATAAAGCTTAAAACATTTAGATGAAGCAAAAGCTAACAAAATTCTTATGGCTTCTAATCTAGCAACAGGAGCAAAAGTTTCATCAAAATCTAGACCTTCAACTTGAGTGAAACCTTGAGCAACCAACCTAGCCTTATTCCTAACCACAACCCCATCCTCACTTTGTTTATTTTTAAACACCAATTAAGTTCCAATTAAAGTGTGACCTTGAGGTGGAGGTACAAGTTTCCAAACATTATTTCTTTCAAAATTTTCTAACCCTTCTTGCATGGCAATAATCCAAGATTCATTAGTGAGTGCGTGTGATATATCTTTGGGTTCAAAAGAAGCAACAAAAGTAGAATGAGCATAAGTGTTTGGATCACAAAACCTGGATCGTGTGACTCGTTCATGCAAGCTTCCAATAATTTGTTGTGGAGGATGACTTTTGAGAACCCGGAGGGGAGTGGTCACTTCACAAACTTCTTCTTCATGTTCATCACAAATCGATGAGCTTCTGACTTGAGGAGAATCTGGACCAACAATGGTGGTAGTCGATGCTGGCTGTGAATCAAACTCAGGAGCTGGAACAATGTCATTAGCTGCTGAATTTCCGGGCAGCAGCACTACTTTTTCCTCATCTTCAACGAAAATGCTCTCCCCCTGTGGATATGGATCCGGACATGCAATGTTTAAGCTAGTACATGTGCTAGCTTCATCAAAATACATCTCACAAGTCTCCACAATTTTGTTAGTGTCAAGAAAAAGCACACGATAGCCTCTAGTATGAGATCTATAACCAAGAAACATGCCATCAATGGATCTAGGTTCAAATTTATCAATATTACCATGTTTCTTAACAAAGCATTTGCAACGAAAGACCTGAAAGTGTGTAACACTAGGCCTATGTACAAAACGAAGCTCATATGGTGTTTTACCTAGCTTAGTGCGCAAGAAAACACGATTTGAGACATAACAAGCGGTTGCAATCGCATCAGCCCAAAATTTCCTAGGAGTTTGATATTCATCAACCATAGTCCTAGCCATATCAACTAAGGTAATGTTCTTTATTTCTACAACACCGTTTTGTTGAGGTACATATGGTGAAGAAAATTGATGATCTATTCCATTTTTAGCACAAAAGTGATCAAAAGATTGATTTTTAAATTCGGTTCTGTTATCACTTCTAATTGCTTTTAAAGATCCTGGGTGATCAATTGATAATCTAAGAAATAAAATTCTAAAGTGACTAAAAGCTTCATTCTTAGATGCCATAAATTAAACCCAAGAGTACCTAGAATAATCATCAACAATCACAAGAGCATACCATTTACCTCCTAAGGATTGAATGCGTGAAGGTCCTACGGTGTCAAGATGCAAAAGTTGACCCGGTTCAGTTGTCATGATCATTATGAGAGGAGTATGTGAACCTGCAACCATCTTAGCATGTCTACAAGAAGAGCACACAATTTCTTTGTCCCCTTTAAGGTTAGGCAGCCCACGTATGCGATCAAGAGCACTAACACGCGTTAGATGATCAAAGCCTACAGAACCAAGTCTACGATGCCAAAAATATAAATTTTTTGAATCATTAGCAACTAGACACCTATGCTTAGAGGAAGACATTAAATTCAGCTTTAAAAACTCTTCCAAACTGATACATGTTAAAAATAAGCTCACTATTTGAATTTATAACTTTGCAGCAATTTTTAGTGAAAATAATTTCCAGGTTTTCATCTAGCCGTTGTGAAACTGATAGCAAGTTGTATTTCAAATTTTTAACAAGTGCCACATCCTTCAAAGTGTAGTGATTGTTTACTCTAACCGAACTCTTAGCAATTATAGGAGTTGAAGAATTATCAACAAAAGTAACATTCTCTACATGTGACACAAAAGAGAGGGAGGAGAACCATTCTTTGTAACTGGTCATGTGGCGTGAGCAACCTGAATCCACAATCCAAATGTTCTTCCTCCAACGTGTAACCTTTTCATTTTCGCTATTGTGTTCTGCATCCTCCATACTTGATCTTGATTTGCCCGCCATGAAGCATAAGTTTTCCAAATCATCTTCATATTTATCACTTCCAATGTCCACATCGCTTAAGCCAAGTTCTTGAAGTGCGGAGATAAAACTGCTCACCAATTGACATCCTGTAAAACCGTTCTTTTTCTTCTTATCATTTGCAGAGGAGTGTTTCGTCCTTGTTTGCTTTTCATCCCGGGAAGTTGGACCTGAAAGGTTAGTACAATCTGAACAAAAATGTCCTGTCTTATCACATTCGAAACATCGTTGAGGTCCGGAGCTTCCTCTCCTTCTAGTTATAACATTTTGCAATGCTTTTAAGAACATAGAGGAGAGAAGTACTGGCTCCTCGTCTGGAAATTCCTCAATCTGTTCAAGGGTTAGAGAGGACAACAAAGCAAGTGTATCACAAGATGAAGATTGACCGGAGCTAGGCATGTCACGTTGAGAAACAAAATCAATAGACTTGTTGGGGTTCTTACGTGATATTATGTCAATTTCATGAGTTTTTAACTAGGAATATAGCGCATCTAAAGTAAGTGTACTCATGACAGTAGATCCACGAATAGATGTGACTTTCATCTCCCAAATTGACATATCTAATGCACTTAACAATTGCCTAGCATTTTCAGTATCTGAAAAATTAACATTGACACTACGCAAGTTGCTGAGAATTTTATTAAAGCGAGCGAAAAGGTCATCAATAGACTCACCGGGTTGCATCTCGAAGCGCATGTATTCTTTCCTGAACATGTCTTGCCTTACCTCCTTGATCGTGTTGGATCTTTCGTGGTAGTCACAAAATGCTTTCCACACATCGTATGCAGATCGGAGGTGTGCAACACGGTCGAAGTCGCTTTGACTTAATCCTTGTATGATCAAGTTCTGAGCCATGTTGTTGTTGTCGACATCTCTCAGATTTGTAGCTGTAACTTGATCATTTGACAGCACTTCATAAGGCTTGTATACCTTCTCCCATATCCCGAAGCCTTGAGCCTGGATGAAGACTTCCATACATGACTTCCAAACCTGAAAATCAATACCACTAAAGACACAAGGTTTTGCGGAGTATTTCTCCATGATGATTAGTCAAAATACGTGCAAATCACAAATATTAGAGCACTGTGGCTCTGATACCAATTGTAGGATCAAAGAGCACGTGAAAAGCTACCAGAGGGGGGTGAATGGTAGATTAAAATATCTTATGTAGCAGAAACAATTAAATCCCAACCCCTTCGGCAGAAAAATGATCCGTTAAAGAAATCGTGTGTGAGACTAATCTAAACGTGTTTCACCGTGACAAAAGTGATAGATATAAGTGATAATCAAGTCACGAAGACAACACAACAAGAATCACTCAAATCCGTCAAGAGAAACTCAAGTTACGATTGAAAGATCGAACAAAAGGTCAATCTGTCCTACCCGAGAAAAAACAGTTCTGGAACGCTGCAAAGAAACTCGTGTAGATCAGAAACAAGTGATACAATGGCTATGAAATTTTTAAAGATAATAGATAATCAAGTTGTGAAGACAACCCAAAAAAATCACGTCAATTGGATCTGTAAAACTCGAGTTATGATAAAACCACCAAAGAAAGGTAGTGCTATGCAGAAAACTCGACGAGAAAAACTTGTCTGGAACAAGTCGGACGAACAAGGCACGAAAGTTCCTTTCAACTACGAATTTTATTCAATAGAACACAAGAGGAATAGCCCCAAAGTCATCTACCATGAGCTCTGGCCCCAAAGTCGTCTACCATGAGCTCTGGCCTCCCTTGCTTATATAACCAGCCATTAGGCCAACCCAAAACTAATTAGGACTCTAATCCTACTCAGTTCACGAATCGAAACTTTCCATAATTGCTCAAGACTCTTCTATATGCAGATAGAAGCAATCTTAAGACTTCCAAACACCTTAGGAACGTATCCCACATTCCTGAAATAACTCAAATTCGTGACCCACACGAAATCCTATCATAACAAACTCAAAATTTTCCATATTTGAGTCAAACATGACTCAGTCGCAGCCTGAGTCTATAAGCTAGTCGGTTGGACCTTTCCGACCAATTTTTTACGTCCACATCTATTCATCACACCTCAGAACCATATAGCCACACCTATGCACTCCTTGCATACGTGCAAACATCTTCCAACGATGTCCATGATACCTTTATATGCATTGTTCTTGATTCAAACATGCTGCGCAACCTCCCGATCAACTCAACCGCAATTCCTCCCGAACTTGGTTGTTGAACCTCATCTTCTCCCTAAGACTAGTTCAATAGATCCCGTCACCAGCCATGTCTTGAACTCAAACAACACCTTCACATGAATAAACAACCAATCCATACGAGCCCAAGTCCGCGACTTGACTCAAATTAGTTCCGAACATAACACCTTACGTGAGCACCTCACATAAGCATGTTGCAAACCATAGCAAAATGATATCAGCCTTAACCACCAAAACCAGAAACTTAGTAAAAGAATACTAAGAAACCTTTCCATAAGTGTAAAGCAAGTTCGAAACATTGCAAGATAAAATCAGAAACACTGTTATCAAGCAGCGGACCTTGCCAAAGCTACCCGGACCTTGAACTGGAGCTTAACAAAGCTAGCGGGACCTAGAGCCGGAGCTAACCAAAGCTAGTCAAACCTAGAGTCAGACCTTGATGATAAAGGTGTTTTGGTAGTATTCAAAACTTTTATCGCCATAGCCAATGTATTCAGCACACATAGGTCTCACACATCACGCATGAGTTCTCGGCCCCCTACTCCCCTCAACAAAATGGGCTGGCCGAAAGAAGGAATAGAACTCTCATTGAGATGTCAACAACCATGCTTGATGATTACAATACGTCGGACCGGTTATGGGCAAAAGCAGTTAACACCACTTGTCATGTCATAAACTGGTTGTATCTCCATCGCATATTGAAGAAGACTTCTTATGAACTCCTAACCGGTAACAAACCCAATTCAAGTTTTTGGGAGCAAATGCTATATTCTCAAAAAGAAACCTAGGACCTCAAAGTTCGCTTCAAAGTATGATGAGGGTTTCTTGCTTGGTTATGACTCAAACACTTATGCCTATCGTGTTTTCAACAAATCCTTCAGAAATGTTGAAGTAGCACGTGACGTAGTGTTTGATGAGACTAATGGCTCCCTAGTAGAGCAAGTTGATCGTCATGTGCTAGATCAAGAAGAAGCTTCACAAGTGGTGATAGAAAGGATGGCACTCGGAGACACTCGACCATAAGAACAACCTCAAGACTCAAGTGATCATCCCACACATCAAACAAAACTCTTCCTCAAATAATCAAGCTCAAGACCCTCAAGATGCGCTTCAACAAGATGAAAATGGAGGCATCAATCAAGGGGAGACGAACAAAGTTAGGAAGGAGATGATAAAGTTCCAAGAATTCAAGCACCACACCCAAGACTACATCAAAGCGTTCAACGGGACCATCCCATTGAGAACATCCTTGGAGATATCTCCAAGGGGGTAACTACTTGATCTCATGTTGCAGATTTTGTGAACATTACTCTTTTGTTTCTTATTTGGAGCCTCACAAGGTTAAAGAAGCACTACGAGATCCGGATTGGGTGATGGCCAAGCAAGAAGAGCTCAACAATTTTGAAAGAAATCAAGTATGGGAGCTTGTGAAGAGGCCAGACGTGAATGTTGTTGGCACCAAGTGGGTGTTCCGCAACAAACAAGATGAGCACAGGGTGGTTACAAGGAACAAAGCACGACTTGTGGTTAAGGGGTACTCACAAGTCGAAGGTTTGGATTTGGATGAAACCTTTGCTCCCGTAGTTAGGCTTGAATCAATTTGCATATTACTTGTCTTTGCTGCTCACCATGATTTTAAGCTATACCAAATGGACGTCAAGAGTGCATTCCTCAATGGTCAAATCAAAGAAGAGGTGTATGTGGAGCAACCCACGGCTTTGAAGATCAATACTTCCCAAACCATGTCTATAAATTGCGTAAGGCTCTCTATGGTGTAAAAGCCCAAAAATTTCTTAGTGCAAAGTTCAGATGGGAGATGTAAAAATTTGAATGGGAAAAATAAATCAAAATGGCAATTGAAAATCAAACCAATTCAAGCTTCAATAAAAGGAATTCAAAAATTCAAAATTAGATCCTGTTCAAACTTTGCCAAAATAAAAATCTGAGTTCACCATTAAATTCCAAATAGCCTCTCTGCAAAATTTCAAAAACTTTTAAGCTCATTTGCTATTTAATTCAGTAGCTCCAATGAATTCTATTTAAATTCAAATTTGAATTTGAATTGCATCTGAAATTTGCCCAAATTTGAAATCCAATTTTAGAATCATAATCTCCATAGTTAAATTGGCCTCTCCACAAAAATCTAGAATTTTTGGATCAATATTGGTGGGAGAAATTAAGGAGCAGAGAAGATGAGCTTAAAAGGGCAGTGGGACCCACTGTTCAGTGGGACTTCTAGGGTAGTGCTCTGCACGCCATTTTTCCGGTGCTGCCCTGCTCGACACCGCATGGCATGCACCATGCCAGCGAGCTGCTTGCCAGACTGCATCATGGCGTGCTCCCTACACCTCCCCCTCTCTAACTCTGCTCCGTCGACTGAGTGGAAAAGCAGCGGCATTCTTCCTCTGTTCTCTCCCGAGCTCTCTCCGTCGCCCTTGCTGCCTCCCCGTGTAGCTCCACTTCCAGGCCGAGTAGGCACTCGAGTGCAACAGCAAAAAGGTGAACCAAGCTTCCCTCTAACCTCTGGTACGATCGGTTCCTTCGTCCCTTACGTTTTGCCGTGGTATTTTGAAGATTCCCCGGAGCTCGCGGGTGAAGCCGCCGGGAAACCTTCTGCTCCATGAGGACAGGCCACTACAAGCAAATTCTCGTCTCTTTCCTTGAAGCAATTAGGTTTGCAATGTTACATAGATGCTTTAGGTAAAGTTTTAGCCCCTATCGTGCCTCCTAGCTTCCGTATCTCGAGTTTCACCGTAGCTAGTTCATACCAAGGTCACTAGATCATCAGTTTAATTCCGTTTATACATGCAACAATTTTTCAATCCAATCAAGTATTATCTTATAGATCTCCTGACACATCATATTACCAAAAAAAGAAGGGAAGTCATCGAGAGGCGAGATTGGATTTCAAGTTTTTGCAGCCCCCAATGAAAATTTGTCGGTCCGCCGTCGAGCCTGTAGTTGCCGGCCGTTCCACCACTATTGCACCTCCAAATCATCTTCCTCATGCTCCCAGGGACATTCCCAACTCTTCCCCGAGGTGCTTGCGCCATTTCAGAGCGATTTCGACCATCCCTGAAACCCTAGCTCCACCGCTGCCGTCTCGCACGGTATTCCGGCCATCGCCGGCGTTCGACAACCTCTTCATCGTGCTCATAACCCTGGAAAATTGTTAGGCGGCGAGTTTAGGGGTGAAGGAGGGCCAGGAAAGGGGACCCGGCAAGCTCGGCCGTGCAGCGCCGCTGCGGCCGAGCGTCGCGTCGTGAGGTTGAAGAAGCCTTGTGGACCCCACAGGTCAGCGATTGTCCCCCCCCCTTGGATCTGCTGTGGCCACCGGATCGGCTGCGGCTGCGCGGGTTGATCCCTATGACCAATGTGTGGCCCAGCTGCGATTGGGTCATTTTAAACAGTGGGACCCAGTTGATTAATTCAAACATTTCCTTTTCCATTTAATTCCAGATTTCATTCAAAGTTCTAAAATAAATTTCTCCTAGTAAAATTGCTCAAAAAATTTCCAAATAAATTCTGTTAGACTCATATTGATCCCTAGTTTGCAGTGGTGCAATTTGTTGGACATGAAAGCCCAAGAATGTTCTTAATTAATTCCTTTGATCTAACTGCTTGGGAAATTAATTACTCATGTTCTGTTAATTAGAAAATTCCAAATTTTGGTCAGAACACTCTTAAAAATACACTTGATATCAAGTAAAATTTTAAAGTTCATTGGACTTCACTGACTGGGCCAAACAATGTTCAAAACACCTATGTCAATTGAAAAAAGGAAAATGTCCGGAAACATTGTCAACATTTTCCCCAAACTTGTAAAATCAGTTTCTCCCTGTAGAAAGCTCAGACAAATGTGAAACAAATTTTCCTAGAACCAGTAAAAATCCCTTTATGATGATAATCCACTTTAGCCATGACAAAGCTCCATAATTTCAAACAAAATTCAGAGAAGGCTTTTACTTGTTGGAATTTTAGAGACAACAAGCTTCCCTGAACATCTCCAATTTTTGGTCCAGATCTTCCTCATAGAACCTAGTGTCCACTGTAAATATTGCAAAGCCAATTAAAATCTTTTTCTTACTTTATCAGTGGTTATTATATTTTTCTATAGTTTCTATATCACTCATGTACTTTATATATTGCATATCATATAGTGACCGAGATCGAGGAGGACCCGGAGGCCTTGGACAGCATCCTTGTAGAATCTAACTTCCCCTCTGACTCACAACCAGGCAAGCTCCAGTTTGCATTTAAGTACTATTTCAAAGTTTATATTTGTATCACTTATGTATAGGATGATTTTGTGCATTGGGGCTAAGATGCTTGTTACTCCACTTGCATGACTCACAAATCCCATAGAGTATTGGGTAGGTCTACAACCCGACGAGTAGAAACTGCCATGCTTATGTTCATAGGAATCTGGTAGAAGTCGAGTAGTTGGAATCTACTCACGAGATAGGATTTTATCACACGGGATGAATTGGATCAAAGAATGGTTTATGAATATGAAATTGAGACCGAGCAGCGGGTAGGATGCAGTGAGACGTGGTCTCACGTGCGTAGCCCTGCTTGTGTTGATTGAGGACCGATCCGAGTGCAGCCCTGCTGAACAAGTTTGAACTGTACCAGATGCATACTGGCTATATGGAAACCAGAAAACCAATGTAATTGGTTAACCTGGGTGTCAAGGCTTACCCTATCGTTTTATAGGAGTGGGCTGAGGGTAGCAAGGTGTAAATCTGCCGGCGGGCATAGAAGATGCTCCGCGTTGGGACCTCCTGCCGATTATGGAAGGACCGATTCGACATTTAGGTTTCCTTGAAAGGTTGTTGCATAAAACATAGTATTTAGGTGTAATTTGATCCAATTCTGAAATGGGTGTACGTGACATGTTATCCGGGTGTGTCCTGATTGCAATCACCGTCCCTCGAGGTTATTTGAGTACCGCTTGTTCACTGTGCTGTGACATAGTAAATACTGAAGAAATCAAGAGAATATGATGTATTCAATTATAATTATTTTGAAACTTTGGTTGCTGTCAAATATCATCACTAAGGTTACTTTATTAAGCTTTTGTAACCTACTGTTAATAACTTGAAATTAAGAGTCAACATGTAGGCAAGTCATTTACTGCAATATCTATGCCTATGTTAAGTATCCCTGCATATAGAGTTCCATGTTTAGGTGAGACGGTTAAGTCTTGTTGTGCCTTTGTGCTCATGGTTGCTATATTAAGTTGTTTGCAAGTGAGACATATGAAGAAGGGCCCGAGGATGAGGCGATGCCCCTGTCGGGGTATACCGCTGAGTGGGAGCCCTGCCCGCTGCCATAAATTTGTGTGTGGCTAATGTGCAGCGTCCGCGGGCTGGACGGCTGTACTTTTGCATAGCTAGGCTGAGAGTTTATCTATGATTATTATCTTCCACTGTACATTAATTATTGTAAAAGACTTCCGTCGTTTATATAAATAAAACTTTGTATGTTGTCGTATTCTTTTCGTGTGTGTTGTTGGGTGCCGCATCGCACGGCACCACCCTCTGCGATTCCTGGAATGTGTGGACCCGATCCTCACAGCCTGGTATCAGAGCCAGATTGGGAATAGCACGCTCGAAAATAGCCTATTTTGAAAACGTAAGAGTAGTCGAGTGAGGATTAGTACTATGCCCACATAAGGTCTATTATAGAATTAGTTATGTAAGGAGGCAAGCTAACTTATGTGTTATTATATTCCGTAACGACGCTTCGACGTCAGGTAAGAGGTAAGGTACGCCACTGCAAGCGGATCAATTGCGGTAAGCTCACCATGCGAGAGGTAGCATGTGATTGTTTCCGTGGCTTTGCACAGAAATGTTAATATGAGTATCTAAAACTTTCCATGTTTCTGAGAACATATGACACGTGGTACCCCAGCGTGCTTCAAAGTTAGTGGGAGCCCCCATCGAGTGGGACATAACCCGATGCGCCCCCTACTGGTGCAGCACTATGCAAATACGTGGGACCCTGTCGGGTGGTAGAAAACCCGGTCATGTACCTCGAGACGTGGCTTAGCTCGGGGCGACCCGTATGGAATGATACGGGATGGATGTTTTTACTTCCATATACATTATTGTGAAATGTTCGCCCATGCAGGCTGTGCCGTACCGCACCATATGATTGATCTACCATTTGTGTGTAGATGCAGTACACTAACCACGTTTAAGTAGCTCGAGTAGAAAACGTTTGCGAGTGAACGTCATTACTACCACCGTTAAGACGTATGCCGGAATAACGGCCTAGGATTTTTCTTTGGTGAGGGCGTAGTACTGGCATTGCATTTGAGTTTCATCAGGCACATCGACGACGATATCCGTGCTGGGTTGTGACTCGACAACAAGTAAAAAATTTCCAACTTAGGACTAAGTTTGAATTTGTAATCTCTGTTTTGGAGCGTGCTGGTCAGATTTAAAATTAATCGTGTGGTCGCTTGGATAAGCGGGCATGTGGTTTGGTAACTTGAGGAAGTCATCCAAAAGTTTCATTTCCAGCTCCAAGACAGATTTCAAGATTTAAAACTTGAAAAATTCAATTGAACTTAAATTGCCCGGTTCCTGGTTCAAACTGTGAACTGGACAGAAAATTGACTAAGTTTGGAACAGCATAACTTCCAGTATATTTCACCCCTTATGGTCTATCTTACATGGTTGGAAAGTTTAGGTAGTCCTCTAACATTCTTATGTTCAACTTCAGATCAGAATCCCCCTGTAAACTATAGAAAAAAATCAAATTTCCAAACTCTGTTAAATCTGGACAGAGACTGGACAGTTTTTGTACCCTGTCACTCTCTTGATCATATCTCTTCATAGAATCGACAAATGAATTTATGTAATGCATTTATGTAATCCTGAGGATGTATGAAAAAATGTTGTAATTCATGATTTTTTGCATATATTGATGTTTTGTATCTGGAAAAATGTGGACAAAATCAGCCTTAAACAAAGGAGATGCTGTCAAAAATTTTCCAGAAAACTGTCAACTTGCAAAATATATTTGAGTGTACTACAATTTTTTAGTTTAACTCAAATCCTGAATGTGCCTCTAACTGGATGCAAAATTCGAATTTCTCCAGACTGGTCAGAATGAACAGAAACTGAGACAGAATTCCAGTGTTATGTTTCATTGGGCATTTGAATTTGGATTCATTTCATAATTCAATTTTCACATCCATGATCTATTTATCCACAAAGTTTGTTGAATTTGAGAATTTGAATCATTCAAGTACTTCTTTTATTGATGACGAATGTGATACTATTGCCGGACGGATGGGTATTTTCCACGTGCGCTAGCCATCCGGGCTTCCCGATCATGTTGCAGGAAGTGCTCCAACAGTTTGGCTTCATTGAGATGCCATGCTATTGGGGTCAAGAGGCGGTTGACAGAGGCATACTGTCATGTACCGTTCTGGTCGACATCCCGGTGAGTCTGCGTTTTTACGGCTGGGATCCTTTTTCGGTCACGATCTAGGGATCTCGTTTGAAGGACACGTGGGCCATTGCAGCGGGCGAGGCGCTTATGAAGCTTTGTGAGCTTCATCAAGATGCCATGGCTGGGACACAATTTTCTCTTCTCCTGGTCCGTGGTGCTGCTGGTTTTGAGTGGCAACGTCATATGGTTGCGGCCTATCAACCATACGGCAACACAACCTCGACAACACTTGGGACTTATGCCGCTGCATCCATCATGGTGGTTCTCGCACAGGGTGCAATTCTTTGGGATCAGTTCGAAGCCTTGAGGCAAGCGATGGAACGGGGTGTCACTCTTGATTATATCAATGAGAACCTCTGTTTGTTCCTGGCTCCAACGAATCACCGGCTGAATCATTGCGAGGATCAGCTGAATCACACTCGCACAAGACTGCAAAAAGCTCGCGCCGAACTGAGGCAAACTCGCACAGAACTGCAGCAAGCTCGTGATGGACTGCAGGCGAGTCAGTTGGAGGTGCAACAACAGCAAGAGCAGCTGTTGGTAGTCACCGAGGCACGAGACGAAGCCATCGAGGAAGCTCAGAATTGGGAGTACGAGGCAGACCAACTTCATGATGACGTGATTGAGGCCGAAGCACAATGGCAACACGTTGTGTACCCACCGGCTCATAACATGCTGCTGAATATGGGCGAGCAGGTGCTCTCAAGTTCTGAGGAGCAAGAAGATCCTGAGATACTCGAGTACACCGATGGCGATGCATCGGAGTAGTATGGGGCAGCAATACTGCCATCACGGGGCAACGTATAGTTAGTGGTTGCTCGTGTTTATTTTTTAGCCATGTTTGTGTTTGTTGAAGTGTAGCAACGACACTTCCTCTGGTACTACCAAATGTAGTCCGCCGAGGTTCTTGTTTCAGTTGGGGTGCTTAAAGATTGAAAACGAGATGGTGACACAGGAGATTTACGTGGTTCGGGTCGCCTGAGCGTAACTCCCTACTCCACGGGGTTTGTGTTCTTGTATTGTATGAGTCTCTATCCTAGTATGCGGGTTATCTTGAATCAGATCTCCCTGGGTTCGTGTGGCACAACCCTTTTATAGTTCTAAAGGCTGACTGTTACATCATTCACCTGGCCCGACATGTGGCCCTGGTATATTAAATTGCCTAATACACTGTCTACGGGTATTAAGCATGGTTAATAGTGTAATAATGTGCCTTAATGGCCGCATTACCCCTATTAACAGTGCTCTGATCGCGTGTTGTTAATACATCATTAACAGCACGTAATCAAATCTTATAACGGCCGCTTTGATTGTCACTTGAATGAACGTGCTAAAGGAGATCTACCTGTGTATACGTTGATGAAGGTCCGGAAGCTCCACATGTGGTAGCTCTGGAGCTTTCCCTTGCGGGAGGGTAGGTCCGGGGTTGTTCTACACGTGTCGGCACCGAAGCTCCTCTCTACTGGGGGTTAGGTCCGGGGTCGTTGTACACGTGTTGTCACCGAAGCTTTCCTTCATTGGGAGCTTAGTTCTGGTTTTCCTTTACACGTGTTTGCCCAGGAGCTACCCATATGAGGGGAGCGGGTCCGGTGCAATGTGACATGTGGGACTTGAGGAGACCTTCAATTCTGACAGGTAGAACTTCCTTGTACTCTTCGCGGTTCTGAGGGGTACCTGGTACGCAGGGTACCGATAGTGTCATATTATAAATAGTAGTGGGTGTGTATGAGATTACAAGATGTGTATGACATCTCATGGAGACCAAGTGTAGTTGAGATGCACTTCCGTAGTGGGGTCCATCATTTTGGAAATGACTATTGTACACTTGGTCATGAGATAATACATCTTGTATAAAGTTTGTACTTTATTAATATATGTGAATGTTATGCAGTTATCACCTTGTCAATAACCGCACTATTGTAGTATGGAATGGATGAAGCAAACAAACATGTTGCTGATTTTAATTCATGTGGATGCAGAATGGTGTGTACGCGTTCTATGACCGAAATGGGAGGTTCGAGCTGGGGTCGTGAGGATGAATCTCCGACCCGGGAGCAAACCGCGACACCACAGAAACAAGTCCCTCCACCACCACCACCTGAACCGCGTTTCCCACCGCCATTTCCACAGCAGCAGCAGCAGCAGCAGCAAAGGATGGCCCCGCGTGTGTATCCACCTCCACCACGTGCACTGGGATTCCGTCCGCAGCTTGGCAGGAACCCAACACAATACACGTGCTACACGTGTGGCCGTGTCGGGCATTTTGCGAAGGACTTCCCCGAACAGCGACAAGGCGACACGCAAGCGCCATATAGGGATGCAGCTCAACCCCGCAACCAGCCCAAGAAACATGCAGCAAAACCCGGAAACATCCACCACTAGCTATCAAAGACGCGCCGGAAGGCGAACCCGTCTTTGCGGGTACGTTCTCTCTACTCCCAAATCCCGTCATCATATTATTTGACTCCGGTGCCACCCATAATTTCATTAGACAATCATATGTAATCAAATAACAATTACAAATCATTCCCACGAAATGTCCATATTTGATTTGCTCTGCGGGTGGGACAGTAGCAACTGATAGAATGGTCTATAGAGCACCACTTCAGTTGGGTGGGAATCTATATATGACTTCTCTGGCCCCCTTTGGTAGAGCTTCACAGAGCTGATTCTCAGGATCTGAGAAGCTATGCCAAACATTATTTTTCAGGAGAAGTGATTCTTGGCTGATTCTGTGAAATGATTCTATAAAATGAACTATGGGGCTGGAAACTGAAAAAATAGTTTCTCCTGATTCTATGAAGTGATTCTCTATCATGATTATATGAGTTTATTCTAGAAAATCATTTTCAGCCACAGAATCACTTCACCAAATATCAGAAGTGAATCTAAAGAATCAGCTCCGTGAAGCTCTGCCAAAGGGAGCCTAATTATATTAGAGAGTCAAAATCTTGATGTCATCTTAGGAATGTCGAGGCTGCATCATCATGGTGCTGTTCTCGACATTGTTCCACGTGTGGTCCATTGAACTCTCCACTATATGAACCACACACTCTCATTCTAAACCGCCTTATCCAAGAAATTCCAGCCACATACAACACAGAAGCCACAAATCTTGAGGACATTCGTGTGGTCCATGAATATCCAGACTTGTTTCTCGACAACCTTCCAGGTATGCCACCGGATAGGGACATCGTGTTCAAGATTGAACTTATTCCAGGAACCATGCCTATTTCTCGAAGGTCGTATAAGATGGCACCAAATGAGTTGGCGGAATTAAAGGAGCATTTGAAGGACCTTCTAGACAAGGGTCTCATACGCCCAAGTTCATCACCTTGGGGCTGCTCCGTGTTGTTTGTATAGAATAAGGACAAGACGTTACGTCTATGTGTGGACTATTGTCCGCTCAATTTCGTGACAATCAAGAACACGTATCCACTACTGCGCATTGATATTTTATTCAATCAACTAGTGGGTGCTAAAGTATTTTCGAAGATGGATCTTCGATCCGGATATCATCAAATCAAAATCTGACCGAAGGATATTCCGAAGACGGCATTCTGATGAGATACGGGCTCTATGAATATCTTGTCATGTCGTTCGGACTTACCAACGCGTCGGCTCACTTCATGTATTTAATGAACTCAGTTTTCATGCCGGAGTTGGATAAGTTTGTTGTGGTATTCGTCGATGATATTCTGGTTTATTCTAAATGGGAGGAAGAACACGCCAAACACTTGCATATCATGCTCCAACGATTGTGAGATCACAAGCTTTATGCAAAATTCAGCATGTGTGAATTTTGGATCAGCCAAGTACCATTTCTTGGTCACATTATTTCAGCGGAAGGCATCGCTGTGGATCCAAGCAAAATTGTACAAGTGCTGAATAGAAGTCTCCAACATCCGTACACGAGGTTCGCAACTTCCTCGGGTTAGTGGGATATTATCGGAGGTTCATTCCGAGATTCTCAAAAATTGCTAAACCGATGACGGAGCTGCTGAAAAAGGGGACTAAATATATTTGGACCAAGGCATGTGACGATGCATTTCATGCATTGGTGAAACATCTCACAACAGCTCTAGTGTTAGCTCAGCCGGATACGACCAAATCTTTCGACGTTTATTGTGATGCGTCTGACATTGGTCTCGGTTGCGTGTTAACGCAAGAAGGCCGCGTGATCACCTATGGATCACGGCAGCTCCCAAATCATGAGCAGAATTATCCAACTAATGACCCTGAGCTCGCTGCCGTGGTACTCGCTTTGAAAATGTGGAGGCATTATTTAATCAGAAATCTAGTGCACCTCTACACCGATCACAAGAGTGTGAAATATATATTCACTCAGAAGGAACTGGATATGCGACAGCAAGATGGTTGGAACTGATCAAAGATTATGAGATTGGAATTCATTACCATCCCGGCAAGGCAAATGTAGTTGCCAATGCGCTGAGCTGCAAGTCTCACGTCAATAATCTGTCCATCACTCCGATGGAAGAGGACGAGCCGAGTTTATACTTGGTTCCATATGGGGCGTTATATAATCTTGCTCTCATCCCTACTATACGAGAGGAGATTATGGAAGCCCGAAAGAAAGACATGGGTATGTCGCACATTCGGGGGAGAATGAAGAATGGGGAAATGAAGTGCTTCCGAAGTGATGAACATAGTACCCTGTGGTTCAAGAAGCGTATCGTGGTACCCCCTGACATAACACTTCGGAAGAAAATCTTGGACGAAGATCACTTGTCCAAGTATTCTATTCATCCGGGCAGCAACAAGATGTATCAAGATTTAAAAACCAGATTTTGGTGGACACGGATGAAAAGAGAAATTGCAAAGTACGCATCCGAGTGTGATACGTGTCGGCGAGTGAAAGCCGACCACATGAGGAAATCCGGACAGCTGCAACCATCAAGAATCACGGCGTGGAAATGGGAGGATAATAGTATGGATTTCATTGTCAGGTTGCCTCTCACATTGCACAAGCATGATTCGATTTGGGTGATAGTCGATCGACTAACCAAATCAGCTCATTTTATTCTGGTACATACAAAGTACATTGCCAATAAATATGCGGAGTTATATATTGCAAGAATCACGTGCTTGCACGGAGTTCCCTGGACTATTATTTCAGACCGCGGTGTGCTGTTTGTCGCTCGTTTTTGGGAACAGCTGCATGCATCATTGGGGACAAAACTGATCCGAAGCTCCGCATATCACCCGCAGACCGACGGTCAAACTGAAAGGGTGAATCAAGTTTTGGAAGATACGCTACGCGCTTGTGCCATCCATCACAGTAAAAATTGGGATGATCATTTACCGTTAGCGGAGTTCTCATATAACAATGGCTATCAAGCTAGCATCAAGATGGTGCTGTATGAAGCTCTCTACGGCCGGAGATGTCGCACACCACTCAACTGGTGTGAGTCCGGCGAGCGAGTTATATAGGGAATTGATCTTGTGAATGAAGCCGAAGAACGAGTACAAGTGATCCAAGCCAATCTCAAGGCTGCTCAATCTCGTCAGAAAAGCTATGCGGATAAAAGACGTCGACCTCTCCACTTCGACATCGGAGACCACATTTATCTCTGTGTCTCTCCGATGAAGGGATTCATCGTTTCGGAGTGAAGGGAAAACTTGCTCCACGATTCATCGATCCGTTCACCATCATTGAAAAATGCGAACCTGTGGCCTATCGTTTGGAGTTACCGGCGTCACTATCTGAAGTTCATAATGTATTCCATATTTTTTAGCTGAGGAAGTGTCTTAAATCCGCAGCTAAAATCCGTACCGAAGACATTGAAGCTCTCCAACCGGATCTCACTTATTCTGAGTATCCGATCTGGATTATTGATGAAAAGACTCGCACCACAAGAAACCGGACTTTGTATTTCTACAAAGTCTTGTGGAGCAACCATACCGCTGAGGAAGCAACGTGGAAAGCGAGGACTATCTCCGCACAAACTACCAGATTTATTATCAACTCATATCTAGTAATCTTTTTTACCTCCGTCTCTTTTATTTGTAATCTCGGGACAAGATTCTTTTGGGGGGGGGGACTGTAAAAGCCCAAAATTTCTTAGTGCAAAGTTCAGATGGGATATGTAAAAATTTGAATGGGAAAAATAAATCAAAATGGCAATTGAAAATCAAACAAATTCAAGCTTGAATAAAAGAAATTCAAAAATTCAAAATTAGCTCCTGTTCAAACTTTGCCAAAATAAAAATCTGAGCTCACCATTAAATTCCAAATATTCCAAATAGCCTCTCTGTAAAGTTTCAAAATTTTTGAAGCTCATTTGCTATCGAATTCAGTGGCTCCATTGAATTCTATTCAAATTCAAATTTGAATTTGAATTGCATCTGAAATTTGTCCAAATTTGAAATCCAATTTCAGAATAATAGTCTCCATAGTTAAATCGGCCTCTCCACAAAAATCTAAATTTTTTGGATCAATATTGGTGGGAAAATTTAAGGAGCAGAGAAGATAGGCTTAAGAGGGCAGTGCGACCCACTGGTCAGTGGGACTTCTACAGTAGTGCTCTGCACGCCGTTTTTCTGGCGCTGCCCAGCTCGACACCGCAAGGCATGCACCATGCTAGCGAGATGCTTTCCTACCTGCATCGTGGCACGCTCCCTACACCTCTCCCTCTCTAACTCTGCTCCGTCGACCGAGTGGAATAGCAGCGGCATTTTTCCTCTGTTCTCTCCCGAGCTCTCCCCATCGCCCTTGCTGCCTCCCCGTGTATCTCCGCTTCCAGGACGAGTTGGCGCCCGAGTGCAACAGCAAAAAGGTGCACCAAGCTTCCCTCTAGCCTCTGGTACCATCGGTTCCTTCGTCCTTTACGTTTTGTCGTGGTATTTTGAAGTTTCCCTGGAGCTTGCGGGTGAAGCCGCTGGGAAACCATCTGCTCCACGAGGACAGGCCACTACAAGCATGTTCTCATCTCCTTCCTTGAAGCAATTAGGTGCGCAAAGGTAAATAAATCCTTCTGGTAAAGTTTCAGCACCTATCGTGCCTCCTAGCTTCCGTATCTCGAGTTTCACCGTAGCTAGTTCATACCGAGGTCACTAGATCATCGGTTTAATTCCGTTTCTACGTGCAACGATTTTTCAATCCAATCAAGAATTATACTCTAGATCTCCCGGCGCATCATCTCACCAAAAATGAAGGGAAGTCATCGAGAGACGAGGTCGGATTTCGAGTTTTCGCGGCCGCCAATGAAAATCCATCGGTCTGCCGTCGAACCCATAGTTGCCGGCCATTCAACCACTATTGCACCAACAAATAATCTTCATCATGCTCCCAGGGACATTCCCAGCTTTTCCCTGAGGTGCTTGCGCCATTTCTGATCGATTCCGACCATCGCCGAAACCCTAGCTCCGCCACCGCCGTCGCGCACGGTATTCCGGCCATCGCCGTCGTTCGGCGATCTCTCCATCGTGCTCAGCACCCTGGAAAACGGTTAGGTGGTGAGTTTAGGGGTGAAGGAGGGCCGGGAAAGGGGAACCGGCGAGCTCGCCGGCGCAGAGCCATCGCGGCCGAGCGGCGCGTCGCGTCGTGAGGTTGAAGAAGCCTTGCGGGCCCCACAGGTCAGCGACTGTTCCCCCCCCCCTCTTGGATCTGCTGTGGCCACCGCATCGGCTGCGGCTGCACGGGTTGATCCCTATGGTCCATGTGCGGCCCAGCTGTGATTGGTCATTTTAAACAGTGGGACTTAGTTGATTAATTCAAACATTTCCTTTTTCATTCAATCCAGATTTCATTCAAAGTTCTAAAATCAATTTGTCCTAGTAGAATTGATCAAAAAATTTCCGAATACATTCTGGTAGACTCATCTTGATCCCTAGTTTGCAGTGGTGCAATTTATTGGACATGAAAGTCCCAGAATTTTCATAATTAATTTTTTTGAGCTAATTGCTTGGGAAATTAATTACTCCTGTTTTGTTAGTTAGAAAATTCCAAAATTTGTTCCGAACACTCTTAAAAGTGCACTTGATCTCCAGTAAAAATTTCAGATTCATTGGACTTCATTTACTGGACCAAATAGTGTTCAAAACACCTATGTCATTGAAAAATGGAAAATGTCCAGAAACATTGTCAACATTTTCCCCAAACTTGTAAAATCGGTTTCTCCCTGTAGAAAGCTCAGAAAAATGTGAAACAAATTTTCCCAGAACCAGTGGGAACCCCTCTACCATGATCATCCAGGTTTAGCCAGGACAAAGCTCCAGAATGTCAAACAAAATTCAGAGAATGATTTTATTTGTTAGAATTTTAGAGACAACAAGCTTCCTTGAATATCTTCAATATTTGGTCCATATCTTCCTCATAGAACCTAGTATCCACTGAAAAAATCCCAAAGCCAATTAAAATATTTTTCTTACTTGATCAGTGGTTATTATATCTTTATTACAGTTTCTATATCACTCATGTACTTTATATATTGAATATCATATAGTGACCGAGATCGAGGAGGACCCGGAGGCCTTGTACAGCATCCTGCCAGAATATAACTTCCCCTTTGACTCACAACCAGGCAAGCCCCGGTTTGCATTTAAGTGCTATTTCAAAGTTTATATTTGTATCACTTATGTCTAGGATGATTTTGTGCATTAGGGCTAAGGTGCTTGTTACTCGACTTGCATGACCCACAAATCCCATGGAGTATTGGGTAGGTCTACTGCCCAATGAGTAGAAAATGCTATGCTTATGTTCATAGGGATCCGGTAGAAGTCGAGTAGTTGGAATCTACTTGCGAGATAGGATTTTATCACACGAGATGAATTGGATCAAGGAATGGTTTATGAATATGAAATTGAGACCGAGCAGCGGGTAGGATGCAGCGAGACATGGTCTCACGTGCGTAGCCCTGCTTGTGTCGATTGAGGACTGATCCGTGTGTGGCCCTGCTGGATAAGTTTGAACTGCACCAGATGCATACTGGCTATATGGAAACCAAGAAACCGATGTAATTGGTTAAACTGGCTGTCGAGGCTTACCCTACCGTTTTATAGGAGTGGACTGAGGGTAGCAAGGTGTAAATTTGCCGGCGGGCATAGAAGATGCTCCGCGTGGGGACCTCCTGCCCATTACGGAAGGACCGATTCGGCATTTGGGTTTCCTTTGAAAGGTTGTTGCATACAACATAGTATTGAAGTGTGATTTGATCCACTTCCAAAATGGGTGTATGTGGCGTGTTATCTAGGTGTGTCCTGATAGCAATCACCATCCCTCGCAGTTATTTGAGTACCGCTTGTTCACTACGCTATGACGTAGTAAATACTGAAGAAGTCAGGAGAATACGATGTATTGAATTGTAATTGTTTAGAAACTTTGGTTGCTGTCAAAGATGATCACTAAGGTTACTTTATTAAACTTGTAAGCTGCTGTTAATAATTTGAAAATTAAGGATCAACATGTAGGCGAGTCATTTACTGCAATATCTATGCCTATGTTAAGTATTCGTGCATATAGAGTTCCATGTTTAGATGAGAAGATTAAGTCTTGTTGAGCCTTCCTGCTCACGGTTGCTATATTAAGTTGTTTGCAGGTGAGACGTATGAAGAAGGGCCCGAGGATGAGGCAATGCCCCCGTCGGGGTATACCGCCGAGTGTGAGCCCTGCACGCTGCCGTAAATTTGTGTGTGGCTAGTGTGCAGCGTCCGCAGGTTGGACGGTTGTACTTTTGCATAGCTAGGTTGAGATTTTAGCTATGAGTATTATCTTCTATTGTACATTAATTATTGAAAAAGACTTCCCCTGTTTATATAAATACAACTTTGTATGTTGTCGTATTCTTTTCGTGTGTGCTGTTGGGTGCCGCATCACATGGCACCACCCTCTGCGATTCCTAGAATGTGTGGACCTGGTCCTCACATATTGCCTCAAACAAGCTCCTAGAGCTTGGTATGAGTGTCTTAGAGACTTTCTAACTCAAAATGGTTTCAAATTTGGGATGGTCGATTACACTTTATTCACTAAGCATTTCAATGATGATTTGTTTTTGTTTGCCAAATATATGTCGATGACATTACATTTGGTTCTACTAACAAAACTTTTTGTGATGAGTTTTCCAAGATAATGACTGAAAGGTTTGAGATGTCCATGATGGGGGAGTTGAAGTTCTTCCTAGGTTTTCAAGTGAAGCAACTCAAGGAAGGCACGTTCATTAGTCAAACAAAGTACACACAAGATATACTCAAGAAGTTTGACACGAACAAAGCCAAACCCATCAAGACTCCAATGGGAACCAATGGGCACCTCGACCTTAATGAAGATGGTCCAAGTGTGGACCAAAAGGTATATCGTTTCATGATAGGTTCATTGCTTTACTTATGTGCATCTAGGCCTGATATAATGTTAAGTGTTTGTATGTGTGCTCGATTCCATACTGCTCCTAAGATGTGTCATTTGACCACCGTTAAGAGAATTCTAAGATATTTGGTTCACAAACTAAGCCTAGGACTTTAGTACCCCAAGGGATCTAAGTTTAATCTCATTGGATATTCTGATGCGGATTATGCAGGGTGCAAAGTTGATAGAAAAAGTACCTCCAAGACTTGCCAATTCCTAGGTAGGTCCCTAGTGTCTTGATCCTCAAAGAAACAAAACTCCATTGCTCTTTCCACTATCGAAGCGCAGTATGTCGCTGCCGGAAGTTGTCGTACACAACTTCTTTGGATGTGACAAACTCTTAGGGACTATGGCATAAACTTGTGCCATATCCCTCTCCTATGTGACAATGAGAGTGCCATCAAAATAGCCCACAATCCAGCTGAACACTCAAGGACCAAATACATTGATATCTGCCACCATTTCTTGAGAGATCACTCCATCAAAAAGACATAGTGATTTCCTATGTCAGGACCGAAAAAAAATTGGCCGATATCTTCACTAAGACCTTAAATGAGAAAATATTTTGTGAACTTAGGAGTGAGTTCAATATCTTAGATTCTCGAAATGTGGCTTGAGTCTTGCACATCTGATTGTTACTTGTACTTGATTCAAAATTGATGCATGCTTTCGAAAGACTCACCTTTCTCAATTTTATACAAAACTATTTGAAATTACCGAATCTTTGTGAATTATGGTCATAGTTTGGTTGTTGATTGCTTACTGACCATGTTTGCAAAGATTTTTTTTGTGAAAAACTAGTCCAAAAAGATCAAATCCATGGTGAAAACTCAATATATATGTGTTTTCAGTCTTTGGACCGGACTAGTCCACCCCAATGGTCAGACAAGTTCGGAGTCCAGCTTTGCCGGGCTCTGACGGACAAGTCCCAAACCAACTTGTCCATCCATAGGTCGGACATGTCCGGCCCATCCGAGTAGTCCGGACCTAGTCTGTTGACCGGACAAGTCCTGGTATCCAACCGTACTTGTCCGGCCCTTGAGGATTTAACCTCCCCAAGGGACCCCCGACCTCTCACTTTCACTCCAACCTCTCTCTGTCTCCTCAAAATGCGAAAACCGCACCCCAAATCAGCGATTTTCGATTTCATCCACCAAAAACCGATTCTAGTACATGGATTGAAGTCCCACGGTTCGTGGGAACTCTTCCCCAAGCTACCTAGGCCGATTCTTTATCCACATTTCATCGATTTGAAGATTTGAGGAGATATTCTTGATCTAACTCTAAGTCCTTCAAACTCATATCTTTTAGGTTTTTTGATAGAAACCTCTTCACAAAAGTTGTTCTACATGTCATTGTGATCCTATCCTTGGAATATAGTGCCTGGATCCGTAGTTTTTACAAAAATCATCAAGATTAGGGTTATTGATGTGTACACCAGACTAGTCCAACTATAAGGCGGACAAGTCCGTCCTGTGCGGACTAATCCGTTCCTTGGGAGGACAAGTCCGTGGTTCACAATGAAAACTCTAACCTTGATTGTTTCTGTGAATCTAACGCAATATTCCACTTCCTTGGACTCATATACTCTCTTGTTCATATCTTCTTAGGGACGATGTCGAACCACGACGACTCGCCTCTATCTGATCTCTGCATGAGGCGGCGAGGTAGGAAACCTATCATCATGATCTTGAGGACCGAGAGCTTGATATAGCTCTCCTCGAATCGAGGACTAAGGCAAGGAAGGCCAAGAAACAGTAACGTGAGGCTCATAACTCATCTGCAGCCTGTTGACGTGTCTTACGTCACATACCATCTCTAGTAAGAGATGAGGTCTGCAAGCACACGGAAACTATCGTGTAGCATTTCACCCAAGAGTATCGTATTTATCCCAAAGGAAGGCAATAGAGTAAAGTAGACACTATTCTTATGATCAAGCTATGGGGTACTAAACAATTATCAAGACAGGGGTAAGTTGATAATATGGGTAGTGTGACACACACCTAAGCAATCTATTCTAAAGGGTAGATGGGTCCTAATGGAGATTAGACTAAGAACTGGGGAGTTACTCCTACAATGCTTCTAATAAACATATACATAGTCTAGGTTAGATACTAATGAGCATCTCAATGGTGAATACTTATGCTTAGTTGTTCAACATATCGGACACGGGTTTACCACTAGCAATTTTATGACTCCCGCCAAGATCCTGTGGCATAGCCGAACGTGGAGGATTACAAAGGACAGATAGGGCTGTCACCACCTAATGTCTACCTCTTCAATCCGTGAGTCTATGAGACATCCAACATTACTTCTCTATCCTAGCACCATGCTAGCATATTAAGTAAATACCTTAAGAGTCATGACACAAGCCATCTTAAGGCAATGACTAACCTAAACATTGTTGAACCAATGTTGAGACATAGCATAAGTTATTCATATCAACATGATCATATCATAACTAATTAGACTATAGTGGGGGTTTGTAGTGTTTATGATGATAGATTAAGAGTGATATAGCATAATCATAAAGACTACTCCTACCACATACATGGACTACACGATCAAACAAGAAACACTTCATCCAAGTATATGAATAAAATAAGACTAAAGATAATATATTTATTATGCATAATGTCACAAATATAAGAAAAGATACATGAGCCATACGTTTCCCAATTTGGACTTGAGACTAGAGGCTCTCCTTCCTATAGCCTAACTCCACTAAGGACTAAGAGAACTAGTGTATACAATAGAATGATGCTCAAGTGGTGTGTGTTGAAGTGAGGGGTGAGGGGTCCTATTTATAGGTGGAGAAGGGTTAGTTCCCGCCACCAAAAGCACGCGAATCAGTCATCAACGACTTCATCAAGCTGGGAGAAGCCAACACGTGGAAGTTGATCAGGTCTGGCGCCAGGAAGGTGCCGGCCGAACCACTAGGTCGGCCGACCTGGTCCTGGCTCCAAACGGCATGTGCTTTCTCCAGGTGTCTTCCAGGTGGGTCCCATTGACTGAAATAGGGTGTACACCATTATATGGCCTTGGATACTTCTGTTTGTGGCCCATTTGATCCATGTGGTGCCACATGTCGGCGCTTGATTGGCTGAAATGATATTTTATAGGATCCATCTCCTTGTTTCACTTCAACTCTGTATAAAATACCTGCATGCACCAATTTCTCCAAGGACAAGTGGAAATTGGTTAAATAGAAAGGTGATGTGTGTAATAAATGATATTTCCTTCACATAATTGAGTTATATTGACGGGTGAAATTGGTATATAACAGCTGTCAACAAACTCCCCCAAGCTTATCCTTTGCTCGTCCCAAGCAAAGTCAAAAATTTAGGTTGATGATCAGGAATTGCTACAATATTCTACTTTTCAAAAGTACCATGTGCACAACAAAATACTCTAACTAGTATTGCAAAAATTGGCATGGTGCTTCACCCATCTTAAGTTATTATGGGGCTTATGCCATCTCCTATTCATGGGTGCTTGAAAGATAGAACGGCAAATAGAGCACACATATCCTAGAAATCAAGATCCACTCAAATTCCAGAGAGTTCAATTTAGATTATAAGTACCTCAATTTGATTCTCTCAATCTCTCCTTTATGTGTAGTGGAAATATGTCCTCACCAAGGCATTTTGCCTCAATTCATCCTACCACTGAATAAGGCTTGTATGTGGAGTTTGGTAGGGAATGTAGTAGGCATATTTGCAACACATTATATTGCTAAGTCAAAAAAGCAAGCCTTAGGAGAAATCAATTCAAAACTATTTGATTCAAGACTTGTGCATGTGTGATGGAATGGAGGTGGACGTGGATATTTGAGATGACTTTTTTTTAGTGGACTCTCTTATTTTGTAGGGATGAAACATGGATACTTTTATCTTTTTTTTTCTTTCTCATGCTTTTGATGTAAGCATGCATTTTTCTTTTTTTTTCTTTTTCTTGTAGCCATGTCTTCTACTCCTTTTTTATGCAATAAATTTGGAGAGAGTACTAAGCATGAATAGTATGGAGTTTCTTTTCTTATTGTGGAATGGTGGTATGATGGGAATTTGCTTACTTCAAGTGTAGAAGTACAGCATGTGCAAGTGAAGTCTTGAATTCATAAAGTAATTAGTGAAATCTCACATAGGTCTATACTAGTTTGACGAAGCTCAATGTAAAGACAAATAGCATATGCATAAGGTATATCAATGTAATATATCATATGGATTTGGTAGGTATTTCAAATCAAATGACAGTAACTTAAATCTTTTTAGACTTTCTCTGGAAATCTAAGTTTCACTTTCAAACTAGGAATAACAGCCCTATCACTCTATCATATCTCACAACAACTTAGAATTGGATTAAGCTATTGCTACCCACAATTTCCAAATCAAGGAAAAAGTAATACTAGCCTATGAAAGCAATATTTTGGAGAGTAGTAAGTTGTAAACTAGCAACTTAAGAAAATTAAAACAGAGCAACTATTCATCATTTCATCTATGTGAATTCCAAACCATTCTTACCACACATATTTTATTTTATTTTGAAAGCAAATCTACTCCACTTATTTTTAAGTTTTTTTATATGCAAGATGGATGATGGGTGAATGGAAAAAAATGCAAGGGGTGTGATACAAGTTACCTCAAGTGGGGGTCCTCCCCCAAGCTTGTTCTTGTTCAAGGTCCGCGATAGGGGCTGAAATCCTAATGATGGATGTCGGCAATGAGGTTGGCCTAACCTTTTTGCAGCATGGCTTTGGCATTGGAGGGTTGAGTGTCGATGTTGGATTGCCTTCCATGGGTTTCATGAGTGTGGTCGAGGAGAGTGTTCTCTATGTCGCTCGTCCACACTTCAAGGTTTTCATAGGTTGGATTTACCTTGTTATTCCATGGCTAAGATAGTGATAACCCTTAGCACAAAGGCATGACGTGCACTCAATATGCATTGAGTGTGTTCCGTCATTCTTTGGCTAAGGTGTATCATACCTTCCTTCAATAAAGGCATAACTTGTACCCTTCATGCATTGGGTGTGATTTGTCATTCCTTGGCTAAGGTAATGACACCCTTTAGCCATAAAGGAGTGACATGTAACCAACATGTGTTGAGTATGATTCGTTATTCCTTGGTTAAGGTACAACATACCTATAACCACAAAGGGATGACGTGCACTTAACATGGGTTGAGTGTGATCCGTTGTTCCTTGGATAAGGTATAAAATACCTTCTGGCCACATAGGAACAACTTGCACCCAATATATATTGGATGTGATCTTGTTATTCTTTGGTTAAGGTACATCATACCTTTTATCCACAAAGGAATAAATTACACCCAATGATGGTGGCCATTTCGTTGAGCTTGAATGAGTGCTTAGAATAGTTGAGAGCATAATGCTCTCACATATTTGTAGTAGCCCATTGGTTGTTCAAGGAGGGTTTCCATGTCAAATCTTTGGTCTCGTATAGTTATGGTTGACCTTCGGGCTTAATTTCCGATAGGTAGCAAGCATCCTAATTTACTCCTTGGCCAAGAGATATTGAAACGAAATCCTCTTAGGGTTTCAACAATCGGATCTTTGAATGCCTGCATAGTTATTTTACTTCTGCAGACTTCCTCTCAATGATAGAGAGGGATTTGATGAGTAGGTTTAGGCTCGATCTTCCGAAAGGTAAGTCAATTGGGGGTGGAGAACTTGATGTTGATGATCTGCGGCACTCGAGAAGTTCGAATACCCCTGCAATCACTACACCACTGCTCCGTTGGTTATCAACCGTGTGGCACACGCTTGACCCTGCCAAGAAGGCTAATCCCTGCAAGTGAACCGAGAACACAAGCAAGAATGTAGAAGACACGATCTGAAGTTTAGAAGTTGGGGTCTCACAAACCGTAGAACACCAAAATTGTTATTTTAAGCAAAACCCACCGAATATGACCAGCGGCTGCAGTATTTAAAGGCTAGGGTTCAGCCGAAACACGATTAGACGCGTCCCTAATAGACTCATACGGGATACAAGGCCCAAAGGCCCGATTCTGTGGCACAGCACCGGACAGAAATCTGGACTCGACTTGTTTCGACGATTCCCAATGACTCCAGAGAAATTTTGAGGTGGGACCAGAATCATTGGAAAGTTTATCTTCTCCTCTTTCCGTGCATATGTAGAACGTCGAAACGGAGTCCATATGCCTCCTGGGCGTCCGTTTTAAGGTGTACTGCTCCTGGACTCCGAGTTGAACTCGAGTCCGAGTTGTAAACTAATTCCATCGACTTGTGGACGTCCCAGCTGGTTCTCCACACTCCCAAGGCCTCTTTCCTTCACTTTTTGATCTTCTCCATTATTCCTAATAACAATTAAATCATCACATAGCAATCTATTCTCAAACTCACATGCAAAAGAAGTTAGGAGCGAGTTCATCTGCTGATTTATTAACTGTGCTCGTGCTCTTGTGATTGGTACTTGCATTTCAATGTGTGTCTCTGCTGTTGTGATGTCCTCATCATCCTCCCCCTCTTGAATTGGAGTCGTCCTCGACTCAAGTTCATCTTCTTCTCCCAAGTACGGTCGCAAATCTGAAATGATAAAGGTAGGACTAACCCCAAAATCGGGAGGCAATTCAAGCTTATATGCATTATCATTAATATTTTCAACAATCTTAAAAGTACCAGCAGATCGTGGCATAAGTTTAGATTTTTCTCAAGTCGAGGAATCACTCTTTTCTCAGATGTAACCACACCAAATCACTTGGTTCAAGTTTTACTTCCTTTCTACCTTTACTCCTTGCAATCCTATACTTCTCATTCATCTTTTCAATATTTTCCTTTGTAATTTCATGCATCTTAATAATGAATTCAGATCATTGTGTAGCATTCAAATTTATAGTTTCAGAAGGAGGCAAAGGTAGTAAATCAATAGGAGCACGGGGATTGAAACCATACACTACCTGGAACGGACTTACCTTTGTCGTGGAGTGAACGGATCTGTTGTAAGCAAATTCTATATGTGGTAAACACTCCTCCCACAACTTCAAATTTGTTTTCAAGACAGCCCGCAACATAGTAGATAAAGTACGATTAACTACCTCGGTTTGTCCATCCGTCTGTGGGTGATATGTAGTTGAAAACAGCAGCTTGGTTCCCAATTTATACCACAAAGTTCTCCAAAAATGACTTAAAAATTTTGCATCACGATCACAAACAATGGTATTTGGCACACCATGTAAACGGACAATTTCTGTCATAAATAAATCAGCAATGTGTGAGGCATTATCATTCTTATGACAAGGTATAAAGTGTTCCATTTTGGAGAAACAATCAACAACTACAAAAATACTATCCCTCCCCCTCTTAGTCCTAGGCAATACCAAAACAAAGTCCATAGAAATATCCTCCCAAAGTACACTAGGAACAGGAAGAGGCATATAAAGATCATGTGGGTTAAGGCGAGACTTAGCTTTATTGCAAGTAGTGCATCGTGACACGTAGCGCTTGACATCACGCCTCATCTTTGGCCAAAAGAAGTGTGTGGACAGCACGTCTTCAGTTTTATTCACTCCAAAATGTCCCATCAAACCTCCTCCATGTGCTTCCTACAAAAGTAATAGACGAACGAAGCTATCTGGAATGCATAGCTTGTTAGCACGATAGAGGAGACCCTGTCGCAGCACATATTTATTCCAAGTTCTTCCTTCTCTACAATTTTCAAAAGCATATTTGAAGTCCAAATCAGTAGGATATAATGCTTTTATTGCTTCCAAACCAAAGATTTTATGATCAAGTTGGGACAGCATGGTATAACGCCTAGATAATGCATCAGCAATGACATTTTCCTTCCCTTTCTTATGCTTAATGATGTGTGGAAACGACTCTATGAACTCAATCCATTTAGCACGTCGTTTATTCAGATTGGTCTGACACTTAAGATACTTCATTGATTCATGATCGGAATGTATGACAAACTCCTTAGACCAAAGATAATGTTGCCAAGTTTGTAATACTCGTACTAAGGCATACAATTCCTTATCATGAGTGGAATAATTCAGAGAAGGACCATGAAGTTTTTCACTAAAGAAAGCAACGGGTTTACCTCCTTATATGAGGACGCCTCCAGTACCAATGTCGCTTGCATCGCATTCTAGCTCAAAGGTCTTGTCAAAATCAGGAAGTTGTAGCAATGGTGCTTGTGTAAGCTTCGATTTGCGAGCATCAAAAGCTTGTTGCTGCTGTTCGCCCCATTGAAACGGCACTCCCTTCTTCGTTAGCTCATGTAGAGGTGCTGCAATGGTGCTGAAATCCCGCACAAAACGCCGATAAAAACCTGCAAGACCAAGAAAACTACAAACTTGCGTGATGGTTGTTGGGACTGGCCAGCTAGTGATCTCTTCAATTTTTTCCTCATCCATCTCAATTCCCTGCGAGGAAACGACATATCCAAGAAACAAGACTCGATTGGTGCAAAAGATGCACTTTTCGGGGTTACCAAACAAACGTGCATCTCTCAAAACAGTAAGAACAACACGTAAATGATCAAGATGTTCATCATATGACTTGTTGTAAATGAGGATATCATCAAAGTAAACCACCACAAATTGTTTAATGAAAGCACGTAAAACCTCGCTCATAAACGCATAAAGGTGTTGGGTGCATTAGTTAAACCAAAAGGCATGACTAACCACTCATAAAGTCCAAACTTGGTTTTAAATGCAGTTTTCCATTCATCTCCTAGTGCCATTCTAATTTGGTGATAACCACTACGCAAGTAAATTTTTGTGAAGATGATAGCACCACTCAATTCATCAAGCATGTCATCTAAGCGAGGAATAGGATAACGATATCGAATGGTGATGTTATTAATCGCTCGACAATCAACACACTTGCGCCAACTACCATCTTTCTTAAGAACCAAAAGAACAGAAACGGAACAAGGGTTAAGGCTTTCACAAATGTACCTACGGTCCAAAAGATCTTGGACTTGTCGCTGAATTTCCTTAGTTTCCTCTGGATTCACCCTGTATGCTGCACGATTTGGCAAACTTGCTCCTGGAATCAAATCGATCTTGTGTTCAATGCCTCTCATCGGTTGTAAACCAGGGGGTATCTCAGAGGGAAACACATCCTCAAACTCCTGCAAAAGGTTAGCAACAGCAGGGGGTAATGCAATAGAAGTTTCATGAAGTGAAAACATGGCTTCTTTGCATACTAAAGCATAGCACTCCCCTTAGCATCGAATAAATCAAAAAGGTCAGATTTAGTTGCGAGCAACGATGGTGATTTTAACTTAATGAATTGCTGTTTTTCAGATTCTAGTTTTGTTGCTTTGCCATCACGAATTTTACTCTTCTCAAAATGCACAATTTCAGCAGGAGTCATGGGGAGCAAAGTGATTTTATTTTCCTTATGCATGAGAGTATATTTATTAGTTCTACCATGATGAATAGCATCTGTATCAAATTCCCAAGGACGACCCAATAAAAGAGAACAAGCATCCATAGGAACGACATCAAAATCAGCAAAATAATGGTAAGAACCAATTAAAAAATGTATTCTCGCTGTTTGTGTTACCCGAACCTTACCGCTGTTGTTGAACCATTGAATGTGGTATGGATGAGGGTGTGCTCTTGTTGTCAAACCAAGTTTCTTGACGACGTCCGTGTTCACCAAGTTATTGCAGCTACCTCCATCAATTATAGTGTGTACACGACAGTCCTTGATGACGAGAAACATGTGGAAGAGGTTGTGTCATTGTAGCTTGTCGTCGGTCTCCACTTTGGATCTCAAGGCACGCTGCACAATGATGCTCCTATAGTCCTCCGTCGCCGCTGAACCAAGTACCTCTTCTTCGATGTGTTCGTCATTTGGATCTGTAAAGTCAGTAGCAAGAGAATATTCATCTTCAACATCCGAAGTACATCATACCCGCCATCATCGCGTCCTATGTATGCTCGTTTGCTCGGGCAATCTCTCATCATATGACCAAGTCCCTGGCAGCGGTGACACTTAATGTCATAAGTACGACCCGTAGAAGGAGTGGACGATGAAGGCTTGAATGATGTCGCCTTGCTGCCTTCCGGCACGCAAGAAGGTGGAGCAGCAGGTACATTTCGTTGGCTGCCATTGGATGGTGTAGTCGCTGCACGGGGGTCGAAGATGGTGCTGTTTTGGATGGTGTAGACGTCGAACGCGGCGTGAAGTTGCTACTCGTGCATTGTTGCTGTTGTTGTCGGTCCTGCAATTCTTTTTTTGCCAACATAGCAAGCTGAAACAATCTGTTAACAGTATCATATTCCTTGTAATCAACAATGTCCTGAATTTCACGCCTCAACCCACCATAAAAACGAGCTATTTTATCATCCATGTCCTCTACTACTCCACAACGCAACATACCCTTTTGTAACTCTTGATAATACTCCTCTACAGACATGTTACCTTGGTTTGAGCGCTGCAATTTTTTGCGAAGGTCCCACTGAAAAGATGGAGGAACAAATTGAACACGCATAGCTTCCTTTAATCTATCCCATGTTGGAGGATCAGATCTAGTTTCAACAAGTTCATTCCACCATATGATAGCAAAGTCCTTAAACTCACTAGTGGCTTGACGAACTCTATGTTTTTCAGGAACAAGATGGGCATTAAAATTTTGCTCTACTGTCATCTCCCAATCAAGATAATCCTCAGCATCATAAGCACCAGAAAAAGGGGGTATAGTAAATTTCACTTTAGCAAAAGGATCATCAGGAGGACGATTATAATTGTTATGATGATTATTACCTCCCATACCTCGACGATAAAGTGGTAGTCTTGGCTTATTATTGTGATCTTCCATATCATCATAAGTATTGTATTCATGTCTTCCAGCGAGAGGCAACTGAGCCTCAAAAGTATTCATCCGAAGAGCAAGGTCATCAAGTTGGCGAGTCAAGTTCGCCAATGACTCCTTCGTTGCTGAGTTGTATTTGGCGAACATATATGTCATGGTCTTCATCATATCACATAACTCATCATGTTGAACACATTTGTCATCATTGTCTTCTCCTACCATTGTTAGTAGGAAACAAAAGATAACAAAAATATGTTATCCCTATCAACTACAGTGACATTGTGAAAGGTGGAAGAAAAACAATCTCTCTCGTTCAAGCGTCTTACCACGCTCTTACAAGTGTTCTTACTGACACAGCATGTGGTGTGGACGGTGATATGAATCAATGAAGTGTGGGGTGATTGCAAAGGTACCTGTTATGCTCAAGAGAAAGGTGGAGCTTGGATGGCACAATATAGTGGCTAATAAGCAAAAAATAGTTAACAGGTAAACAAAGTTGAATAAGTATTCAATGTAGGAAACTGTTGCTGGTCAACCAAGTGCTCTAGGGCCTAGCACAACACAAGGGAGTAGCAAGGCAAAAGGAAGATAGAATGATATAACCACCAATCATAGAACAAGTAGTATAGACCAATTGCATTAATATGCGTGCTCTTCACTTTTTTTTCATTTTTGTAATATTTTTTTTTATATTTTTTCTTTACTCAGGATCACGAAGATAGGAAGCACACAAATTTGCAGCTCCATTGGATGTAATATGCGGCCTATAGAAAATCAAGAAGATTCATTTAAATTCGTGCTAAAACTTCGGAGGCCAGATAGCCTATCTTCTGAGGGGAATTTGGGCAATGTAATTTCACCAAACACGGCTACGCGACAGAAAATCAGATGTGAAATTTTGTGTAGATGAATTTGAAAAAAAATCACCCGATTTCGAGTTCGTATGCGAAACTTATGGCTGTTTTAAAGTAGGTTGTCCGAGTTACGATTTTTGGATGTTGATTCCAACTCGGTTTGGAAACAGAACTCGCAATCGGATATGAAAACGATCGGGAATTTGCGTAGAAACTAATGGGGTGGTGTGTGATGATTCAAGAATGAGTGGCACAAGAGCAAATATTTATCATTTGGGTCATGGCAAACAATATTCTCAATTTTATCCTCCTGAACATTTTTTATTTCTTGCCTAGTTTGAAATTTATTGATCCATGCATGAATGAGTTTCAAATCAAAATTATGGACATAACTATTCCTAGGTTGCTACATACCAATTCAACCATTAAGTCATTCCATAAGCATTACCTAGACAAAAAATGTCTAAGTCAATTTTAGCAATTCTTATGAAATTCTAGGTACTTGTTTAAATTTATTCCCAAGTAAGGTGACATTCCTTTTTGAAGAGTCGAAAAGAGCGATGCCAACACTTACTCTCGTGTGGATGCATAATAATTGAATGGTGAGAAGGTGTAAACCACCCTTACCAATGTAAGCAAAAATCATTCAATCCTAATGTAATTCCAATGACAGAAAATTTTAAACTTGTAACTCAATTGAAGAGTAGTCTTGGTTGAAGGTCGTTGTGTGAGAAATTCACGACCATGAATTTTGGTGTAGCCTTCATGTTCAATGCCAACTCGAGTTTGGAATTGAATGGGCTTCATCTTGTTCCTCCATTGGGCCACCATCTTGAGCATTTCTCCACCATGAACTCAAAATGAGATCGATGGACGGATATGCGCTTGATGAGGCCTTCCAACATCTTTACAAATTTTATCTTAGCTGCACTAAAATCAAGAACAAACAAAACAACTCGAAATCAGGTTACGTTAGCTCAAAAGCATGTTGTACCCTTTGTCAAATTGTTTTGCCCAACTTGAAACAACTTGCAAATGCATTGAATATTAAGGGGAACATTTTATTTGGTTTGAATTAGGAAGATGAGTTCAAGTGGTAACACCCAAGGTTCATATCCAAATAAATTTATTTCCAAATTCAAAATTTTAGTTTATGATGGCTGGAAATTTTACTTTCCAACATGCAAGTGTGAAAATTCAAACATGCTAAATGCAAGTGCCAAGATTCATGGAAAATTCAAATATGTGATTGAGAAAACAAATATGAGACAACTACCAATTAAACTATTGGAAAGGACTCACCAAATTTTTGAGGTCCGATGAGTGGGACTTACCTCCGTCCTGTTTAGTGTGATGATTTGTTGTCCAATCCCGGAGTTGAAGATGTGGACAACTTCTCTTGATTGACATGCCAAATCTCCTTTGGCTATCATTCAGACATGTGGGCCACATAGTGGCCCTAGCCTCTCCGTCATATTGATGAAGACTTGTTGATGTAGTGACGGCTTCTCCCACTTGAGGATATTCTTTCTTGAACATGGTGAGGCTTGTTATTCTATAGGGGTGTCACTTCGACCTCCTTGATATTATTTTTTGAGTTAACCCATACTTTGATCATGGATCAAAGGCTTCCTTGGGCATGATGATATGTGGACTCCACAATTAAACAAGAAACACTTCATCCAAAATGTCACTTGCCCTAGATTGCATGAGCTTGGTCGAAGGGTAGGGATCCCAACTAGTGATTGTTGGATATCTTGGATCTTGAATGCTCTTTAAGTTTCTTGTCCTTGGCCAAGAGCTTCATGTAAATATTGTCTTGATTTCGTGCTTGGCCATGGACAAGATACTTCAAGGTAGGCTAGTCGAACTTAAATCCCTTGAAATCACCATAGCCTCCTTGATTACAAGGGTGATGTTGATTCCACCCTTGACCTTCTTATGGATAATAGCCATTGGTGTTGCTGTTTGGAAATTATTCTCATGGGTCCTTGGGGAATTTTTTTCTAAGTGTTCCATGTTGACATGGATTTTCACAAATCATGTGAATATCCATGACTTGGATAATTCCAAACACTTCTCCATTGTCTTGATCTTCATGATACTTCAATGGGAGGTGTAGTTCCATAGCTAGCATGTCCACCTTGCTAAATGGAGTGCATGCTACGATAAAAGAACTAGAGCATTCTTCAATCCACCTCTTGAGTAGAGATCATATTCTCATCCATGATGAATGAGAATAGGGCTTCTTCAGCTCCAGCATGAATGTGATCATGGATTGGTGATGCCAACCCAAGACATGAGTGTTAGATGAAGAGCCAACTATCCACCTCATGGTGGAGGCAAACCAAGAAGAACTCTTGGAGCCTCCGCCAAGCTTAGGGATGGATGAATTTGGTTCCTACTGGAAGTTGAAATTCTTCCGAAAAAGTCAACTGTGTTGCTTAGCGGACATTTGTTGAGGTACGCCTTGAATCATCTTGCACTTGAGCATTTGCGTCCTTGTTGGCCATCCTATGAAATGGGTTAGCCAAAACTACCCTGTTTTCACACAAAAGGAGAAAACAAACAAGGGTAATACTGTGTAATAACTATTAGTACCTATAGCTTAATCACAAGTGATAGTTATCATTCACTTCCTTTGCCTTCCTCAGCAACGGCACCAAAAATGCTTGTTGAAGTTTCTTATGTCACATATCATCTCTAGTAAGATATGAGGTCCGCAAGCACACAGAAACTGTCATGTAGCATTTCACCCAAGAGTATTCCCAAGAGTATCGTATTTATCCCAAAGGAAGGCAGTCGGTACCCTGCGTACCGAGTACCCCCATGATACCACAAGAATCACCGAGGAGTTCCACCCGTTCGAGTTGAAGACTTCCAAAGGCTACACGTGCTACACAGTACTGGACACGCCTCCCTCGTTTGGGTAGCTCCGGCACGGCCATGTGTAACACAAGGCCGGACCTAACTCCCCTTGTAGGGAAGCTCCGGTCTTGCCATGTTTCTATCGACCCCTGATCTAACCTCCAGTAGAGGGAAGCTCTGGTGCTGCCATGTGTATAGTGGCTTCGAACCTACCTCCCCACGACGGGAAGCTCTGGAGCCACCACATGTCAAGCCTCTGGACCTGAGACAACAACAAAGAGATGGCGGATATCCAATGGTGCGGACATTCAAGGGACAGTTAAAGCTACAGTTACAAGACCTGATTGCATGTTGTTAATATCATATTAATGACACATGATCAGAGGACCCTTAACAATGGTAACGCCACCATAAAGTAGCATTATCACACTGTTAATTATGCTTAATATTCGCAGATCGTGTATTAGGCAATTAGCTACCGTCAGGTCCACATGTTGAGCCAGGTTGATAATGTAACGGCCAGTCCTTGGATTATAAAAAGGTTGCACCGCATGGTACAGGGACAATTAATATCACACGCTCACAAGCGCCATATACTCATACATACAACAACACATCCCGCGTAGTAGGGTGTTACGCTCAGGCGGCCCGAACCACGTAAAACTCCTCGTGTCATTGTCTTGTTCATAATCTCATGTGCGCCCCAACCAATCAAGAACCTCTGCGGGCTACGATCTAGTAGTACCGGGGGAAGTGTCGATCGCACACTTTGACATTTGGTGCACCAGGAAGGGGGATCGTGAGATTTCAAGATGGTGAACTCTACCGCAGGATCATCCAACGGTAACACTGAGCAACCTGCTGGAGGGAATCCCTCCAATGTGCAATAGCCAGCGGGTGCTAATGTCCCAGCGGGCGTCGTACCACCAGCTCCACCTGTTCTGGCAAACAATGTCAGACAGCAGGATGGGATCTTGGCATCGATCACTGCATCGATACAAAACAACCCTGAGAATGCACTAATTGCTGCGTGTACTCTTCTCCAACGCCCACCGCTGCCAGGAGCACCACAGGGTGCCATGGAGCAGTGGCGTGCTGATGTCGAACATCTGGTTGTAGCCGCAGCTGATGGTCTCAGCAACCAAGGTCCCCACCCGTTCAGGGTAGGCACCTTCTCAACGTCAGATCTTGTCTGGAAGACTTGGTCCGCAAGCTTCACAACATAGGAGACGTGTTGTGTCTCAGCAGGCGACATCGCTACCCTCCGGGGCGCGATGCACTCACACCACGTCGAGACTCTTGACGCATGATATGCGATCAGAGCTCGACCGCCGTTATAGACAACAGGACGGCCGCGTCAACATCGAGCGTGCTCGCGAAAGGCATGAGGCTCGGGAAAACCCTCCTCCCATCGGAGTAGTGGGCGGCTGCTGAGCCCTTGCCATGCACCTGTGCATGGTCTGCTGGCCTTAGAAGTTTCAGCCTCATATGCCAAAAAAATTTGATAGGAATGTCAACACCGCCGAGTTTCTCCAGATATACTCCACCGCCATTCTCGCGGTAGGTGGCAATGAGGCTGTGATGGGTAATTACTTTCTGGTGGCTCTTACTGGGACAGCCAGGTCCTGGTTCATGAGTCTCCCGCCTCACTCTATCAACAGTTGGCCGGAGCTATGCCAACAGTTCACCGCCAACTTCAGGAGCTCCTACACCCAACCTGGCACAGAACTGGATCTTTTTTCTATAAAGCAAAAGTCGGTAGAACCGCTACGATCCTTCATACAGCAATTTTCTCATGTACGAAACACCATCCCTTCCATCTCCAATGCTTCTGTCATCGTGGCATTCAGACAGGGTGTCAGAGATAAGAAGATGCTGGAGAAGGTGGTGACAAAAGAGGTCACCAGCGTCACAGAGCTCTTCAGCTTGGCTGAAAAATGCACACGGGCTGCAGAAGGCTGGGAAGTGCATTCCAACTCAGCTTCGGAGGCTAACAAAAAATCTTCCAAGGCTGAAGCCACTACCTCCGATAGTGGAAAGAAGAAGAAGAAAAAGTCCAATGACAAGATGAAGTCGTCGGCCGGCACACCTACTACTGCGGCAGCTGGATCTCCGGGTGGTTGGAGGCCACGCCCCGAAAAGCGACCTCGACCTTCGTCCGAAGACGGTGACAACTCAAATATGTGGTGTCCGATCCACAAAACGGACAAACACAGTTTGGAAGATTGTCGGGAGGTCCAGAACCTTGTCAAGCGCTACAACAAGCGCCTAGAAGAAGCTCATTTCCGCCAGCGGGAAGGAAAACAAAACGTCAACGAAGCTCCAGTTGATATGGAGCTAGGCTTCCAGGACCCCAAGAAGGTCCTGAAGGCTGTGTACAACACGGTCAACGATGATTCTAACATCTCTGACAACGGGTGTCAGAATACCCTCTACACCATATATGTAGGGTCCTGGGATATCACTTCCCACAGCGTCCTCAAGACTATGCGATGAGAGATGGCTGCCGCAGCTACTACTGCCAAGGCAGAACCGCATCTGAAGTGGATGGGCACTCCCATCACTTTTGATGCTATAGACTGCCCTAGAAACATGATCAGAGATGGCCAACTGCCATTGATGGTGTCTCCAACCATCAACAATGTCCAGCTCTACCATGTCTCGGTAGATGGAGGGGCGGCACTTAACCTCCTGAGCTATGAAGCGTTCTTAAAGATCCAGCTTCGACTCTCGGACCTTCGCCCCTCACGTCCATTCTCCTAGGTAGGTTCGAGGGCCATCAGCCCTCTTGGATCCATTAAACACCCAGTGACCTTCAGCACTCGGGAAAACAACAGGATCGAGAAGCTAGTCTTCGACGTCGCACACATCAGCTTGCACTTCAACACCATCCTAGGCAGGCCTGCCCTGTATAGGTTCATGGCAGCAGCTTGTAAGACCTATGTGTGTTGAATACATTGTCTTGTAGTGAATACACTTGCTTTGATGATAAAAGTTTTGATTATCACCAAAACACCTTTTTATTAAGATCCGACTAGTTTTGGTTAGCTCCGGTGAGTTTTGTCTCTAGCTCCGGCTTTTGGGTTTACTTGGTTATACTAGTTTTGGTAAGTTCTGGCGCTAGGTTCTACTAGCTTTTGTTTTTAGCTCCGGCTCAAGGTCCGGGTTGCTCTGGCAAGGTCCGAAACTTGACCGCAATGCTTCTATTTTTCATTTGCAATGTTTCGTACTTGCTTTACATCTCTGGAAAGATTGCTCAGTATTCATTTGCTAAGTCTTTGGTGTGTTTTTGGTTGACATAGATGATATCGTGTTACTATGGTTTTGCAACATGCTTATGTGAGGTTCTCACGTAAGGTGTTGTGTTCGGAACTAACTTGAGTCAAGTCGAGGACTTGGGCTCGTATGGATTGGTTGTTTATTCATGTGCAGGTGTTGCTTGAGTTCAAGACATGACTGGTGACGGGATCCATTGGACTAGTCTCAGGGAGGAGATGAGGTTCAAACAACCAAATTTAGGAGGAATTTTGGTTGAGCTGATCAGGAGGTTGTGCAGCATGATTGAATCAAGAACAATGCATGTGAAGGTATCGTGGACATCATTGGAAGATGTTTGCATGTGTGCAAGGTGTTCATGGACGTGGCTACATGGTTCCGAGACGTGATGAAGAGATGTGGACGTAAAGAGTTGGTCGGAAAGGTCCAACTGACTTGGTTATGGACTTAGGCTACGGCTGAGTCAGGTTTGACTCAAATATAGAAAGATTTGAGTTGGTTATGATAGGATTTCGTGCGGGTCACGAATTTGAGTTGTTTAGGAATGTGGGATATGTTCTTAAGGTGTTTGGAAGTCTTAATATTGCTTCTATCTGTGTATAGAAGAATCCTAAGCAGTTATGGAAAGTTACGATTCGTGAACGGAGTAGGATTAGGTTCTTGATTTGAGTTGAGTTGGCTTTCGAGCTGGTTATATAAGCAAGGGAGCCCAGAGCTCGTGGTGCACGACTTTGGGGCTGTTCTTCTTGTGTTCTATTGAATAAAATTCGTAGTTTGAAGGAACTTTTGTGCCTTGTTCGTCCTACTTGTTCCAGACAAGTTTTACTCGTCGAGTTTCTGGACAGCACTACCTTTCGTCGGCGGTTTTATCATAACTCGAGTATTACAGATCCAATTGACGTGATTCTTTTTGGTTTATCTTCACAACTTGATTATCTATCATCTGTCAAAATTTCACGGTCATTGGATTTGTGGTCTATGATCTACTCGATTTTCTTTGCAGCGTTCCAGAACTGTTTTTTTCTCGGGCAGGGCAGATTGACCTTTGTTTGATCTTTCGATCATAACTTGAGTTTTTCTCGACGGATTTGAGTGATTCTTGTTGTGTTGTCTTCATGACTTGATTCTCTCTGATATCTATCACTTTTGTCACGGTGAAACACATTTAAATTAGTCTCACACATGATTTCTTTAACAGATCATTTTTCTGTCGAAGGGATTGGGGTTTAATTGTTTCCGCTGCGTAAGATTTTTAAATCTACCATTCACCTGCCTCTGCTAGATTTTCACGTGCTCCACTATCCTACAATTGGTATCAGAGCCACGGTGCTCTAATCTTTGTGATTTGCGCGTGTTTTTGACTAATCATCATGGAGAAGTACACTACCAAACCTTGTGTGTTCGCTGGTATTGATTTTCAGGTTTGGAAGGCACGCATGGAGGCTTTCATCCAGGCACAAGGCTTTGCAATATGGGAAAAGGTATACAAGCCTTACGAAGTGTCATCAAACTATCAAGTTACAGCTACAAATCCGAGAGATGTCGACAACAACAACAAGGCTCGGAACTTGATCATACAAGGATTAACACAAAGCGACTTCGACCGTATTGCACACCTCCGATCTGCATACGATGTGTGGAAAGAACTTTGTGACTACCACGAAGGATCCAACATGATCAAAGAGGTAAGACAAGACATGTTAAAGAAAGAATACATGCGCTTTGAGATGCAACTCGGTGAGTCTATTGATGACCTTTTTGCTCGCTTTAATAAAATTCTCAGTAACTTGCGTAGCATGAATGTAAATTTTTCATATGCTGAAAATGCTAGGCAATTGCTAAGTGCATTAGATATGTCAATTGGGGAGATAAAAGTCACATCTATTCATGAATCTACTGTCATGAGTTCACTTACTTTAGATGTGCTATATTCCAAGTTAAAAACTCATTAAATTGACATAATCTCACGTAAGAACCCCAACAAGTCTTTTGCTTTTGTTTCTCAATGTGACTTGCCTAGTTCCGGTCAAACATCATCTTGTGGTACACTTGCTTTGCTGTAATCTCTAACCCTTGAACAGATTGAGGAGTTTCCAGAGGAGGAGCTAGCGCTCATCTCTACCCGGTTCTCAAAAGCATTGCAAAATGTGAGAACTAGAAGGAGAGGAAGCTCCGGACCTCAACGATGCTTCGAATGTGGTAAGACAGGACATTTTCGTTCAGATTGCCCTAACCTTTCAGGTTCTACTTCCCGGGATGAAAAGAAAACAAGAACGAAGCACTCCTCTGCAAAAGATATGAAGAAAAAGAAGGGTTTTACAGGACGTCAATTGGTGAGCAGTTTTATCTCACCACTCCAGGAACTTGGCTCAAGCGACGTGGACATTGGAAGTGATGAAGATGAAGATGATTTGGCAAACTTGTGATTCATGGCGGGCAAGTCAAGATCAAGTATGGAGGAGGCAGAACACAACAGCGACAATGAAGAGGTATGTCCTACTTGCGAAGAAATGTGTGATGCTATTTCTCGTGCCACGGTTATTGTTAAGAAAAAGGACAAAAATCTTAGGGACAATGCTGTTAAAATTGAATCACTAGAATCTGAAATCAACCGTTTAAAAACTTTGATTCCTAGTGATGATGCATGTCCCTCATGTGACTTAATATATGAACAATTGTCCTCCCTAAGAAGTGCACATACCTCCACACTTGATAAACTTGAACTTGAAATTGAAAAGAACAAAAAGCTTGCTGCACTTAATATTGGAAACTTAAAAGATGCTTCTTGTTCTACAATTGATTTGCATTGTTCTAGTTGTGATGATCTTGAAAAGAAACTAAAAGATGCTATGAATGAAATTTCAATATTGAATAATGCTTTACGTTCTCATGAAGTTAAATATTGTTCCAATTGCAAATCAAAAAGAAAAACTTCATGTGAAAATTTCCTTGATTTGTCCGATAAACTTGATAACATGCATAGGACATTAGATCGGTTTTGTAATGGGAATAAGAACCTAAACTTGCTCCTGAATTCTTCCAAGTCTTGCAAAGATAAAACTGGTTTAGGTTTTGATTCTCATGCTCATGCTAAGGCACATCCACCTAAAATTGTAAATTCATTAGGAAGTGGCTTGATTCAAACAGTTCCTAAACAAAAAGAAGTGGTTTTCAAATCTGCAGGAGTATTGTCTCATTTGGTTTCAAATAAAAATGTTGTTCGCTCATCTAGACATGAACACAAAGTTAAATTTCATTGTACCTACTGTGGTAGAGATGGTCATGTCATAGATTTTTGTTATAGACTAGCTAAACAACAGAAAAGGGAAAGAATGGTTGCTAGATCTCATAACTTTCATGCAAAATTTGATGCACATATGGAACCGAATGTACAACCTGCTGTTTTGAGTCAAAAACATTCAAAGTTTACCTTCGGACCTTCTGTTTTTGCCTCCGGAGCTACTGATTTTTGTGCTAGACAAGTAACACCTTATAGGTCAGTAGTTAAGAAAAACAAATCTCAAACTTTGACTCATAAACCTGCTGTTTTGTCTCAGCTTTCGCGTGTTTTCCTGCTGCACGTCGCGTGACTTAGTACTGGATTCCTAAATGCCTTTTGACTAACCCCAGTATTGAGTCATCGACGTATTGTGCTTCTATGTAGGTTACACGTTTGAGGAAGGAGAACATTTGGATTGTGGATTCAGGTTGCTCACGCCACATGACCAGTAATAAAGATTGGTTCTCCTCCATCTCTTTTGTGTCATGTGTAGAGAATGTTACTTTTGCCGATAATTCTTCAACTCCTATAATTGCTAAGGGTTCGATTAGAGTAAATGATCACTACACTTTGAAGGATGTGGCACTTGTCAAAATTTGAAATACAACTTGCTTTCTGTTTCACAATTGCTAGATGAAAATCTAGAAATTATTTTCAATAAAAACTGCTACAAAGTTGTAAGTTCAAATAGTGAGCTTATTTTTAATATGTCTTGGTTTGGAAGAGTTTCTAAAGCTGATTTTGATATGTCTTCCTCTAATCATAGGTGTCTAGTTGCTAATGATTCAAAGGACCTATATTTTTGGCATCGTAGACTTGGTCACGTAGGCTTTGATCACCTAACGTGTGTTAGTGCTCTTGATCGCATACGTGGGATGCCTAAGCTTAAAGGGGACAAAGAAATTGTGTGCTCTTCTTGTAGACATTCTAAGATGGTTGCAGATTCACATACTCTTCTCACAATGATCATGACAACTGAACCATGTCAACTTTTGCATCTTGACACCGTAGGACCTTCACGTGTTCAATCCTTCGGAGGTAAATGCTATGTACTTGTGATTGTTGATGATTATTCTAGATACTCTTGGGTTTACTTTATGGCGTCTAAGAATGAAGTTTTTAGTCACTTTAGAACTTTATTTCTTATATTATCAATTGATTACCCAGGATCTTTAAAAGCAATTAGAAGTGATAATGGAACTGAATTTAAAAATCAATCTTTTGATCACTTTTGTGCTGAAAATAGAATAGATCATCAATTTTCTTCACCATATGTACCTCAACAAAATGGTGTTGTAGAAAGAAAGAACAGAACCTTAGTTCAGATGGCTAGGACTATGCTTGATGAATATCAAACTCCTAGGAAATTTTGGGCTGATGCGTTAGCAACCGCTTGTTATGTCTCAAATCGTGTTTTCTTGCGTGCTAAGCTAGGTAAAACACCATATGAGCTCCGGTTTGGACATAGGCCTAGTGTTACACACTTTCGGGTCTTTGGTTGCAAATGCTTTGTTAAGAAACATGGTAATCTTGATAAATTTGAACCTAGATCCATTGATGGCATGTTTCTTGGTTATCAATCTCATACTAGAGGCTATCGTGTGCTTTTTCTTGACACTAACAAAATTATGGAGACTTGTGAAGTGTCTTTTGATGAAGCTAGCCCAGGTACTAGCTCAAACATTGCAGGTCCAGATCCATATCCGCAAAGGGGAGCATTTTCATTGAAGATGAGGAAGAATTGGAGCTACTGCCCAAAAATTTAGCAGCTAAAGACTTTGGTTCAGCTCCGGATGGTAATTCTCAACCAGCACCGACAACCATCAATGCTGATTCAAATCATCCTCAAGTCACAAGCTCATCGATTTGTGATGAACATGAAGAAGAAGAAGCTTGTGAGACATCTTTTCCCCTACGGTTTTACAAAGATCATCCCCCACAACATATGATTGGAAGCTTGCACGAATGAGTCACATGGTCCAGGTTTTGCGATCCAAACTCTTATGCTCATTCTGCTTTTGTTGCTTCTTTTGAACCCAAAGATATATCACACGCACTCACTAATGAATCTTGGATTATTGCCATGCAAGAAGAGTTAGAAAATTTTGAAAGAAATAATGTTTGGAAACTTGTACCTCCACCTCAAGGTCACACTTTAATTGGAACTAAATGGGTATTTAAAAATAAACAAAGTGAGGATGGGGTTGTGGTTAGGAATAAGGCTAGGTTGGTTGCTCAAGGTTTCACTCAAGTTGAAGGTCTAGATTTTGATGAAACTTTTGCTCCCATTGCTAGATTAGAAGCCATAATAATTTTGTTAGCTTTTGAAGCATCTAAAGGTTTTAAGCTATATCAAATGGATGTTAAAAGTGCTTTTCTTAATGGCTACATAGATGAGGAGGTTTATGTGAAACAACCACCGGGTTTTGAAAATCCAGATTTTCCTAATCATGTTTACAAACTGTCCAAAGCCTTGTACGGTCTCAAACAAGCCCCTAGAGCATTGTATGATAGGTTAAAAACATTATTACTTGAAAAAGGGTTTACCATGGGCAAGGTTGATAAAACTCTTTTTGTGCTTAAGCATGGCAATGACTCATTATTCGTTCAAGTGTATGTGGATGATATTATCTTTGGTTGTGCTTCTCATGATATTGTGTCCAAGTTTTCAGCAATGATGAGTTCCGAATTTGAAATGAGTATCATGGGTGAACTCACTTACTTTTTGGGGCTGCAAATCAAGCAAACTAAGGAGGGTACCTTTGTGCATCAAACGAAGTATACAAAATATCTCCTAAGGCGCTTCAACATGGACAAAAGCAAGCCTCTTCGGACAACAATGGGAACAGCAACAACACTTGAACTTGATGAAGATGGTGAACCCGTGGATCAAAAAGAATATAGAAGCATGATCGGATCACTTTTGTACCTCACGGCATCAAGACCAGACATACAATTCAGCGTATGTCTTTGTGCACGGTTTCAAGCCTCCCCATGTGCTTCACATCGTCAAGCCATCAAATAGATTCTCGGGTACTTACATGGAACTCAAGAATTTGGCATTTTTCTTCCTTCTTCCTCAACCGTTACTTTGAAATCTTTTTCGGATGCTGATTTTGGGGGTTGTAGGATTGATAGGAAAAGTACTTCCGGTGCTTGTCATTTTCTTGGTAATTCTCTTGTTGCTTGGTCCTCTAGGAAACAAAATTTAGTTGCACAATCCACAGCCGAATCTGAATATGTAGCTATTGCTAGTGCTTGCTCACAAATTCTTTGGATTGTTCAAACACTTAAGGACTATGGGGTTGATCTAGATAGTGTTCCACTGTTCTGTGATAACACTAGTGCCATTTGCATTGCTAAAAACCCCGTGCAACATTATAGAACTAAGCACATTGATATTAGGTATCACTTTCTCCGAGATAATGTTGAAAAAGGAACATTGTGCTTCACCATGTAGATACCGAACAACAATTGGCTGACATTTTTACAAAACCTTTGGATTTCACTCGTTTTTGTTACATTCGTAGTGAAATAGGGGTTATGCATCCTCATGGCTTAAATTGAGGGGGAGTTTTGAAACTTGGGAAGTCTATGTGTGAATTTGAAATTAAAATAATATGAGCACAGTATTTCATACATATATGACTTTGTGATTCCTTTTACATGCTGAAAGTTCTTACTACATTACTCGTGTTATACATTTTGTAGTTTTTGCCATGTCTAGTAATTGGAATAATTACTTACACTAAAACTGGTCATGGTCAAACTTTCTTGCTGTTTTGAACTTGTTACATGTTCACAGGTGCTTTTAATCATTAAGATTTAATCAAGTAATCAACTCACATGTTGAGTTTTTATGAACAAATATAAATTGAGAAAAGATCAAGAGAATATGCATGCATCGCACTTCTTCTTTTGAGATGGCTTATCATTGCACTTAGATATGAACTTGGAAGAAGTTGTGTATTACTAAAACCATGTCCTTAAGCTTCTAATTGTCAAATGACATAGGCTTGGCTTGGTTGGTTAGAATAAGGCAAATGCACATATAATCTCTTGCAAATATCATATGATCTAAATTTATGCTTTGAAAAATAATAAAATGCAGCGACTAGTGTCATGATTTCAGGTTTTGAAATGGTTAAGTTTGTGAGATCATGACTTACTTAAATTGAAAATTACATTTGATCTCTAGCATGGCTTACACAACTTTATGTATTTCATTGATGTGATAATGTAAGGTACTTTATAGTATGACTTGGATGAGCATTGTTTATATGTATATGTTATAATATGCTCATAACAACTAAAGGGGGAGAGATAATTTGTTTATATGCTCATGACTTGCTCAATACATTGTCAAAGGGGGAGAGATAAGCATGAAGAGAAAGAGAATATGTGCATAAGGAGAGATAATATGGGATAATTTTTGGATTTTCTTCTCATTTTACTTTTGATTTACAAAGGGGGAGAAATTGTCTTCAAAACTTTTATGTAAATAAACCAATGTTCGGATTTTAAATGGTGTTGCCAATGCATTCATCAAGGGGGAGATTGTAAGACCTATGTGTGCTGAATACATTGGCTTGTAGTGAATACACTTGCTTTGATGATAAAAGTTTTGATTATCACCAAAACACCTTTTTATTAAGATCCGACTAGTTTTGGTTAGCTCCAGTGAGTTTTGTCTCTAGCTCTGGCTTTTGGGTTTACTTGGTTATACTAGTTTTGGTAAGTTCTGGCGCTAGGTTCTACTAGCTTTTGTTTTTAGCTCCGGCTCAAAGTCCAGGTTGCTCTGGCAAGGTCCGAAACTTGACCGCAATGCTTTTGTTTTTCATTTGCAATGTTTCGTACTTGCTTTACATCTCTGAAAAGATTGCTTAGTATTCATTTGCTAAGTCTTTGGTGCGCTTTTGGTTGACATAGATGATATCGTGTTACTGTGGTTTTGCAACATGCTTATGTGAGGTTCTCACGTAAGGTGTTGTGTTTGGAACTAACTTGAGTCAAGTCGAGGACTTGGGCTCGTATGGATTGGTTGTTTATTCATGTGCAGGTGTTGCTTGAGTTCAATACATGGCTGGTGACGGGATCCATTGGACTAGTCTTAGGGAGGAGATGAGGTTCCAACAACCAAATTCAGGAGGAATTGTGGTTGAGCTGATCAGGAGGTTGTGCAGCATGATTGAATCAAGACCAATGCATGTGAAGGTATCGTGGACGTCATTGGAAGATGTTTGCGCGTGTGCAAGGAGTGCATGGACGTGGCTACATGGTTCCGAGACATGATGAAGAGATGTGTACATAAAGAGTTGGTCGGAAAGGTCCAACCGACTAGGTTATGGACTTAGGCTACGACTGAGTCGGGTTTGACTCAAATATGGAAAGATTTGAGTTGGTTATGATAGGATTTCGTGTGGGTCACTAATTTGAGTTGTTTAGGAATGTGGGATACGTTCTTAAGGCATCTGGAAGTCTTAAGATTGCTTCTATCTGCATATAGAAGAATCCTAAGCAGTTATGGAAAGTTACAATTCGTGAACAGAGTAGGATTAGGTTCCTGATTTGAGTTGAGTTGGCTTTTGAGCTGGTTATATAAGCAAGAGAGCCCAGAGCTCGTGGTGCACGACTTTGGGGCTGTTCCTCTTGTGTTATATTGAATAAAATTCGTAGTTTGAAGGAACTTTTGTGCCTTGTTCGTCCGACTTGTTCCAGACAAGTTTTACTCGTCGAGTTTCTGGTTAGCACTACCTTTCATCGGTGGTTTTATCATAACTCTAGTTTTACAGATCCAATTGACGTTATTATTTTTGGATTATCTTAAAAACTTGATTATCTATCATCTGTCAAAATTTCACGGTCATTGGATTTGTGGTCTATGATCTACACGAGTTTCTTTACAGCGTTCCAGAACTGTTTTTTGTCGGGTAGGGCAGATTGACCTTTGTTTGATCTTTCGATCATAACTTGAGTTTTTCTCGACGGATTTGAGTGATTCTTGTTGTGTTGTATTCGTGACTTGATTCTATCTGATATCTTTCACTTTTGTCACGGTGAAACACGTTTAGGTTAGTATCACACACGATTTCTTTAACAGATCGTTTTTCTGCCAAAGGGATTGGGGTTTAATTGTTTCCGCTGCGTAAGATTTTTAAATCTACTATTCACCCCCCCCCCTCTGGTATCTTTTCACGTGCTCTTCGATCCTACATAGCCCACTATGGCTATTTGGTGTTGAAGATGCCAACACCTTCGGTTGTCTCCGGATTCGTGGAGATTGCATTGCGGGAGTCACTGCGCTGGAAGAACTACATGCGCTTGCAACGGCGCAGGAGAAAGCATCCGGCAAGGAGCTAGCTGCTCAACCTCCGAGCACTCGTCATGAGGCTCAACTTCTGAACCACGCGTGCAGCTAAGCAGCGACACCGATGTACCCGTCAAAGTCGTCCAAATTGGTTCTGATGCTGCCCATACTACCTGTATATCGGGAGGTCTGGACAACAAATAGGAACTCACGCTCCTCACTTTCCTCCGGGCGAATGTTGACGTGTTTGCCTGGCAACCATCGCAAATACCTGGGATCCCTAGGGAAGTTATTGAGCACAGCTTGAATATTTATCCCGACGCACGACCAGTACACCAGAAGCCCCGGAAGCAATCAGTCGAGCGGTAGAACTTCATCCGACAAGAAATCAAGAAGCTGCTCAAAGATAGTTTCATCCGTGACGTTCATCATCTAAAATGGCTGGCAAACCCAGTCGTTGTACCCAAGGATGGTGGGAAACTTCGGATGTGTATCGACTACACCACCTTAAATAGGGTCAAGAACAAGGAGTCACTCCTTGACAACCTACAAGCCGTCTTCAGCAAGCTATGTGTGACGCGCACCAAGCTGAACCCAGACAAATGTGTCTTCGGGGTTAGCTCCGAGAAGCTCCTCAGATTCTTGGTGACTCACCGAGGAATTGAGGCCAGTTCATTTCAAGACTGGCGGAGCGGGTGCTACCTGTTGACAGTCCTTAAGTACCATATTTTGAATGTCAATTCACCTCATAATGTGCATAAAGGAAACACAAACATAGTGGTAGGGTTATACACTAACCCAATTCCACAAGTGTTGGTGTCTATTTGTATGCAGGTGAATTATTACCCAAAATACCAAAACATGCAGGGATGAATCCATGAAAATGGATTTCAACGAATCAGGCGACGACACATGGCAACACATGGATAATATGGCCACAAATAGAAGAATACGAGGAAATCCAACGGTGTGGCACCCATATACATCAAGGGGGCCCACCTAGAAGCCACCTGGAGGAAGCACTCCCTGAGGGGAGGCTTGACCAGGTCGGCCGAACCAGGGGTTTGGCCGACCCCTTCCTGGCGGCAAACTCGATCCTCCCATCTCCCTGGAGTCAATGGTGACTGATTCGCGCGTTAATTGTGGCGGGAACCGACCCTTCTCCACCTATAAATAGACCCCCTCACCTCACTTCTCACACACACCAAAAGTTGAGAATAGTGCTACACTCCAAAGGTTTAGAGTAGTCCTAGAGGCTACCAAAGTAGAAGGATAGTGTGGTGAAGAGTCTAGGAGAAGGAGGCTTGGGCTTGTCAAGTCCCTCTTCTATACTTGTACCCCTACAAATGTTTTACTCAATCAAGTAAGCCTTTGTGAATTCAATACAAGTTTGATCTTTTATTTTTAGTAGTTTGCACAAGTAGTTACTTGTTGGTTCACTGCTTTAATTCATTAGAGGCTCTAGTTGTAGCTTTGTGTTTGAAACAACTAGAGTAGTGATTTAGAACGTAAGTGTGGTGCTTAGATTATAAATCATCAGTGGATATCTCGTAGACCCACGGATTGAAGAGGTAGGCAGTAGGTGGTGACAGCCCTATCTGTCCTTCGTAATCCTCCACGTTTGGCTATGCCATAGGCTCTTGGCGGGAGTCATCCTAGTATTGCTAGGAGTAAGCCCGTGCCCGAAGCAAGCATCTACTGCAAACTACCTTGAATTAGGATCAATACTTTGAATTCCTCTCTGTTCCTTGCCTACCAAACAACTTTGTGTCCTTGGGTGAGCTAGTTCGAAAGATTAGCACACACGTTCTTTGGATTCGATACCCTTGGGAATACTCCTTAAGGGGAAGTGCTACAACGGTATTTCTGTGCGCTTGCGGATAACTCTGTGGTGTTAAGAAATGCCAACAAGCATTTCTAGCACCGTTGCCGAGGAACGGTTGCTGTTAATATTTGAACCAATATCACCCTCATATCATATACTCCTTATCTATCATCTTACCTTTCTTATTCTTACCTTACCACCACCATATAAATGGAGCAACCCACCATTCTTTCTTACTCTGCTCCGAAGGCAAGTTCTGTGAGCCATCGCCTTCGGCGGAACCTATTTGTTCAACCAGCTATGAACTTCGCCCTGGCTTTATAGCCATGGTTCGGGAAGAATCCTTCTCAGGAAATGATTGTAAAAACCCTTACCACCATCTACGAGAGTTCGAACAACTGTGTTCATGCCTTCTAATCAGAGGTATGACACAGGAAACTCTCAAATGGAAGTTGTTTCCTTTTTCCCTCAAGGAAAAAGCCAAACAATGGTACAACCACTACGTTAGGAAGACAAACAGTGATTGGAGTGAATTACGAGACAATTTTGTCTTGCTTTATTTCCAATTGCCAGAATTGTTTCCTTACGAAAGGAAGAACTATGCTTCCAGCAGATGGAGAAGGAATCCATAGGTGCAGCTTGGGACATATTTTCTCTTTTGAAAAATTCTAGCCCAGATTTGTTAATCCCTGATCCAATGCTTTTGCAACATTTCTTCATGTGACTGAACAAAGAGTTTGCCCTATATCTTGACATTATGGCTGGAGGATCTTTCCTCCATAAGACTACAGAAGAAGGTAAGGATCTTCTGGACAGAATTCTAGAAAATTCTTCTTTCATTATGGGTCTTAATGAGCCTCCCCAAGAGGAAGTCGTGTCGAGAATAGAGGATACACTCTTGGACAAGGATGAACCCATTTCTTGTTTACCCCAAACCTTGCCAGAGGAATCCTCTCCCAAACCTGAGACTATGAAGGTAGAAGAAATTCAACCCTCGCAGTTTCCATTTTACTTCGAGGAAGAGCTTTTTGAAGATTATGGAAATACCTCGAAGTATTGTTGCTATAGGAAACCTTAATTGCCACCAACTCCACCTGAACCACCTGACGGGGTGTTCGTCCGTCAGACGGTCAAGGAGTTGACCTCTATCCTAAGCAGAGAGTGGACAACTGAAGTCGAGAATTCACCCGAAATTCTTCGGATGACCTCACCTTTGGCTACCATTTTATGTTCTATTAGAGGGACACCAATGAGAATCCTATACAACCCTACTGTTGGAGCAAATCTCATTTCCGATTCTTGTGCTCTCGCCATTCTTGGCGATGTGCCATTGGCACCAACATGCAAAACATTCCGAGATTCATTTGGAACCATTCTTGAAGGATGTGGGGTTCTGCAACAAGTGTCTGTTAGACACAAAGATGTTGAGGCTCTCCTAGATTTTCACGTGTTTGAAATCCAATATTTCGACATCATGATAGGGATTCCCATAGAGAAATTTCTCATGTAAGTTCCTTTGGAAGGATGCCTCAATATCAATCTTGGAGGGAGAAATTTCTCCATACCTATTCTATGCTCAAAGAACACACCTGCAGAATCTCCCATCCACGATGAGCCAATGGAGGAGGTTAGGACTCTTCAATTTTTAGAACCCCCTGAAATTGAAGGAGAAGAAGACTTCGTCCAAGAGGAGGATGAATTTCAGGAGAAAATTGAATTACCAAAAGAAGAGCCCTCCCCAAAACCTCCTGTTGAGCTCAAGATTCTACCTCCAGGTCTACGTTATGCCTTTCTAAATGGCGATTTGGAAGCCCCTGTCATCATAAGTGACAAGCTTTCAGATGATGAAACGCTCAAACTCATAGCCATGTTAGAAAGGCATAGAGCTTTTTTGGATATTCACTTCAGGATTCCAGTGTTATGCACCCATCGTATTCCTATTGACCCTTCGAGTGTCCCCTCAAGGGAAACTCAAAGGCGATTGAATAATGCGATGCGGGAAGTTGTCAAGAAAGAGGTCTTGAAACTTCTGCATGTCGGGATTTTTTACCATGTTCCTCATAGTGAATGGGTAAGTCCAGTTCAAGTAGTGCCTAAGAAGGGAGGTATGACGGTCGTTCAAAATGAGAGGAATGAATTAATTCCTCAACGGACCGTCACAGGATGGAGGATGTGCATTGACTACCGAAAACTTAACAAGGCAACAAGGAAAGACCATTTTCCATTACCCTTCATCGATGAGATGTTAGAGCGGTTGGCAAAACACTCCTACTTCTGTTTCCTTGATGGGTATTCGGGATATCATCAAATTCCTATCCATCTTGATGATCAAAGTAAGACCACGTTCACATGTCCTTACGGGACCTATGCCTATCGGCATATGTCCTTTGGACTGTGTAACGCTCCTGCCTCTTTCCAAACATGCATGATGTCTATATTTTCAAACATGATCGAGGATATCATGGAAGTTTTCATGGACGATTTCTCCGTCTATGGAAAAACTTTTTATCATTGTCTAGAAAATTTAGACAGTGTCTTACAAAGATGCCAGGAGAAGGACCTTGTGCTTAATTGGGAAAAGTGCCATTTCATGGTCTGGGAAGGCATCGTTCTTGAACACTTGGTGTCCGAGAGAGGGATAGAGGTGGATAAAGCTAAAATTGATGTTATTGAAAAACTTCCACCTCCTATCAATGTTAAGGGAATCCGCATCTTTTTAGGTCATGCAGGGTTCTACCGACGATTTATCAAGGATTTCTCCAAAATCGCTAGACCCCTCACCAACCTATTAGCTAAAGAAGCTCCCTTTGATTTCGATGATGAATGTCTTAAATCATTTGATATACTCAAAAAGGCACTCATCTCAGTTCCAATTATCCAACCTCCTGATTGGACGCTGCCATTCGAAATCATGTGATGCCAGTGACTTTGCTGTTGGTGCGGTCTTAGGCCAAACCAAAGATAAAAAGAATCATGCAATAGCCTACGCTAGCAAAACTCTGACAGGAGCCCAACTCAATTATGCCACAACAGAGAAAGAACTCCTAGCAGTAGTTTTTGCTATCGACAAGTTTAGATCCTATTTGCTTGGAGCAAAGGTCATAGTCTACAAAGACCATGCTGCTTTGAAATATCTGCTTACCAAAAAGGATGCTAAACCCAGACTAATTCGATGGATTCTTCTACTCCAAGAATTCGATCTGGAAATAAGAGATGAGAAAGGAGTAGAGAATTCAGTAGAAGATCATCTTTCACATATGAAAGTCACACAAACCATGGACATACCTATCAATGACTTCCTACGAGATGATATGCTCCTCAAGGTGACAGACTCTCACCCTTGGTATGCGGATATCGTGAACTTTATGATCACGGGATACGTACCACCAGGGGAGAACAAAAAGAAACTCATTTATGAGAGTCGTAGACACCTTTGGGATGACCCTTACCTCTATCGAGTATGTGTTGATGGCCTTCTTAGAAGGTGCGTCCCATCAATCAAAGGCACCAAAATTATAGAGAAATGCCATATTGGCCCCTATGGTGGTAATTACGGTGTTTACTGTACTCAGGCAAAGATCTGGCATAGTGGATTCTATTGGCCTTCAATGTATGAAGATACCAAGGAATTCATTCGCAGATGTTGGAAATGCCAGAAGCATGGAGGAATCTCTGCTCGCGATGCGATGCCCCTAACATACAATATCCAAGTGGAATTATTTTATGTATGGGGTATTGATTTCATAGGACCTTTTCCTAGGTCTTATGATTGCGAGTATATTCTGATTGCCGTCGATTATGTGTCAAAATGGGTAGAAGCATTACCATGCGAAAATGCTGATTCCAAGCAAGCAAGGAAAATGTTCCATGAGATCAATTTCCAACGCTTTGGAACTCCCCGTATGGTCATGAGTGATGGAGGGTCACATTTCATAGATAAGACCTTTCGGAACTTTTTAAGGGAACTTGCAGTCCAGCATAACATTGCTACCCCATACCACCCACAGACAAGTGGTCAAGCAGAAACATCTAATAAGCAAATTAAGAATATTCTGCAAAAGACTGTCTTGGAAATGGAAACAGGATGGAAGCAAAAGCTACCCGACGCATTGTGGACATATCGTACTGCCTACAAGACACTTATTGGCATGTCTCCTTTCCAACTTGTCTATGGGAAGACTTGCCATCTTCCCGTAGAATTGGAACATAGAGCATATTGGGCCATCAAGCTGTGGAACATGAATCTTAACGAAGCTGGAAATCACCGATTGAAGCAAATATCTGAGTTGGAGGAATGGAGAGATAAGGCGTACCACAGTGACAAAATTTATAAAGAGAGAACCAAAAGATGGCACGATAAGAGGATTACGCCGAAAGAGTTCAAACCTGGACATAAAGTTTTACTCTTTAACTCTAGGGTTAAACTTTTTGGACATGAGAAGCTTAGAAGTAAATGGGAAGGACCCTTCACTGTAGTAGAGACTTCATCCCATGGAGCAATCACACTCCAAGGTGATGACGGTCAACTATTCAAAGTGAATGGGCACCGACTCAAATTATTTCTCGATTCCCAAAAGAATACAGAAAAAGAATTTGATGTGGTAAATCTAATCGATTTCCATGCCATTTATTTCAATTCTGTTTAAATTTTCCACGTCCAACTAATGGGCCCATCCAATTCTTCATATATGAGACCCATTTAATCGACCCGAGAAAATATGGCCCGAACGGATCCAAAAGGGGTTCGGCCGAACCCTAGGGTCGCCTGATTCTCCCTTCGCACCGTTCGCATTCTGTTTTCTTGTGTTGATCCTCCTCGATATCCTCCACAAAATCCTCAGTGAAACGCGTCGTTCACCGCCTATTTAAAGGACGGAAACACAGAGGAACGTTGCACCTCATTGAATCATCATCTTCCTCCCGTCCTCGTCATGGCCGACAAGAAGATTGTGCCTCATGCCTCCAGCTCAACCTTCAACCTGAGCGGGTACATTACGCCGGCCAACGACAAAACTCCCCTCGCCTTGGAGTCCATCATGGCGATCGATGTTAAGCCCCTTCCCATGATCCCGCCTGCGACGACTCCACGCGGGCGCAGCTCTACACCTCGTAGCGTTGTCCGGTCGCTCTCCCCTCAGAGAACACCGATAAAGTCGACGACGCCATGCCATCCGACTTTGGCTGGACTGAACCCAGTCAAGACATGTCTTTTCCATGGAAAAGACGAGTCTCCCCCATCGTTGCAGCCCGGCGAGGAGTTCATGTACACACTGAAGACTAAGAAGGGCGATGTAGTGAGCCACCACTACAAGACGCCCACATGTACCTCGCCGGAACGCATGGGAGATCCCTTTCTTATCCACGGGGTGCGCAAACCCGAAGGAGGCTATGCTAAGGGCCTATTCAAGCGCGTGGATAATCTGGCGATAGAGGAGTCGACGGGCTCGTCGCCCTCCAAGATTAGGCGGCACATCTCACCTCCTGCCATCAACATGCCACCCGGCCAGTTTGAGGGAAGTGATGAGGACTCTCCTCGTGCCCCTAAAGTGGCACAGCTGACCAAGGAACTCGCTTCTCTCCGCTTGGAGAACAAGAAGCTGACTAACTTGGTGGCTGAAGGGCGCATCGAGAGGGCGGAACTGAAGGATGACATCATGGCCCTCTAGGAGGAGATTGACGGTGTTCGCCGTGGCATGAGCGCCAAACTGTGGCGCTTGTGCAATGCCGTCGAGGAGCCTGACATCTACAACACACCATAGTTTAGATGCCGACAGCATAGGATGCTTACTACTTAGGATTTTAATTTTTTAAAAACATTTGTTTTCTATTGAATAATGTAAGCATCCCCATATTTTGATTTCAATAAAGTGAAATTACCGGTTCATCTAACACCGGTAAAGTTCCACCTTTAGTTTATTTTGTTGAATAAAGAATTCAGGAAACAAGTGTGGGGGAAACATGTCTCCAATTCACGAAATCCCGATGTGAAAAATTAACGTGGCATATCAAAACACGTCACGACCGAATGGGCAAAACGACCCGATGAAACAGAGGCATAGAAAAGCCACCCATACGACTCCGTTTCGCTCCAGAAAATCGGTTTGGATTTCCTATTCCCACTTTTATGCGCTAACCTGCTGTTTGAGTTGATTTCATATTTTTCATTGCATATCTAAAATGAATCAACTCAACAAATTGAAATAAAATTTGGTAGTCAAGAATTTGCTTACGCTGGAAATTTGAATACTTTATATTTAATTCATTACCTTGTTTATGATTCCCATAATTCAATAGGAAAAACACATCATCTAGGTATTTGACTATGTGATATGGTAAATGAGTTCTTTAGAAATCATCCTTTTGCTTGAAATTGATTCCGACATTTGTAACTATTTGAAGTCTTGAACTTTGCCTAAATCTCTCATTGGAAATTTATATACCCACCAAGGCCATATGATACATTCATTGAAAACCACAAGCATATGCCACTTTGCTTTTCATTGAACTTTGTCAAACCCGTGACCTAATTGAGTGACATGCATGAACTTTTTGAATTGAAAACTCTTGTGCACTCCATTCATGAAAAATTTCTCACATTGAGAGTTTGCATCCATCGATCACACATCCGCCAAAAAGAATCTCCATACAATACAAATGAAAGCCTCTCTAAAAATAAAAAGGAGTAGAAGACATGGCTATAAGAAAAAGAAAAAGCATCCACTCTTGAAAAAGAGTAAGAGTGCTCAAAAAAAAGTAGCCATGTTTCAACCTTAAAAGAGAGCAAATTCATGGGAGTTATCACCTCACCCCTCCATTCCATTCATGTGCACAAGAACTTTCCCTTCACTTTGTTCATTGCATCAATCTCTCATAGGATCAAGTTTTTGACTTAGTAACATATGAATTGCAAATGTGTGCCACATTCATCCCTACCAAGCTCCAGATATAGCCACTTTTAGTATAGGGACAAGAATTGGCAAAACATGCCATGGTGAGGACTCAAACACTTTGAGAGATTTGAGAGATTCCGATCGAGAAGGCAAGGGCAAATGTTCCTATGACTTTCAAATATAGCAATTGCCAAATCATTTCAGTAGAGAATGATCCAAGGGAACTTCATTCTAACCGTTCCACTTTTCAAACACCCAAGACTGATGTGGTAGCCACATACACAAAGGGGATCCATGAATTCAGGTATAAGTTGAAATATCTAGTATCCTTGTTTTCTACCTTATAGCAAATTCATGGCAACACTCTAGTTCTTCTTGCCTTCACTCGAGGACGAGCAAAGGACTAAGTGTGGGGGAGATTGTTGACGGTCCTTAAGTACCATATTTGACCGTCGATTCACCTCATAATGTGCATAAAAGAAACACAAAACATAGTGTAAGACCTATGTGTGCTGAATACATTGGCTTGTAGTGAATACACTTGGCTTTGATGATAAAAGTTTTTTAATATCACCAAAACACCTTTTTATCAAGGTCCGACTCTAGCTCCGAGCTACAGCAAGGTCCGACAATAGGTCCGGCTTGCTTTGGGTAGCTCCGGTTACGTTTGATGCTAGGTCCGACTTCTTGGTAAGGTCCGACCAGCTTTGGTTAGCTCCGGTGAGCTTTATCTTTAGCTCCGGCATATATTTGATAGCTCCGGCATATTTTCGTTAGCTCCGGGATGCTAAGCTTCGACGTACTTTGTCTAGCTCCGGGTTTTGGGTTGACTAGTTCCGACTAGTTTTGATAAGCTCCGGATCCAGGATCTACTAGTTTTGGTAAGCTCCGGCGCTAGGTTCTACTAGCTTTTGTTAGCTCCGGCTCAAGCTCCGGGTTGCTCTGGCAAGGTCCGAAACTTGACCGCAGTGTTTCTGCTTAGCTCCGGCTCAAGCTCCGGGTTGCTCTGGAAAGGTCCGGAACATGATCGAAGGGCTTCTGTTTTTCATTTGCAATGTTTTGTACTTGCTTTACAAGATTGGAAAGATTGCTTAGTATTCATTTGCTAAGTTTTTGATGCGTTTTGGATGATACGGCTGATATCGTTTCTACTGTGGTTTTGCAACATGCTTATGTGAGGTTCTCACGTAAGGTGTTGTGTTCGGAACTAACCTGAGTCAAGTCGAGGACTTGGGCTCGTATGGATTGTTTGTTTGTTCATGTGCAGGTGTTGCTTGAGTTCAAGTCATGGCTGGTGACAGGATCCATTGGACTAGTCTCAGGAGGAGATGAGGTTCCAACAACCAAGTTCAGGAGGAACTGTGTTTGAGCGGGTCAGGAGGTCGCGCAGGATGATTGAATCAAGGGCAGTGCATATGAAGGTCGAAGGAAGGTATTCGCACGTATGCATGAGGTGCATGACGTGGCAATATGCTTCTAGAGACGGATTATGGAAGGAAGATCGGATCGGAAGGATCGGATCGTATCGGTTGAAGACTTTGGCTGCGGCAGAGTCGGTTATGGCTCGGTATGGGAAGTATCGAGTTGGTTATGTTAGGATTTCGTGTGTATCACGAAATTGAGTTGTTTAGGAATGTGGGATACGTTCCTAAGGTGTTTGGACGTCTTAAGATTGCTTCTATCTACGTATAGAAGAATCTTAAGCAGTTATGGAAGGTTCCGATTGTGATCGGATTAGGATTGGAGCCCTAGTTGAGATTGGGATGGCCTAAGGGCTGGTTATATAAGCGAGGGAAGGCCAAAGCTCGAGAGAGACGACTTTGGAGCTGTTCCTCTTGTGTTCTATTGAATAAAATTCATAGTTTGAAGGAACTTTTGTGTCTTGTTCGACCGACTTGTTCCAGACAAGTTTTACTCGTCGAGTTTCTGGACAGCACTACCTTTCGTCGGTGGTTTTATCATAACTCGAGTTTTACTGATCCAATTGACGTAATTCTTTTTCGGCTGTCTTCACAACTTGATCATATATCATCTGTCAAAATTTCACAGTCATTGGATTTGTGGTTTCTGAGCTACACGAGTTTCTTTGCAGCATTCCAGAAACTGTTTTGCTCGGGTGGATCAGATTGACCCTTGTTTGATCATTAGATCATAACTTGAGTTTCTCTCGACGGATTCGAGTGATTCTTTTTGTGTTGTCTTCGTGACTTGATTCTCTCTGATATCCATCACTTTTTTCATGGTGAAACACATATAGATTAGTCTCATACACGATCCCTTTAACAGATCGTTTTTCTACCGAAGGGATTAGGGTTTTATTGTTTCCGCTGCGTAAGATTTTTAAATCTACCATTCACCCCCCCCTCTGGTAGCTTTTCACGTGCTCTTCGATCCTACAATTGGTATCAGAGCCACGGTGCTCTAATCTTTGTGATTTGCACGTGTTTTTGACTAATCATCATGGAGAAGTACTCCGTCAAACCTTGTGTGTTTGCTGGTATTGATTTTCAGGTTTGGAAGGCACGCATGGAGGCTTTTATCCAGGCACAAGGCTTTGCAATATGGGAGAAGGTGTATAAGCCTTATGAAGTGACACCCAATGATCAAGTCACGGCCACGAACCTCCGGGACGTCGACAACAACAACAAAGCCCGAAACTTGATCATTCAAGGACTCACTCAAAGCGACTTTGATCGTGTCGCGCACCTCCGATCAGCATACGACGTTTGGAGAGCTCTCTGTGATTATCATGAAGGCTCCAACACAATCAAAGAGGTAAAACAAGATATGTTCAAGAAAGAATATATGCGTTTTGAGATGCAACCAGGTGAGTCGATCGATGACCTCTTTGCTCGTTTCAATAAAATTCTCAGCAACTTACGTAGTGTCAATGTAAATTTTTCTGATGCTGAGAATGCTAGACAACTTCTTAGTGCATTAGACATGACAATTTGGGAGATGAAAGTAACATCTATTCGTGAATCAACTGTCATGAGTTCTCTTACATTAGATGTACTTTATTCTAAACTAAAAACTCATGAAATTGACATCCTAGCACGTAAGAACCCAAACAAGTCTATTGCATTTGTCTCACAACGTGATATGTCTAGCTCCGGCCAATCATCATCATGCAATACTCTTGCTTTGTTGTCCTCACTAACCCTGGAGCAGATCGAAGAAATTCCAGAAGAGGAGTTGGCACTCATCTCTACTAGATTCTCAAAAGCATTGCAAAATGTGAGAACTAGAAGGAGAGGAAGCTCCGGACCTCAACGCTGTTTTGAATGTGGTAAAACAGGACACTTTCGTACAAAATGCCCTAACCTTTCAGGTCCGACCACCCGGGAAGAAAAACAAAGCAAGATCCGGACCTCCTCTGGAAATTCCAACAAGAAGAAGAAAGGTACCATAGGACGCAAGATGATCAACAGCTTCATCACCGCGCTTCAAGAGCTCAGTTCAAGTGATGTAGACTTTGAAAGTGATGAAGATAATGATGATCTGGCCAACTTATGCTTCATGGCGGGCAAAGCAAGATCAAGATCAAGTCAGGAGGAAGCAGAACACAACAGTGACGATGATGAGGTATGTTCTACCTGCAATGAAATGTGTGATGCTATTTCTCGTGCAACTATTATTGTCAAGAAAAAGGAAAAAAAGCTTAGGGATAGTACTGCTAAAATTGAATCACTAGAATCTGAAATTAACCGTTTAAAAACTTTGATTCCTAGTGATGATGCATGTCCCTCATGTGACTTAATCTATGAACAATTGTCCACATTAAGAAGTGCACACTCCTCCACTCTAGATAAACTTGATGAAGAAATTAAAAAGAACAAAGAGCTTGCTGCACTTAATGATAAAAACTTGAAAGATGCTAGCTGTTCTACAATTGACTTGCATTGTTCTGCATGTGAAAATCTTGATAAGAAACTGCAAGATGCTATGAATGAAATTTCTATGTTGAACAATGCTTTACGTTCTCATGAAGTTAAATTTTGTTCCAATTGTAAACTAAAAGGAAAAACTTCATGTGAAAACTGCCTAGACTTGTCCAAGAAACTTGATGACATGAATAGGACACTAGGTCGGTTTTGTAATGGGGATAAGAATCTAAACTTGCTGCTGAATTCTTCCAAGTCTAGCAAAGATAAAACTGGTTTAGGTTTTGATTCTCATGTTCATGCTAAGGCACATCCACCTAAAATTGTAAGGTCATTAGGAAGTGGTTTGATTCAAACAGTTCCTAAACAAAAAGAAGTGGTTTTCAAATCTGCAGGAGTGTTGCCTCATTCGGTTTCAAATAAAAATATTGCTTGCTCATCTAGACATGAACACAAAGTTAAATTTCATTGTACCTTCTGTGGTAGAGATGGTCATGTCATAGATTTTTGTTATAGACTAGCTAAACAACAGAAAAAGGAAAGAAAAATTGCTAGATCTTATAACTTTCATGCAATTAGAAAAACACAACCTGCTTTAGTGAGTCAGAAATTTGAGAAGGTAGCTTCCGGACCTTCTGGTAAGAAATCCGCAAAAGCAGCTCCGATAGTTCCGATAGCTCCAAGAGCTACCGGATCTTCTGTTGTTCCCTCTGGTACAGTTTTTGCCTCCGGACCTTCTGCTTTTACCTCCGGAGCTACCGGTTTTCACTCTAAACAAGTAACAACTTCTAAATCAACTGTTAAGAAAAGAAAACCTCAATCTTTGACTCATAAACCTGCTGTTTTATCTCAGCATTCGCGTGTTTTTCCTGGTGCACGTCGCGTGACTCAGTACTGGATTCCTAAATGCCTTTTGACTAACCCCAGTATTGAGTCATCGGCGTATTGTGCTTCTATGTAGGTTACACGCTTGAGGAAGGAGAATATTTGGATTGTGGATTCAGGTTGCTCACGCCACATGACCGGTAACAAAGATTGGTTCTCCTCCCTCACCTTTGTGTCACGTGTAGAGAATGTTACTTTTGCCGATAATTCTTCAACTCCTATAATTGCTAAGGGTTCGGTTAGAGTAAATGATCACTACACTTTGAAGGATGTGGCACTTGTGAAAAATTTGAAATATAACTTGCTTTCTGTTTCACAATTGCTAGATGAAAATCTAGAAATTACTTTCAATAAAAACTGCTGCAAAGTTGTAGATTCAAATAGTGAGCTTATTTTTAACATGTCTCGGTTTGGAAGAGTTTTTAAAGCTGATTTTGATATGTCTTCTTCTAAGCATAGGTGTCTAGTTGCTAATGATTCAAAGGACTTATATTTTTGGCATCGTAGACTTGGTCACGTAGGCTTTGATCACCAAACGCGTGTTAGTGCTCTTGATCGCATACGTGGGCTGCCTAAGCTTAAAGGGGACAAAGAAATTATGTGCTCTTCTTGTAGACATGCTAAGATGGTTGCAGGTTCACATACTCCTCTCACAATGATCATGACAACTGAACCATGTCAACTTTTGCATCTTGACACCGTAGGACCTTCACGTGTTCAATCCTTCGGAGGTAAATGGTATGCTCTTGTTATTGTTGATGATTATTCTAGATATTCTTGGGTGTATTTTATGGCGTCTAAGAATGAAGTCTTTAGTCACTTTAGAACTTTATTTCTTAGATTATCAATTGATCACCCAGAATCATTAAAAGCAATTAGAAGTGATAATGGAACTGAATTTAAAAATCAATTATTTGATCACTTTTGTGCTGAAAATAGAATAGATCATCAATTTTCTTCACCATATGTACCTCAACAAAACGGTGTTGTAGGAAGAAAGAACAGAACCCTAGTTGAGATGGCTAGGACTATGCTTGATGAATATCAAACCCCTAGGAAATTTTGGGCTGATGCATTAGCAACCGCTTGTTATGTCTCAAATCGTGTTTTCTTGCGTGCTAAGCTAGGTAAAACACCATATGAGCTCCGGTTTGGACATAGGCCTAGTGTTACACACTTTCGGGTCTTTGGTTGCAAATGCTTTGTTAAGAAACATGGTAATCTTGATAAATTTGAACCTAGATCCAATGATGGCATGTTTCTTGGTTATCCATCTCATACTAGAGGCTACCGTGTGCTTTTACTTAACACTAACAAAATTGTGGAGACTTGTGAAGTGTCTTTTGATGAAGCTAGGCCAGGTACTAGCTCCGGTGTTGCAGGACCAGATTCATATTCTCAGGGGAGGGTATTTTCGAAGATGATGAAGAGCCGGTGATACTGCCTGGTAGTTCCGAAGTTGACACGTGTCCAGCTCCGTACATTGAACAAGCTCCGGCTGTCACCTCTGCTGGTCCTGATCGTCCACAAATCACAAGCTCATCAATCTACAATGAACCTAATGAAAAAGAAGCTTGTGAGACATCTGTTCCCCTACGTTTTTACAAAGATCATCCCCCACAACAGATGATTGGAAGCTTGCATGAACGAGTCACACGGTCCAGGTTTTGCGATCCAAACTCTCATGCTCATTTTGCTTTTGTTGCTTCTTTTGAACCCAAAGATATATCACACGCACTCACTAATGAATCTTGGATTATTGCCATGCAAGAAGAGTTAGAAAATTTTGAAAGAAATAATGTTTGGAAACTTGTACCTCCACCTCAAGACCACACTTTAATTGGAACTAAATGGGTATATAAAAATAAACAAAGTGAGGATGGGGTTGTGATTAGGAATAAGGCTAGGTTGGTTGCTCAAGGTTTCACTCAAGTTGAAGGTCTAGATTTTGATGAAACTTTTGCTCCTGTCGCTAGATTAGAAGCCATAAGAATTTTGTTAGCTTTCGCAGCATCTAAAGGTTTTAAGCTATATCAAATGGATGTTAAAAGTGCTTTTCTTAATGGCTACATAGATGAGGAGGTTTATGTCAAACAACCACCAGGTTTTGAAAATCCAGATTTTCCTAATCATGTTTACAAACTGTCCAAAGCCTTATATGGTCTCAAACAAGCCCCTAGAGCATGGTATGATAAGTTAAAAACATTCTTACTTGAAAAGGGGTTTACAATGGGAAAGGCTGATAAAACTCTTTTTGTGCTTAAACATGGCAATGACTCATTATTCGTTCAAGTGTATGTGGATGATATTATCTTTGGTTGTGCTTCTCATGATCTTGTGTCTAAGTTTTCAGCAATGATGAGTTCCGAATTTGAAATGAGTATGATGGGTGAACTCACTTACTTTTTGGGGCTGCAAATCAAGCAAACCAAGGAGGGTACCTTTGGGCATCAAACAAAGTATACCAAAGATCTCCTAAGACGCTTCAACATGGACAAAAGCAAGCCTCTTCGGACACCAATGGGAACAGCAACAACACTTGAACTTGATGAAGATGGTGAATCCGTGGATCAAAAAGAATATAGAAGTATGATCGGATCACTTTTGTACCTTACAGCATCAAGACCGGACATACAATTCAGCGTATGTCTTTGTGCACGGTTTCAAGCTTCCCCACGTGTTTCACATCGTCAAGCCGTCAAAAGGATTCTCAGGTACTTACATGGAACTCAAGAATTTGGCATTCTTCTTCCTTCTTCCTCAATCGTTTCTTTGAAAGCTTTTTCGGATGCTGATTTTGGGGGTTGTAGGATTGATAGGAAAAGTACTTCCGGTGCTTGACATTTTCTTGGTAATTCTCTTGTTGCTTGGTCCTCTAGAAAACAAAGTTCAGTTGCACAATCCACAGCCGAATCTGAGTATGTAGCTGCTGCTAGTGCTTGTTCACAAATTATTTGGATTGTTCAAACACTTAAGGACTATGGGGTTGATCTAGACAGTGTTCCACTGTTCTGTGATAACACTAGTGCTATTTGCATTGCTAAAAACCCCGTGCAACATTCTAGAACTAAGCACATTGACATTAGGTATCACTTTCTCCGTGATAATGTTGAAAAAGGAAACATTGTGCTTCACCATGTAGATACCGAACAACAATTGGCTGACATTTTTACAAAACCTTTGGATTTCACTCGTTTTTGTTACATTCGTAGTGAAATAGGGGTTATGCATCCTCATGGCTTAAATTGAGGGGGAGTTTTTGAAACTTAGGAAGTCTATGTGTGAATCTGAAATTAAAATAATATGAGCATATTATTTCATACATATATGACTTTGTGATTCCTTTTACATGCTGAAAGTTCTTACTACATTACTCGTGTTATACTTTTTGTAGTTTTTGCCATGTCTAGTAATTGGAATAATTACTTACACTAAATCTGGTCATGGTCGAACTTTCTTGCTGTTTTGAACTTGTTGCATGCTCACAAATGCTTTTAATCATTAAGAATTTATCAAGTAATCAACTCACATGTTGAGTTTTTATGAACAAATATAAATTGAGAAAAGATCAAGAGAATATGCATGCATTGCACTTCTTCTTTCGAGATGGCTTGTCATTGCACTTAGATATGAACTTGGAAGAAGTTGTGTATGACTAAAACCATGTCCTTAAGCTTCTGATTGTCAAATGACATAGGCTTGGCTTGGTTGGTTAGAATAAGGCAGATGAGCATATAATCTCTTGCAAATACCATATTATCTAAATTTATGCTTTGAAAAATAATAAAATGCAGCAACAAATGTCATGCTTTCAGGTTTTGAAATAGTTGAGTTTGTGAGATCATGACCTGCTAAAATTGAAAATCACATTTGCTTTCTAGCATGGCTTACACTACATTATGTATCTCATTGATGTGATAGTGTAAGTTACTTGACAGTATGACTTGGGTGAGCTTTGTTTATATGTATATGTTATAATATGCCCATAACAACTAAAGACGGAGAGATAATTTGTTTATATCTCATAACAATTAAAATTTCTCTTTTACCTTGCTGAATACATTGTCAAAGGGGGAGAGATTAATCACACATTCAAAAAGGAAGAGATAAGCATGAAGAGAATATGTGCATAAGGAAAGTTAATAAAGGGGGAGATATAATATGGGATATTTTTTTCCTTCTCATTTTATTTTTTATTTAAACAAAAAGGGGAGAAATTGTTTTCAAAACTTTTATTTGAATAAGCCAATGTTCGGAATTTTAAATGGTGTTGCCAATGCATTCATCAAGGGGGAGATTGTAAGACCTATGTGTGCTGAATACATTGGCTTGTAGTGAATACACTTGGCTTTGATGATAAAAGTTTTTTAATATCACCAAAACACCTTTTTATCAAGGTCCGACTCTAGCTCCGAGCTACAGCAAGGTCCGACGATAGGTCCGTCTTGCTTTGGGTAGCTCCGGTTACGTTTGATGCTAGGTCCGACTTCTTGGTAAGGTCCGACCAGCTTTGGTTAGCTCCGGTGAGCTTTATCTTTAGCTCCGGCATATATTTGATAGCTCCGGCATATTTTCGTTAGCTCCGGGATGCTAAGCTTCGACGTACTTTGTCTAGCTCCGGGTTTTGGGTTGACTAGTTCCGACTAGTTTTGATAAGCTCCGGATCCAGGATCTACTAGTTTTGGTAAGCTCCGGCGCTAGGTTCTACTAGCTTTTGTTAGCTCCGGCTCAAGCTCCGGGTTGCTCTGGCAAGGTCCGAAACTTGACCGCAGTGTTTCTGCTTAGCTCCGGCTCAAGCTCCGGGTTGCTCTGGAAAGGTCCGGAACATGACCGAAGGGCTTCTATTTTTCATTTGCAATGTTTCGTACTTGCTTTACAAGATTGGAAAGATTGCTTAGTATTCATTTGCTAAGTTTTTGGTGCGTTTTGGATGATACGGCTGATATCGTTTCTACTGTGGTTTTGCAACATGCTTATGTGAGGTTCTCACGTAAGGTGTTGTGTTCGGAACTAACCTGAGTCAAGTCGAGGACTTGGGCTCGTATGGATTGTTTGTTTGTTCATGTGCAGGTGTTGCTTGAGTTCAAGTCATGGCTGGTGACAGGATCCATTGGACTAGTCTCAGGAGGAGATGAGGTTCCAACAACCAAGTTCAGGAGGAACTGTGTTTGAGCGGGTCAGGAGGTCGCGCAGGATGATTGAATCAAGGGCAGTGCATATGAAGGTCGAAGGAAGGTATTCGCACGTATGCATGAGGTGCATGACGTGGCAATATGCTTCTAGAGACGGATTATGGAAGGAAGATCGGATCGGAAGGATCGGATCGTATCGGTTGAAGACTTTGGCTGTGGCAGAGTCGGTTATGGCTCGGTATGGGAAGTATCGAGTTGGTTATGTTAGGATTTCGTGTGTATCACGAAATTGAGTTGTTTAGGAATGTGGGATACGTTCCTAAGGTGTTTGGAAGTCTTAAGATTGCTTCTATCTGCGTATAGAAGAATCTTAAGCAGTTATGGAAGGTTCCGATTGTGATCGGATTAGGATTGGAGTCCTAGTTGAGATTGGGATGGCCTAAGGGCTGGTTATATAAACGAGGGAAGGCCAAAGCTCGAGAGAGACGACTTTGGGGCTGTTCCTCTTGTGTTCTATTGAATAAAATTCATAGTTTGAAGGAACTTTTGTGTCTTGTTCGACCGACTTGTTCCAGACAAGTTTTACTCGTCGAGTTTCTGGACAGCACTACCTTTCGTCGGTGGTTTTATCATAACTCGAGTTTTACTGATCCAATTGACGTAATTCTTTTTCGGCTGTCTTCACAACTTGATCATATATCATCTGTCAAAATTTCACAGTCATTGGATTTGTGGTTTCTGAGCTAAACGAGTTTCTTTGCAGCATTCCAGAAACTGTTTTGCTCGGGTAGATCAGATTGACCCTTGTTTGATCATTAGATCATAACTTGAGTTTCTCTCGACGGATTCGAGTGATTCTTTTTGTGTTGTCTTCGTGACTTGATTCTCTCTGATATCCATCACTTTTGTCATGGTGAAACACATATAGATTAGTCTCATACACGATCCCTTTAACAGATCGTTTTTCTACCGAAGGGATTAGGGTTTTATTGTTTCCGCTGCGTAAGATTTTTAAATCTACCATTCACCCCCCCCCCTCTGGTAGCTTTTCACGTGCTCTTCGATCCTACACATAGTAGTAGGGATATACACTAACCCAATTCCACAAGTGTTAGTGTCTATTTGTATGCAGGTGAATTATTACCCAAAATACCAAAACATGCAGCGATGAATCCATGAAAATGGATTTCAACGAATCAGGCGATGACATGTGGCAACACATGGATCAAATGGCCCACAAACAGAAGAATACGAGGAAATCCAACGGTGTTGCACCCATATACATCAAGGGGGCCCACCTGGAAGCCACCTGGAGGAAGCACTCCCCGAGGGGAGGCATGACCAGGTCGGCCGAACCAAGGGTTCGGACGACCCCTTCCTGGTGCCAAACTCGGTCAAATGACACGTGTTGGCTCCTCCTGGCTTCCTGGAGTCAATGTTCACTGATTCACGCGTGAATTGTGGCGGGAACCGACCCTTCTCCACCTATAAATAGACCCCCTCGCCTCACTTCTCACACACACCAAAAGTTGAGAATAGTGCTACACTCCAAAGGTTTAGAGTAGTCCTAGAGGCTACCAAAGTAGAAGGATAGTGTGGTGAAGAGTCTAAGAGAAGGAGTCTTGGGCTTGTCAAGTCCCTCTTCTACACTTGTACCCCTACAAAGGTTTTACTCAATCAAGTAAGCCTTTGTGAATTAAATACAAGTTTTATCTTTTATTTTTAGTAGTTTGCACAAGTAGTTACTTGTGGGTTCGCTGCTTTAATTCATTAGAGGCTCTAGTTGTAGCTTTGTGTTCGAAACACTTTGTGTTCAAAACAACTAGAGTAGTGATTTAGAACGTAAGCGTGGTGCTTAGGTTATAAATCATCAGTGGATATCTCGTAGACCCACGGATTGAAGAGGTAGGCAGTAGGTGGTGACAGCCCGATCTATCCTTCATAATCCTCCACGTTCGGCTATGCCATAGGCTCTTGGCGGGAGTCGTCCTAGTATTGCTAGGAGTAAGCCCGTGCCCAAAGCATGCATCTACTGCAAACTACCTTGAATTAGGATCAATACTTTGAATTCCTCTCTGTTCCTTGCCTACCAAACAACTTTGTGTCCTTGTGTGAGCTAGTTCAAAAGATTAGCACACACGTTCTTTGGATTCGATACCCTTGGGAATATTCCTTAAGGGGAAGTGCTACAACGGTATTAAGAAATACTCTGTGGATAACTCTGTGGTGTTAAGAAATACCAACACTACCCTTCTTCAAAGTCTTGAGGAAGTCTGGGCCATTCCATTGGTCCGAAGAAGTAGAAAAGGTGTTCCAAGAGCTCAAGCAGCTCCTCACCACACTACCAATCTTGGTAGCTCCGAATTCTGGTGAGGCTCTTCTGCTTTACATTTTGGCAACTACGGAGGTAGTCAGCATGGTCCTGGTCGCGAAAAGATCAGAGAGCCATCTCCAGTTCAAGAGCCCCGACCCCTCCGGGAGGGTCCGGATCTACATGAAGGCGAGTCTGGGTCCCAGCCCCAGGCACGGATCTTCAAGGCGAAATGCTAGAGGATCAACCTCTCTCATCTAAGGGAGTTCACATGGCTGATCAAGAAGATTTGGACCCCTCCGGGAGGGTCCAGGTTGAACAAGAAGAAGTTCTGGACCCCTCCGGTAGGGTCTGGGAAGCTCAACAAGAAGGTCCAGACCGCTCCGGGAGGGTTCGGGTTGATGAAGAAGAAGCTTCGGGCCCCTCTAGGAGGGTCCAGACCGTCCAGTGCCCAGTGTACTTCATCAGTGAAGTACTTCACGACATTAAGACTCGTTACAATAAGGTGCATAAGCTGCTTTACGCAGTTCTTATTGCCTCAAGGAAGCTACCTCATTATTTCCAAGCTTACAAGATATAAGTGGTAACCTCTTATCCACTGCATGCCATACTTCACAATCCCAACTCTACTAGGAACATCGCCAAGTGGGCAGCGGAGCTGGCAAAATTCAATCTCGAATTCCTGCCTCGACAAGCTATCAAGAGTCAAGCCTTGGCTGATTTCGTAGCGGAGTGGACACCTTCTCCATTAAATCTTGGGGGCCTCAGTGAGCAGAAGCCGGAACCCAAGGTTCTGGTATTCACCGAACCTCACAGGACTCTCTACTTCGATGGCTTTGTGCAGAAGCAGAGGGTCGGAGCTAGATTCTCCTCCTTGCTCTGACCGAGGAGAAGGTCAAATACATGGTGCACCTTGACTTCAAGGGACGACCAACAACATGGCAAAGTATGAAGCTCTCGTCTATGGGCTCAAGGCGGTGCTGTCTTATGGCATCAAGCAAATGCTGGTGAAGGGATATTCACAGCTTATTATCAAACAAGTCAAAGGTGAATGCAGCTGCAACAACCCTCAACTCGCTTGTTATCTCCTTGAAGTACAGAAGCTCCAGAGAGACTTGCACGTCCTGGACCTCTGCCATGTCCAGCGTCTCAACAACGCTGAAGCTGACAAACTCTCGGTGAAGGCTTCAACTGGAGCTCTGGCTCCTGTTGGAGTTTTTGTCTAGAGATTGTCAAGACCAACCACTCAGCCAGTCGACTGAGCGAAGGGGGTGAGACTGGCACCTCGAAGCTGGGAGTCCCGATGGCCCTGTTACCATGGCGTCCACCAAGGGTCGTAGGTGATGCAGGAAGCTCCGAGCAACCCATCACGCAAGAGTCAGAAGCTCAAGTTAGCTCCAATGCATGGATCTTGGAGATCCGGAGCTACCCGAAAGACAATGTCCTTCCTAAAGACGGTGCATCCGCTGACCGGATCGTCAGATTGGCTAAAAGATACATGTTGGTAGAAGGGGATCTCTACCGGCGTGCTGCCAATGGCGTCCTAATGCGGTGCATTGCAAGGGAAGAAGTTCGCGAGCTCCTCGCAAAAATCCATGAAGGCGAGTGCGAGAACCACGCATCTTCCCGCACGCTGGTCGGTAAAGCCTTTCGACATGGTTTCTACTGGCCTACAGCACTCCAGGATGCAGTTGAGTTGGTGAAAAAGTGTGAAGCGTGCCAGTTGTTTGTATTTCTTAACACCACAGAGTTATCCGCAAGCGCACGGAAATACTGTTGTAGCACATCCCCTTAAGGAGTATTCCCAAGGGTATCGAATCCAAAGAATGTGTGTGCTAATCTTTCAAACTAGCTAACCTAGGGACACAAAGTTGTTTGGTAGGCAAGGAACAGAGTGGAATTCAAAGTATAAATCCTAATTCAAGGTAGTTTGCAGTAGATGCTTGCTTCGGGCACGGGCCTACTCCTAGCAATACTAGGACGACTCCCGCCAAGAGCCTATGGCATAGCCGAATGTGGAGGATTACAAAGGACAGATAGGGCTGTCACCACCTACTACCTACCTCTTCAATCTGTGGGTCTACGAGATATCCACTGATGATTTATAACCTAAGCACCACGCTTATGTTCTAAATCACTACTCTAGTTGTTTCGAACACAAGGCTACAACTAGAGCCTCTAATGAATTAAAGCAGTGAACCCACAAGTAACTAATTGTGCAAACTACTAAGAATAAAAGATCAAACTTGTATTGGATTCACAAAGGCTTACTTGCTTGAGTAAAACTTTTGTAGGGGTACAAGTGTAGAAGAGGGACTTGACAAGCCCAGCCTCCTTCTCCTAGACTCTTCACCACACTCTCCTTCTACTTTGGTAGCCTCTAGGACTACTCTAAACCTTTGGAGTGTAGCACTATTCTCAACTTTTGATGTGTGTGAGAAGTGAGGTGAGGGGGTCTATTTATAGGTGGAGAAGGGTCGGTTCCCGCCACAATTAACGCGTGAATCAGTCACCATTGACTCCAGGGAGTCGGGAGTAGCCAACACGTGTTGTTTGACCGAGTTTGGCGCTAGGAAGAGGTCGGCCGAACCAGGGGTTCGGCCGACCTGGTCAAGGCTCCCCTCGGGGAGTGCTTCCTCCAGGTGGCTTCCAGGTGGGCCCCCTTGATATATATGGGTGCAACACCGTGGGATCTCCTCGTATTCTTCTGTTTGTGGGCCATTTGATCCATGTGTTGCCACGTGTCATCGCCTGATTTGTTGAAATCCATTTTCATGGATTCATCCCTGCATGTTTTGGTATTTTGGGTAGTAATTCACCTGCATACAAATAGACACCAACACTTGTGGAATTGGGTTAGTGTATAACCCTACCACTATGTTTTGTGTTTCTTTTATGCACATTATGAGGTGAATTGACAGTCAAAATATGGTACTTAAGGACCGTCAACACCAGTTCCACGAGAAACAAATTCACACTTCGGCTCAGTCACTACAGATGATACATTCTACATGGCCATTCTCTGTGTGGGGGATGAACATTTTGGGACCTTTCCCAAAAGCCGTCGGAGGTTACAGGTTCCTGTATGTTGCCATCGACAAGTTCACAAAGTGGCCGAAAGCTACTCCTGTTGCGACTATCAACAAGCAGTCAGTTATCAAATTCTTGAAGTCCATAGTGTGTAGATTTGGAGTTCCGAATAGAGTAATCACTGACAACTAAACCTAATTCACAAGTGTAGCATTCCAAGAGTATTGTGAAGACCTCGATATTCAAGTCAGCTACGCATCAGTAGCTCACCCGACAAGTAATTGCCAAGCCAAGAGAGCAAATGCAGAAATACTAAAAGGACTCAAGGCACTCACATATGAGCACCTGAAGAAACACGAATCCAACTGGATTGAGGAGCTTTTGTCCGCACTGTGGGCGTGCAGGACAATGCCTAGCCCGTCAACTAGAGAGAACCCCTTCTTCCTGGTGTACGGAGCTGAAGCAGTCCTTCCTCCGGTGATCACCATGGGGTCGCTCCGGGTCCGGACCTTCGACAGAGCCGCGCAGGACCAGCTCCGGCATGAAGACCTTGACCTCGTCAATGAGGGAAGGTGCCAAGCAGCTGTTCGGAATGCATGTTACAACCAGGCACTCAGGCGCTATCATCAAAGGCATGTACACAACCGACAGCTCGAGGAAGGTGATCTGGTGCTGCGGAGAATACTAACTCGTGAAGGGATGAACAAACTTTCCCCCAGCTGGGAAGGTCCCTTTCAAGTGATCAAAGTTTCTCGTCCTAGATGTGTTCGCTTGACTACAGAGGATGGGACCCCGCTTCCCAATCCTTGGAACATCGAGCACCTCCATAAGTTTTATGCTTAGTTTCATGGAGGTGGGTCTGTAATTACACCCAATGTAAGTTATAGAGTATATACACAGAGTCAAGTAGATCCTCCGGGAGAATATTCGGACCCCTCCGAGAGGATCCGGACAGTTCAAGCAACACTTAACTCGGTCCCTGTACTGAAAGTGTGGCTTACCTACCCTGGGTTAGAACAATATGTATAACACACTTAGCTTGGTCCATACCCTAAGTGTGTCATTGTCTCCCCTGTAATTTGGACCTATAATGAAAGACATTGTTGTGTAAAAGCAGACTCCACGTGCATTAATTCTATACAGGCTCATTTTCTTTTATCATCCTTTTCCTTCTTGTCTATAACGAAGTTGTGCAATTCTTTTTGAGCTTTAGTCCAAAGTTTTCATATGTTCTACAAGTTACATTGTCAATTTTTTCGGATCTTAGCATTGCTAGACGGTCTACTCGCCTGAACACCAAAGCTATTGTTAGGTTCGGAGTGCGCTATCGACTTAGCCTGGTCAAGCACCCTAAGTACGCCACTCTACCAACATTCCGGCAGGCCTCAGTAGGGCGGGTCCAGAAAGCATTCCAATCCACGGAGATTGCAGCAATATACTTGTTATCATATTGAGTTCCTTTGGATCTAAAATTCAAATAAGAATAGTAAGCCGCAAAAGAGTTATAGACGAGAGGACGAATTTTATGGTTTTTCTTGTCTTTTGTGCACAGGAAAAATGAAAACCCATGACGATGGTGGACGATGTCGGAGCTACTAAGCTCCGACATCCCCCAAGGGGGCCTACTATTGATGTTTCTAACGTTGAAAGTGGGTATCCTCGGAGCTAAAAAGCTCCAACAACTTCCATGGGGGCCCGCCGTCGACGTGAAACATAATGACGATTCAAGCGAAGATGGTGAAGGAATCACCCCGAGGGGATTCGCCGTCAACGTATTCTACATTGATGGTGGATACCGTCGAAGCCGGGAAGAACCAACGATCCCAGGGGGCCCGCCGTTGATGTTTCTACGTGTTGAGAGTGGGTGTCGTTGAAGCTACCAAGCGCCGACACCCCCGGGGAGCCCGCTGTGAACGTTTCATGCGTTTAAAGTGGGTGTCGTCAGACCTATCATGCTCTGACACCCCCAGGGGCCCACCGTCGATGTTTCACGCGTTTATAGTGGGTGTCATCGGACCAATCAAGCTCCAACACCCCTAGGGGGCCCACTGTCGACGTTTCATGCGTTGAAAGTGGGTGCCGTTGGACCTATCAAGCTCCAACACCCCCAGGGGGCCCGCCGTCAGTGTTTCATGCATTGACAGTGGGTGCTATCGGACCTATCAAGCTCTAACACCCCCAGGGGCCCGCTATCAACGTTTCACTCATTAACAGTGGGCATCGTTGAATCTATCAAGCTTCGGCACCTCCTAGGGGGCCTGCCTTCGATGTCACATAGGGTCCCTGGAGTTGTCAGAAGTAAACTTCAGACCTAAAGGCTGAGCATGATGGCTACAAGTAGTAAGCTTTCAAGTCATCAACACATTGTCAAAACCTTTTGGTACATGTTCGCAATCAAATTGTGTACATCTACTAGGGGGCCAATAAGATAAAGGACAATGCATTGAAGACAAACATAAAATGAAATTCATTCATTCAAAGAGTGGACTTCATTCATCGGAAGTACTGGATTACAAATTGAGGATTACAGTAAAAGGAAAAAGAGAAAGGTCCTATCTACTGGAGGCTCTAAGTCCTATGGAAAAACGAGGCAACCTTCTCGGCAGCTTCTTGGGCACTGGCCCTAGCGGCATCCTACTCTTCGACAATGGGTCCTTCAAAGACCGGATCTAGAGAAAGTTGGGGGTCTCAGCTCTTGTAACACACCAGAACATATTTGACGATGTTCCTGGCCAGAGATTTCCCCTCCGTCTCCAGTTGGTTGGCGATGACATCACCCACGGCGTTGAGTTTGCTACCAGTAGAGCTAAGTGCCACCAGTGTCTGGTCCAGCTCTGGCGTTGGGTTCTCCGGACGTACAGGACTGAAGCCAAGTGCCACCAAAGCTCTGTCAGCATGCCCCAAAAAATCCCACACCTGTTGGGACTCAGTTGCCCTGAAGCTCTGCAGCTCCTCCAGTGACCTTCTGGCTGCCGCAAGCTCTGAACTCTCTCAGGCGATGCGCTCAACCTCTTTGGCATGTTGCTGAATGCTTTCAGCCACTTGCCTTTCGTGGTCAGCGAGCGCCATCGTTCGGCCAGGTCCTTCTGCCTGCCTCTCACCTTCCCCTCTTTGGTGGCAACATCAGCTTCTCTTTTTGAGAGCTCTTGCCCCAGCTTCCAGTGCTTCTCCTCCTCCTACTTGCACTGCTGATCAAATTTCTTGGTGCGGTCTACCAAGTTTTGCTATCCCAGAGACAGTTTCTGGGCGAGTTCCGCCTCTGTTTTCAAAATATCCTCCTGCATCTCCAGGAGCTTCTCTTCCCTCTCATCGAGGTCTTCTCGGCTTTTCAGAAGAATTTCATTCAGCGTGTTGAGGTTGTCGTGATGATCGTCAGTAGCCCCACTTCTTTTCCTGGCGTGCTCGAGAATCTCCCGACTCTTGGCATCAGAGCCCTGATGGAGGCCTCCCTTTCCTCCAGCAACTGGCCCTAATATTCCCTCCGGGCCTTCTCCTTTTCAACCCACTCCAGTTGGTTGGCAAGCCTTATCTGCGTCAGCTTGGTTTTGAAATGAAGTTTGTTGCACCAACGCCTTAAGGTGTGGCGCTCTTCTTCGGGGACCTTGCTGTCATGGTCGAAGGTGAGCTGGACTTGACGGAGACTGGAGCAGGCGTTGTCAATAGACAACGCCAAAGGAATAGACTTCAGGCCTATCAGGTTCATATCCGCTGGCTCCAAGGGGTCTTCGAGTACAAATATTGGGTCCCACGCCACAAGCGGTCCTCTGTGTTCCTGCAGCACTAGGGCTGCCCCCCCCCCCCCCCCCAGAAGCTCTTCTTCTTCTACCAATGCCGACGAGGGCCCCACCAAGGGAGCTTCAACCTCTGGGGCTGACGCTGAAGGTCCCCCCGCCGGATCTTCAACTGACGGCTCTGTAGGAGGAGGGCCCGCTGCCGACTCCTCTGGGTGCTCCAGCTCGGACATGGATGACTCCGGAGTGATCGCCTCCGGGGCGGATGTTGGAGCTTTGTCTGGAGCCCCCACCACCGCCGTCTCAGGCGCCGGCACTTCCACTGCATCCGACTCAGGTGTCGGAGCTTCAATAACCTCCGGCACAGAGGTCGGAATTTTAGGCACCTCCGGCTCGACCGCCGGATCTTCAACAACTTCCTGCACAGGCCTTGGTGCTTCGATTACCTCCGGCTCAAATGCTAGAGCTTCCGCCATCTCCATTTCCTACACCAGAGCTTCAGCCACCGGCGCTGCGGCCGCTGGCGCATCTTCATCAACTTCTACCTCGTGGTCCAGCGCTATCACAGGAGTTTCTGGCATCTCCTCTGGATCCAAGTCAACAACAGCTGGCACCGGAACTGCCGTGTCTTCTACCACCACTCGGGGAGGCACAGGGGCTGAAGCCAGAGCTTCCGCACACTCATCCTCACTAGCTGCAGCAGGTGCCGAAACCTCATACTTCTTTCTCGACACTCTGGAAACAAAAGATCGGGAAAATTAGAGACATGATAAAGACCATATTAGCACCTCAAGGTGAGATAACAATTCTTACCTGGGGATGCTACCACCCCAGTCGCCGCAGAATTTCTTCTTTTGAGGCCCGGAATCAGAGCCCACCAGATCCGGTGAGGCAAAAACCTCGGAGCTCGACCGGGAGCTAGCCGTAGTAGTTCGAGTCTTCTAAGCCAGGACCTCCCTCGGTTGGGAAGGACCACCAGACCTGGAGCCCACAGCTGGCACCTGAGCCGAGGTCGATTTGTTGGAGCTTGCGCTCCTTGAGGATGTCAGCACCGAAGTTGGCATGACCGCTGAAGATCTACTTCGCCGAGGAGAAGGGGTTGTTGAAGTCGGAGCCGACCTGATTGAGCTCCCATTAGCATGCCTCAACTTCCTCTTCCAGCTGGAAGATTCGACCGACTCCTTGCCCTTGCCCTTGCCCTTGCCCTTGCCAGCGTCGTCAACCTACTGGCTTGGAGCAGCAGGGGCTACCCTCTCTGAAGCTCTGGGGATTGCAACCCCGGAGATATGGCGCCTCTCGACCATGCTGAGGTCATCCAATGTCGGCATTCTCCTCCGGATCTCCCTGCTAACCTCTGGAACCATGTTCAGAGGTAGGAAGGCAGCTGGCGGAGCCAGGGCGTCACGGGAGATACATCCATTCTAAAATTTCTTGAGATGGATCTTCAAAGCTTCATCATCCAAGTTGGTGTTCAAACCGACTTCAATTCAGTTATGACCCATCTCACTATTGAAAGCCCACTCGGGCCACTCCGTAGTCTTAAGCAGAGCCCACCTGTTCACCAAGAAATTACCAAAGACCATTTGGGGGCAAATCCTCTCTCTACACATTCTTGGATCCTTTCCAAGATGGGCTTGTACGCTTCCAACAGCTTCGGAACTACATTCCAGGCGTCAGTGTCAACATTGGGAAGACCCTTGGGCAGCTCCAACCTCTCATGCTCCTCCACTGTGATGATCACCCAATACTTCTTCCAATCGTCCCACTTGCCGGAGGGGAAGGTCTTCCAAAACTTGAAGGGGCAATTCTTGTGCTTCACGAAGTAGTAGAAGCCAATCGACTCTGCCCCCTTTGCCGTGGTGTGGACCATGAAGAAGGTCCTGAACGGCTCAATGCATGGAGGCACACCCACCACATCTTGCAGAAGTGGATGAAGATCGCCACCAGCAAGAGGGAGTGGGGGTCGAGATGATAAAGCTGTAGGCCTAGAAATCCAGCAGCATCAAGAGAAAGCTTAAAAAGGTAGGATCAGACCCACCATGGCGTACGCTAATAATACACCATCGCTCCGGTGCGCTCCCTCTTTAATGGGAGCTTACTGAAGCAGATGTCCTTGTTGTAGGAGTCATTGTACCACCCCATGTAGGTACGGGCACTCGACATCTCTTCGCTGGTCTTGATCTTGCTGTGGGGAAGACCCAACTCCACCGCGGCAAAGCGGAGCGAATGTTGGAAAGGCTATGCGGAGGTTGGGAGGCTTTGAGCGCAAGTTCGATTGAAAGTGTAAAGAGTCCTCAAACTGTGCGGTCTTTCCTTCTTAAGTAAGCCTCTGCAATGCTTGGATGGAAACCTCAATAGGATCGAGATCACATTTTAAAAAAATCTACCCTGTCAATGAAGAATGGATCCTGGTCCACTGCAGCGGAAAGGCTGAAGTTATTACCGCACGTGAATTGTTGCAATGATGGGAAGTTGGAAGCCCGAGGGTGGTGGCCTGACAAGGCACGCGGAACCGATACGTTTTTTGCATTGGGAACCGGCGACCTTCAACTGCATGAGATCCACACGTGAGGATCTCACCTGCCGCATTCAAAAGAAGCCACGCGGCGATGGTTTAACAGCGAACCATCACCCCAACAGTACATCAGAAGACCTTTGAAGCTGCAGCGCAGGAATCAAAGATGGCCCCACCTCTGGTAGAATAACTTAAGTCAAAGGGTTTCTCCCAAAGGTGGTCCCGGGGGGCCACTGTTGGTACCCTGTGTACCGGGTACCCCATGATACCGCAAGAAACACCGAGGATTTCCACCCGTCCGAGTTGAAGACTTCTGAAGGCTACACATGCTACACAGCACTGGACCCACCTCCCTCGTTTGGGTAGCTCTGGCACTGCCACGTGTAACACAAGGCCGGACCTAACTCTCCTTGTAGGGAAGCTCCGGTGCTGCCACTTGTATAGTGGCTTCGGACCTACCTTCCCACGATGGGAAGCTTCGGAGCCGCCACGTGTCGAGCGTCCGGATCTGAGACAACAACGAAGAGACTAGCGGATCTCCAACAGTGCAGACATTCAAGGAATTGTTAAAGATACAGTTACAAGGCTTGATTGTGTGTTGTTAATACCATATTAATGACCATGATCAGAGGAATCTTAACAACGGAAATGTCGCCATTAAGGCGCATTATCACACTGTTAATTACAATTAATATTCACAGGTCATGTATTAGGCAATTAACTACCGCCAGGGCCACATGTCGGTCTAGGCTGACAATGTAACAGCCAGTCCTTGGATTATAAAAGGGCTACATCGCACTGTACAGGGACAACTAAGCTCACACGCTCACAAGCGCCATATACTCATACATACAACAACACATCCCGTGGAGTAGGGTGTTACGCTCAGGCAGCCCGAACCACGTAAAACTCCTTGTGTCACTGTCTTGATCATAATCTCACGCGCTCCCCAACCAATCAAGAACCTCCGCGGGATACAATCTAGTAGTACCAGGGGAAGTGTCGATCGCACACTTCAACAAATGCAATAGAGTAAAGTAGACACTATTCTTATGATCAAGCTATGGGGTACTAATCAATTATCAAGACAGGGGTAAGTTGATAATATGGGTAGTTTGACACACACCTAAGAAATCTATTCTAAAGGGTAGATGGGTCCTAATGGAGATTGGAGTAAGAGTTGGGGTGTTACACCGACAATGCTTCTAATAAACATATACATAGTCTAGGTTAGATACTAATGAGCATGTCAATTGTGAATACTTATGCTAAGTTGTTCAACATATCGGGCATGGGTTTACCCCTAGCAATACTAGGACGACTCCCTACAAGAGCCTATGACATAGCCGAATGTGGAGGATTAAAAAGGACATATAGGGTTGTCACCACCTATTGCCTACCTCTTCAATCTGTGGGTCTACGAGACATCCAACGTTACTTAACTATCCTAGCACCATGCTAGCATATGAAGTAAATACCTTAAGATTCATGATGTAAAATCCCACATTTTCCTTCATATGAGGTTGAGTTGTAAATTGGTTGTTGACCCTAATGGAGACCAATTATAGCCATGCTTATAAACTTGATCTCATCAAATCTTTTCTTATACTCATGATTAAATTTATTAACATGAGGAATGAACTTCACCAATAAACTTAGATTAATTCTTTTGACCTCTCTTCAAAGTTGGGAATTATTTGAAGAAAGATTGCTAGGCCAATTTAATATGCAGTACCAAATAGATATTCAAATTAATATAAATTGAATATATACTATTGTATATTTGGTCCTGTCAAAATTATTCAATTCAGAGGCCATAATTTTTTCTATGGTGTTCTAATATTCCAAATAGACTTCCTGCAAAGTTTCATAAATTTTGAACTCCATTTGATATTTTAATTGAGACGCTTAGCTAATTCAAATACTGTTTTGAATTCAAATTTTGAATTCTGTTCTACTAGATTAAACATCAAGATTTGAACACACACTCATGGTCAGCATAACTTGCTTGACTTATCCTCATAGTTTCACAATTTTTTTGGAACTCAATTGCTATTTAAATCAGTGACACCATTGAATTTCCTCCAAATTCAAATTTGAATTTGAAATTTTATTGAAACTTGCTCCAAATCAAAATCCAATTGCAGGATCAAATTCTAGATATTTATTTGAGCCTCCCCACAAAATATACAATTTTTGGATAAAATTTGGTAGGAGAATTGAAGTTACAGAGAAGGGAAGTAGATAAGAGGAGGTGGGGCCCACTGTCAGCCAAAGCACTCGAGTGAAACCCATGGGGGGTGCCCTGTCTCCAGCTCGCCCCGCCGTTCGATGCCGGCAGCACGCGACACCGTGATGCGTATGCAGCCACCGAGCTACTTTCCTGCTTGACACCGTGGCGCGCTCCCCTCTCCCCTCAGTCCCTATAAATACCTCTTGGCTGTTGCCGTTGGACACCATCCCGGTTCACGCCATTTTCGCTGCCCCTGTTCGACTGAGCTCGCACCGACGATTGCAGCTGCTTCTTCCCGAGCTGTAAGTAGATAAAAGGCGTGTCACAAACTCCTCTACGTATTCCATTTGTTCATTGATCGTGACATAGGTTCTGTTGGGCATATTTTGAAGTTTCCCAGTCGCCGTCGAGGGAGCCGCCGAGAACCTTCACTATCTCGCTGTCGAACTCCCGTTCCAGAACATCTCCAGCCTCGATCCTTTAAGAAAAAGGTTTGCAATCCTCTCTAGTTCATGCTCACAGAATCTAAGCTTATGACATGAAGTATAACATGAGTTCTTGTTCGAGAACCGATCGATTTCTCAATAAAAATGCAAAGCTTCGCGCTTAAATTCATTTCATTCTTGCAATCATCCTTAAATCTAGTTAGCAGATAGTTTCTATGTGTCCTAAGGAAGCTCCATGCCCAAAAACCCTAAAAGTTATCAATCGAGTATCTTAGATTTCAAGTTTTCGAGGCCGCTGATTGAAAAACCGCACTTCACCGTCGAACTCAGCCTTGCCGGCGATTTCACCCCAATCTGACCCCCAAATTATACTCCTGGTGCTTCCAGGAACCTCCCCGACCTTTTCTCGAGCCTATTGAGCCATTCCCGAGCATTTCCGACGAAGGCCGAAACCCTAGCTCAGCCGTCACCGTCGCGCCGCCGTCTTCGGCCATCGCCGGCGTGATTGGACACCACCATCGGCTTGTGTGGTCGATTTTACGGTTGAGCAGTAAGGGCGAGGCCGAACGGAGGTTGACGCACCTAAGTCCGGCGAAGCACCGCCGCGGTTCCGGTGAGGAGCGCCGTCGCGTCGCGAGGTAGACGAAGGCATATATGGGCTCCACTTGTCAGCGCCTATTCGAACGCCCGGGATTAGCTGCTGCACTGGATCCGGTGCGGCTGCACAGTTGAACCCCATGACCCCCGGTGTGTCCCAGATGCGATTGGCCCATTCAAATGAAGTGGGACCGGCCCCTTGTATTTGAAATTTCCAATAGGAAAATAAATCTAGATTCAATCCAAACTTAGAAAATCCATAACATCCAGTAGAATTATCCAAAAATTCCCAAGTAAATTCTGCTAGAACCAGCACGAAGAATACTGTCCAGTGGTGCCCTTGGATTGGTATGTAAAGCCATAGAAATTTCTCCATAATTCAGATAAGCAAAATGTTTAAAGAATTCATTTCTATAGTTCTGTTAATTGGAAAATTCCCAATTTTGGTCAATACCCTTTAGTTAATACATTTGATATCCAGTGAAATTTTCAAGCTCTTTGGACTTAAAATACTGGGTCGGTCAATGTTTCAAACCTCTATGTAGTTATAAATTGAGAAAAATGGAAAATCAATTTCCAGAAATTTACCCAAACTTGAAAAATCAATTTCTCCCTGTAGGAAGCTCAGAAAATTGTGAAACAAATTTCCCTAGAACCAGTGAGACCCCCTCTACATGATACAACCCTTGGCAAGAGACTTCTCTATAATCTCTAGTATCCACCATAAAAATCCCAAAGTCAATTAAGATAATATGTTATTTTATCTTAATATACTCACCCCACCTTAAGCATATTAATTATTCACAAAATCATTTATACCTAGTATATGCATATCGTGTAATAGCTGAAGTCGAGGAGCAGCCGGAAGCCTTGGAGGTCCAGCTGCCAGAAACTAACATAGACGCAAACCCGCATTCAGGCAAGCCCCAGTTTGCATTTAAGTACCTTACACTGTTTTGCAGTTTTATTTCACCTTACGTCTTCAGATGATTGTGCATTACGTTTAAGGTGTTTGACATCCACTTGCATGGCCCACAAATCCTATGGAGTCTTGGGTAGGTCTACGGCCCGTTGAGTAGACACTGCTATGCTTATGCTCATCGGAATTCGGTAGAAGTCGAGTAGTTGGAATCTACTCGCGAGATAGGAATTTTATCACACAGGAGATTCTAGAATAAGAAAATTGTTTATGAATATGAAATCGAGACCGAGCAGTGGATAGGATGCAGTGAGACGTGGTCTCACGTGCGTAGCCCTGCTTTTGTCGATTGAGGACCATTTCGTGTGCGGTCCTACTGGACAAGCTTGAATTGTACCTGCGACATACTGGAGGAATGGGCTCCAGTAAACTGACATAGCTTGATACTGGTTTGTCGAGGCATTCCGTTCTGTTTTATAGGCGTGGGTTGAGGGCAGCAAGTTGTAAATCAGCTGGTGGGCACGTCAGAGTACGCCCCACGCAGTGACCTCCTGCTCGTGACGGATCGACCGGTTCGACATTCGAGTGTTTAGTGAAAGGTGGCCATATACGACTAGTACTGAATTGTTATGTAGGTACTGCTGAAAGTACTCGCTGGCATTTCCGAAAGTGTGTATGTGTCGTGTTGTTCTGGGTAAGTCCTGATTGCAATCACCGTCCCTCGCGGTAATAGAGTACCACTTGTTCACTGCGTCGTGATGTAGTAAATACTAAAGAAGTCAGGAGACTATGATATATTGGTTTATAAATTGCTTGGACAACCTTGTTTGGCTTAGAAATAGTATAATTAAAAGTTTACAGTTTCCCCATACTTTACCTATAATAGCATTATGTGCTTTGTGCACGTCATATCATCGACAAAGTGTTTCTTGTTTGATTGTGGAGTCTATGATGTGCTGTGCCTGAGGAATGTCATGTGCTAAATAAAACATGACTATAAGGATCCACTTGTAGGTGGGTCCTTATGCTTTACTTACCTATGTTTAGTACTCATCCTTGCATATGTCCAGTGAGACGGGTTAGTTTTGCTGAGCCTTATGCTCATGTTTGCAGTTAATGAGTTTTTGCAGATTATACGACTGATGACGGGTTTAATGACGAGGCTGCACCCCCTCCAGGGTTTACAGCCGAGTGGGAACCCTGCACGCCGCCGTGAATTGTGTGTTGCTAGTGCGAAGCATCCCGGGCATGGATGACTTTGCTTTTGCATAGCTAGTGCTGAGAGCGTAGCTATGATGTATAGTTCTTTTCTCTTCCATTAGTATTTTAAAAACTTCCGCTGTGCTTTTTAATAAAGACTTGGTATTTTAAATTTGTTCTCGTTCTATTCTTGTATATTGTTGGGTGTCGCATCGCACGACACCACCAAATGAGAACCTTGGAGGTCGGGATTCCGGTCCCCACAGACATGGTATCAGAGCATCATTGGGAACAGTGTACTTGAAAAGAACGTATTTTCAAAAATTAGGATTTGAGTGAGGAATTAGCTATATGCCCTTATAAGGAGTATTATTAGTATAAGATATAAAGGTGGTAAACTAACTTATATGTTATTAATTCTGTAACGACGCTCCGACGTCAGGTAAGAGGTAAGGTACGCCACCGTAAGCGGATCAATTGCGGAAAGCTCACCATGCGAGAGGTAGCATGAAAGTTTTTTCCGTGACTTGGCATGGAAATGTTAATAGGAGTCTCTGAAGCTTTTTATATTTCTGAGAACCTATGACACGCGGTACCCAAGCGTGCTTCAAAGCTAGTGGGAGCCCCGTCGGGTGGTGTATAACCCGATAGTATGCCTCTCTAGAATCATTCATATTCTATGGGAGCATGCGAAACACGTATGCCCATGCGTGTATAAGCCAGTTCATACGGGAGTCTTTGCTGTAAAGACGTATTTACAGCCATATACCTCGAGACATGACCTCACTCGAGGGCGACTCACACCAGAGTCGTATGCAATTATTTTCATATGTATTATTGTGACTGCCTGTCGTGTTTCCCCGTGCCGCCCTTGAGGTGTGAAGGTGTGAAAGGGGATTTTTTGTCTTTCGCAGCATTGACTACGGTAGCGACCCGTGTAGCACACGTTTGCGAGTGAACGATACTAGGACCACCTATAAATGTATCCAGAAATAACCGGTTAGAATTTTCTTTGGTGAGGCCCGTAGTACCGTTGGTATCAACATTGATACTTGACCACCCCCAACAATGACAAAATTGGATGCATTATATTTTGGAAAGTCCGACTATCAGGTGTTGGTAGGTTTGGACTCCGCAAAGGTAAAAATTCGATTCAACATGGGGTTAGCACCAAGATTCTTGATTTCTTGCCAAAGTTTGCTCAACTTCACCAGGTTGTAATCTTGGTTAGTTTAAAATAAACATAGGGTTAGGATATATGGATGAAAAGTTCTCGAAGTCCTCTACAACTTTTCTGTTGACCATCAAGGCCGAAAAGCTTGATAATCTATTGAATTTGGAGTATGCTTAAACTACTCCAGATAACCCTACCGTTGTACCAGTCTCAGTAATTCTGCGATAACTCACTGTAGAAAAATCTTCTGCCTTATTGTGATATATATCTGAAAAGGGGAGAAGCAGATCTACAGTTTTTTTATTTAAATTTTCTCTTGATTAAAATTGAAGGAAATTCAAATTTCGAGCTCAAAACAGTGAACTGCAGGACTACTGTTGAACAACAGTCAGTTCATCTGTTAAGTTTAGATAGCTTTAGCTTTTGATCCAGAAATGTGACATGGTCATATATATACCTTTATGGAAATCTTAGCAAGTCCTCTATCAACTTCGTGTTGTACTCGTGGCCTAAATCTTGGTATAGCCATGTTAAATTACTATGGTTGCAAACTTGGTTCTGGCGGATCAGAACTTGGAAGAGTTGGCACATAGTTTCAAATTAACACATTATACCTAAGTAACAAATGATTGTGGCCGAAATATTTTACCTCTGGATTGTTAACTTGATGTTATACAATGTTTATTTTGTCATTACCCCCATATATTGAAATGGTATATAACTTGTGGAAATCACCACATATACAGGAGGGGTTCTGTCAAAATTTCCAGAAAATATGGTTCAATTAAAACCTGTATAGATTCTATTTCCTAGCTCACCTGGATCTGTATGAGTACAATATGGAACGGCTGGAAAGTGTACTACAACTTTTGTATTCAAACCAACATCTGGTTCGGACGTTCCCTGTATGAAAATTTTGAATTTATACAGGAAGGTCAGCTGGAACAGACTGTGATTACAACTCCAGTTTTAAATTTTCATAGACTATTGAGAGTTGGAAACCTTCTCACTGTTCCAGTATTCTTTTTATAGATGACGGATGTGAGGATGCTACTACCGGACGGATGGATATTTTCCACTTGCGCTAGCCATCCGGGTTTCCCAAGTATGCTGCGGGAAGTGCTCCAACAGTTTGGCTTCATCGAGATGCCATGCTATTGGGGTAGAGAAACGATCGACTGAGGCGTTCAGTCATGCACCATCTTGGTAGAGATCCCAGCTAGTCCACGTCGTTATGGATGGGCTCCTTTCTCGGTTACCATCGAGGGGGCTCATTTAGAGGACACTTGGGCAATCGCTGCAGGCGAAGCGCTTATGAAGCTTTGTGAGCTTCATCAAGATGCCATGGCTGGGACTCAATTTGCCCTTATTCCGGTCCGTGGTATGGCTGGATTTGAGTGGCAACGTCGTATGGTTGCTTCCTATACACCGTATGGCGACACAACCTCGAAGACACTTGGGACATATGCGGTTGCTTCCAATATGGTGGTTTCTACGCAAGGCACCATTATTTTGGAGCAAGTCGAAGCCTTGCGGGAAGCGATGGAGCGGGGTGATACCCTTGATTATATCAACGAGAATCTACGTTCGCTCCTAGCCCCAGCAAATCACCGGCTAAATAAGTGTGAGAGTCAGCTGCATTATGTTCACATTAGGCTACGGAAAGCTTGTGCCGAACAACAGCAAGCTCACACTGAACTGCAGCAAGCTCATGGTGAGTTGCAAGCAAGTCAGTTAGAGGTACAACAACAGCAGGAGCAGCTGTTAGTAGTCACTGAAGAGCGGGACACCGCCATTGAGACAGCTCAGAATTGGGAGTATGAGGCAGAACAACTTCAGGATAATGTAATTGAGGCCGAAGCACAATTGCAACCAGTGGTGTATCCACCGGCCCATAATATACCACTAATTATGGGTGAACAAGTGCCTTCGAAGGAAGAAGAAGAAGAAGAAGAAGAAGAAGAAGAAGAAGAAGATCCCGAGGAACTCGAGTACGTTGAGTAGGACGTATTGGAGTAGGATGTGGCAGCACTTCTGCCGACAAAGGGCAACATATAGTTTAATAGTAGCTCGTTTTTTTCTTTTGTGGCCATGTTTGTGTCATATTAAGAATAGTAGTGGGTATGTCTAAGCCGAATAGATGTGTATGACATCTCATGGGAACCAAGTATGGTAGAGATGTATTTCCATAGTGGGAGTCCATCATTTTGGAGTTTACTACTGTAAACTTGGTCATGAGATAATATATCTTGTATTAAGTTTGTACTTTATCAATATATATGAATGTTATGCACTTATTCACTTGTCAATAATTGTGCTACTGAAAAATGATATGGATAAGGGAAACATGTGCTGATTTTAAGTCAATTGGATGCAGAATGGTGCGTACGCGCTCGACGCTAGAAATGGGAGGATACAGTCGTGGTCGTGAGGACGAATCTCCGACCCAGGAGGCAGCTGCAACGCCGCAGCAACAAGTTCCTCCACCACCACCTCCGGAACTTCCAAGGAGTCTAGCGGAGGTTCTTGCCGCAGTGCTTGGCTCGCGCGACGAGCAAACAGAGTTACTACGAACTCTGGTCCAGCATTCATCCCATCAAGGAGGGTAACCACATGCGGGTCCACGACAACCTTCTTTGAGTTCGTACTTGGATTTCATGTCAACACACCCACCGGTCTTCATGGAGGCCGATGAACCATTGGAGGCGGACAACTGGCTCCGCTCCATTGAAGGGAAGTTCGGTTTGCTACGAGTGACTGAACATCAGAAGACCCTGTTCGCGGCCCAACAATTACAAGGGTCTGCTGGTGCCTGGTGGGCAAATTACCTTGCCGCACGACCAGCCGGCTATGCTGTGAGCTGGGAGGAGTTCCGGGAGGCGTTTCGCGCCTATCACATACCATCCGGTGTGATGAGGAGAAAGCTTCAAGAGTTCTTGGAGCTGAAACAAGGAGGAAGGAGTGCTTACGAGTACTCCAAGATATTCAACCACTTGGCCCAATATACTCAGGACCAAGTGAATACTGAAAGCAGGAATGCTTCTATCGGGGTTTGAACCCCAAGATGAAGGACAAGCTTGCCTTGTTCAACAGTGGCAGCTTCAACAACATGGTCAATACCGCAATCGTACAGGAGGATGCTACCAGGGAGCTGTTCTCTGACAAGAAGAAAAGGAGTGCTCCGCAGGGCAGCGGAGGAGGCACTCCTCAGAAATACCGCATGGTGTATCGATCACCATCCGGCTAGAGGTGGCAGCCGCCGTCGCGATCACCAATGTTTCGTGGTCGCCCATTCAATAACGTTGGCTTCCGCCCACAACAGCAACAGGGGATGATTCTGCGTGCACCTCTACCTCCACCGTGTGCATCGGGATTCCGTCCTCCACTCTGTACCGGTCAGACTTCGTACACGTGCTATATGTGTGGCTGTACAGGACACTTTGCCAAGGACTGCCCGCAAAGCGGAGGACAGTCATCGTACCAGGGGGCGAACCAGCCTCGTAGCCAGCCCAAGAAGCCAACCACCAGAACCGGCAACGTTCACCACCTCACCATCGAGGACGTTCCGGAAGGTGCACCCGTACTCACGGGTATGTTCTCTCTCAATGGTCATCCCATAGTCATCCTCTTTGACTCAAGTGCTTCCCATAATTTTATTAGCAAGTCTTATGTCAATCAATACCAATTGCCTATCATTTCCACAAAACCCCCATATATGATTTGTTCTCCAGGAGGCAAAGTAGTAGCAGATAAGATGGTCCATAGGGTACCTCTTAATCTAGGTGGGAACATATACCCTATCTCTCTCGTTATATTGGAGCATCACAAATTAGATGTCATCTTAGGAATGGCATGGTTGCAATACAGTGGTGCTATTATTGACATCATTCCTCGTAGAATATATCTAAATTCTCCGGTCCACTCTCCCCAAATTCTCACTCTTGAGAGTAATATCCACATGCCTCCAACTGCTGATAACACTGAAGCCTGTAAACTCGAAGATATTCCAGTAGTATGTGAGTATCCGGACGTTTTCCCGAAGATCTTCCTGGTATGCCACCAGAAAGAGATGTCGAGTTTAAGATTGAACTTGTACCAGGAATAGTGCCAATCTCAGGGAGGCCATATAAGATGGCACCTAAAGAACTTGCAGAACTGAAAGAGCAGCTGAATGAACTGTTGGACAAGGGTTTCATTCGTCCAAGTTCATCACCTTGGGGCTGTTCTGCATTGTTTGTGGGGAAGAAGGATAAAACCTTGAGACTATGTGTGGACTATCGTCCACTCAATGTTGTCACCATCAAGAACAAGTATCCACTACCCCGTATCGATATTCTGTTCGATCAGTTGGTAGGTGCTCAGGTATTTTCGAAGATGGATCTTCGCTCTGGTTATCATCAGATTAGGATTCGACTCGAGGATAACCTAAGACAGCATTCTCGACGAGGTATGGATTATATGAGTACCTTGTCATGTCCTTCGGATTAACCAATGCACCGGCCCATTTCATGTATCTCATGAATTCGGTATTCATGCCAGATTTGGACAAGTTTGTCGTGGTCTTCATCGACGACATCCTTGTATACTCAAAGTCTGAAGAAGAACATGCACAACATTTGCACATCGTGCTTCAGCGATTGCGGGACCACAAGTTGTACACTAAATTCAGCAAATGTGAGTTCTGGATCAACCAAGTGCCATTTTTGGGGCACATCATCTCTGCCGAAGGGATTGCAGTTGATCCAAGCAAGATTAAGCAAGTACTCAAATGGGAGTCTCCCAAGTCTGTGCATGAAGTTCGAAGTTTCTTGGGTTTAGCTGGATATTACCGTAGGTTCATCCAAAGCTTTTCCAAGATAGCTAAACCAGTGACGGAACTTCTGAAGAAAGAAAAGACATATACCTGGACAAAGGAATGTGAGGAGGTTTTTCAAGCATTAGTAAAACACCTCACAACAGCACCAATATTATCCCAACCAGACACAACAAGATCCTTTGATGTTTATTGTGATGCATCTGGAATTGGTCTGGGTTGCGTATTAATGCAAGACAGAAGGGTGATCGCTTATGGATCCCGGCAGCTTCGAAACCATGAGCAGCATTATCCGACTCATGATCTTGAACTCTCTATCGTGGTACTAGCTTTAAATATGTGGAGACACTATCTATGGGGCAACCTAGTACATCTCTACACCGATCACAAAATCTTGAAGTACATCTTCACCCAGAAGGAATTGAATATGCGACAACAAAGATGGTTGGAGTTAATCAAAGACTATGAGATTGAGATCCACTACCATCCTGGAAAGGCAAATGTAGTCGCAGATGCACTAAGTCGCAAGTCCCATATCAATAACCTTTCTATCACCTTGATAGAGGAAGAAGAACCGAGTCTCTACTTGGTTCCATATGGGGCGCTCTACAATCTAGCCCTCATTCCTACCATAAGGGAGGAATTTATGGAGGCTCAGAAGGAGGACAAGGGCATATCCCATATTCGTCAACGAATGAAAAAGGGGGAAATGAAGTGTTTCTGAGGTGACGATGACGGTACCATCTGGTTCAAAGACCGCATCATGGTACCCCGCAATGTGGAACTTTGGAAGAAAATTTTGGACGAGGCTCATTTGTCCAAATATTCTATTCATCCCAGGAGTAACAAATTGTACCAAGACTTGAAAAAGAAATTTTGGTGGACTCGAATGAAGAGGGAAATAGCGAAGTATGTATCCGAATGTGATACATGTCGACGAGTGAAAGCCGACCATCTGAAAGCAGCCGGACAATTACAACCATTAAGCATACCTGCCTGGAAATGGGAGGACATCAGCATGGATTTCATTGTTGGGTTACCTCTCACTTTCCGCAATCATGACTCGGTTTGGGTGATAGTCGACCGACTCTTCAGCTCACTTTATTCTAGTCAATGTCAAGTATGTGGCACAACAGTATGCAGAGTTGTATATTGCCAGAATCCTATGCCTACACGGAGTACCCCGCACTATCATATCAGATTGTGGGACCTTGTTTGTTGCTCGATTTTGGGAGCAGCTCCATGCATCTCTGGGTACCAAATTGATTTGAAGCTCAGCTTACCATCCACAGACTGATGGTCAAACGGAACGAGTAAACCAAGTTCTAGAGGATATTCTCCGCACCTGTGCCATTCACCATGGTAAGAATTGGGATGATCATCTACCATTGGTGGAGTTTTCATACAACAATGGTTATCACACTAGCATTCAAATGGCACCATATGAAGCTCTTTATGACCGAAAGTGCCGCACACCATTGAACTGGTGTGAATCCGGTGAATGGGTAACATATGGTATAGACTTGGTAAAGGAAGCCGAAAATCAGGTACGAGTTATTCAAGCCAACCTCAAGGCTGCTCAGTCTCGCCAGAAAAGCTATGTGGACAAACGACGTCGACCGCTTCATTTTGATATTGGGGATCACGTTTATCTTCGTGTATCTCCAATGAAAGGGATTCATAGTTTCGGAGTAAAAGGGAAGCTAGCTCCACGTTTCATCAAACCATTCGCAATAAGTGAGCAATGCGGACCTGTAGCCTACCAGTTAGAGCTGCCAGCATCGCTTTCAGGGGTCCACAATGTGTTCCACATTTCACAATTGAGAAAATGTCTCAAGGCCCCAGCGGAAGTCTGTATGGAGGATTTGGAAGCTCTCCAACCAGATCTTACTTACTCCGAACATCCAACCCAGATAATTGATGAAAAGACTCGTACCACAAGAAACTGCACCTTGCGTTTCTACAAGGTCTTGTGGGGAAACCACACCGCTGATGAAGCAACGTCGGAAAGCGAGGAATATCTTAAAACCAATTATCCGGACTTGTTAACATCATAAGTTCATTAGGTCTTTTCTTTTTATCCTTCCTTTTGTAATCTCGGGACAAGATTCTTTTAAGGGGGGAGGAATGTAAAATCCCACATTTTCCTTCCTATGAGGTTCAGTTGTAAATTATAGCCATGCTTATAAACTTGATCTCATCAAATCTTTTCTTCTACTCAAGCTTAAATTTATTAACATGAGGAATGAACTTCACCAAAAAACTTAAATTAATTCTTTTGACCTCTCTTCAATGTTGGGAATTATTTGAAGAAAGATTGCTAGGCCAATTTAATATGCAGTACCAAATAGATATTCAAATTAATATAAATTGAATATATACTACTGTATATTTGGCCCTGTCAAAATTATTCAATTCAAAGGCCATAAATTTTTCTATGGTGTTCTAATATTCCAAATAGACTTCCTGCAAAGTTTCATAAATTTTGAACTCCATTTGCTATTTTAATTGAGACACTTAGAAAATTCAAACCCTGTTTTGAATCCAAATTTTGAATTCTGTTCAACTAGATTAAACATCAAGATTTGAGCACACACTCATGGTCAGCATAACTTGCTTGACTTATCCTCATAGTTTCACAATATTTTTGGATCTCAATTGCTATTTAAATCAGTGACACCATTGAATTTCCTCCAAATTCAAATTTGAATTTGAAATTCAATTGAAACTTGCTCCAAATCAAATACAATTGCAGAATCAAATTCTAGATATTTATTTGAGCCTCCCCACAAAAATCTAGAATTTTTGGACAAAATTTGGTAGGATAATTGAAGTTACAGAGAAGGGAAGTAGATAAGAGGAGGTGGGGCCCACTGTTAGCCAAAGCACTCGAGTGAAACCCACAGGGGGTGCCCTGTCTCCAGCTCGCCCCGCCGTTCGACGCCGGCAGCACGCAACACCAAGACGCGCATGCAGCCACCGAGCTACTTGCCTGCTTGACGCCGTGGCGCGCTCCCCTCTCCCCTCAGTCCCTATAAATACCCCTTGGCCGTCGTCGTTGGACACCATCCCGGTTCACGCCATTTTCGCCGCCCCTGTTCAACCGAGCTCGCGCCGACGATTGCAGCCGCTTCTTCCCAAGCTATAAGTAGATAAAAGGCGTGTCACAAACTCCTTTACGTATTCCATTTTGTCATTGATCATGACATAGCTTCTGCTGGGCATATTTTAAAGTTTCCCAGTCGCCGTCGAGGGAGCCGCCGAGAACCTTCACTGTCTCGCCGTCAAACACCCATTCCAGACCATCTCCAGCCTCGATCCTTTAAGTAAAAAGGTTCGCAATCCTCTCTAGTTCATGCTCACAGAGTCTAAGCTTATGACATGAAGTATAACGTGAGTTTTTGTTCGAGAACTGATCGGTTTCTCAATAAAACAGCAAAGCTTCGCGCTAAAATTCATTTCATTCTTGCAATCATCCTTAAATCTGGTTAGCAGATAGTTTCTATGTGTCCTAAGGAAGCTCCATGCCCAAAAACCCTGAAAGTTATCAACCGATTATCTTAGATTTTAAGTTTTCGAGGCCCTCGGTTGAAAAACCGCACTTCGCCGTCGAACTCAGCCTTGCCGGCAATTTCACCCCAATCTGACCCCCAAATCATACTCATGGTGCTTCCAGGAATCTCCCCGACCTTTTCCCGAGCCTATTGAGCATTCCCGAGCATTTCCGACGAAGGACGAAACCCTAGCTCCGCCGTCACCGTCGCGCCGCCGTCTCCGGCCATCGCCGGCATGATTGGACACCACCATCAGCTTGCGCGGTTGATTTTAGGGTTGAGCGGTAAGGGCGAGGCCGAACGGAGGTTGACGCACCTAAGTCCGGCAAAGCACCGCCGCGGTTCCGGCGAGGAGCGCCGTCGCGTCGCGAGGTAGACGAAGGCCTGTGGGCCCCACTTGTCAGCGCCTATACGAACGCCCGGGATCAGCTGCGGCACTGGATCCGGTGCGGCTGCACAGTTGAACACCGTGACCCCCGGTGTGGCCCAAATGCGATTGGCCCATTCAAATGAAGTGGGACCGGCCCCTTTTATTTGAAATTTCCAATAGGAAAATAAATCCAGATTCAATCCAAACTTAGAAAATCCATAACTTCCAGTAGAATTATCCGAAAATTCCCAAATAAATTCTGTTAGAACCAGCATGAAGAATACTGTCTAGTGGTGCACTTGGATTGGTATGTAAAGCCATAGAAATTTCTCCATAATTAAGATAATAAAAATTCTTAACGAATTCATTTCTACAGTTCTGTTAATTGGAAAATTCCCAATTTTGGTCAGAACCCTTTAGTTAATACATTTGATCTCCATTAAAAGTTTCAAGCTCTTTGGACTTAAAATTCTGGGTTGATCAATGTTTCAAACCTCTATGTAGTTATAAATGAGAAAAATTGAAAATCAATTTCTAGAAATTTACCCAAACTTGAAAAATCAATTTCTCCCTGTAGGAAGCTCAGAAAATTGTGAAACAAATTTTCCTAGAACCAATGAGACCCCCTCTACATGATACAACCCTTGGTAGCCATAATACATCTCTAAAAAGTTCAATCAAAATTTCGAGAAGATTATTGCTTACCATAATTGTTAAGAATAACAAACATCCTTTATCCTCTCCTATTCTTTGCAAGAGACTTCTCTATAATCTCTAGTATCCACCATAAAAATCCCTAAGTCAATTAAGATAATTATCTTATTTTATATTAATATACTCACCCCACCTTAAGCATATTAATTATTCACAAAATCATTTATACCTAGTATATGCATATCGTGTAATAGCTGAAGTCGAGGAGCAGCCAGAAGCCTTGGAGGTCCAGCTGCCAGAAACTAACATAGACTGAAACCCGCATTCAAGCAAGCCCCGGTTTGCATTTAAGTACCTTACAGTGTTTTGCAGTTTTATTTCACCTTACGTCTTCAGATGATTGTGCATTACGTTTAAGGTGTTTGACATCCACTTGCATGGCCCACAAATCCTATGGAGTCTTGGGTAGGTCTACGACCCATTGAGTAGACACTCATATGCTTATGCTCATAGGAATTCGGTAGAAGTTGAGTAGTTGGAATCTACTCGCGAGATAGGAATTTTATCACACGGGATATTCTGAAATAAGAAAATGGTTTATGAATATGAAATCGAGACCGAGCAGTGCATAGGATGCAGTGAGATGTGGTCTCACGTGCGTAGCCCTGCTTGTGTCGATTGAGGACCGTTTCGTGTGCGGTCCTGCTGGACAAGCTTGAATTGTACCGGCGACATACTGGAGGAATGGGCTCCAGTAAACTGACGTAGCTTGATACTGGTTTGTCGAGGCATTCCGTTCCATTTTATAGGCGTGGGTTGAGGGCAGCAAGGTGTAAATCAGCTGGTTGGCATGTTAGAGTACGCCCCACGCAGTGACCTCCTGCTCGTGACGGATCGACCGGTTCGACATTCGAGTGTTTAGTGAAAGGTGGCCATATACGACTAGTACTGAATTGTTATGTAGGTACTGCTGAAAGTACTCGCTGGCATTTCCGAAAGTGCGTATGTGTCATGTTGTTCCGGGTATGTCCTGGTTGCAATCATCGTCCCTCACGGTAATAGAGTACCACTTGTTCACTGCGTCGTGATGTAGTAAATACTAAAGAAGTCGGGAGACTATTATATATTGGTTTATAAATTGCTTGGACAACCTTGTTTGGCTTAGAAATAGTACAATTAAAAGTTTACAGTTTCCCCATACTTTACCTATAATAGCATTATGTGCTTTGTGCACGTCATATCATCGGCAAAGCGTTTCTTGTTCGATTGTGGAGTCTATGATGTGCCGTGCCTGGGGAATGTCATGTGCTAAATAAAACATGACTATAAGGATCCACTTGTAGGCAAGTCCTTATGCTTAACTTATCTATGTTTAGTACTCATCCTTGCATATGTCTAGTGAGATGGGTTAGTCTTGCTGAGCCTTATGCTCACATTTGCAGTTAACGAGTTTTTGCAAATTATACGACTGATGACGGGTTTAATGACGAGGCTGCACCCCCTCTAGGGTTTACAACCGAGTGGGAACCCTGCACGCCGCCGTGAATTGTGTGTTGCTAGTGCGAAGCATCCAGGGCATGGATGACTTTGCTTTTGCATAGCTAGTGCTGAGAGCGTAGCTATGATGTATAGTTCTTTTCTCTTCCGCTAGTATTTTAAAAACTTCCGCTGTGCTTTTGAATAAAGACTTGGTATTGTAAATTTGTTCTCGTTCTATTCTTATATACCGTTGGGTGTCGCATCGCACGGCACCACCTAATGAGATCCTTGGAGGTCAGGATTCCGGTCCCCACACATGACACAAGCCATTTTAAGGCAATGACTAACCTAAACATCGATGAACCAATGTTGAGACATAGCATAAGTTATTCATATCAACATGATCATATCATAACTAATTAGACTATAGTGGGGATTTGTAGTGTTTATGATGATAGATTAAGAGTGATATGGCATAATCATAAAGACTACTCCTACCACATACATGGACTCCACAATCAAACAAGAAACCCTTCATCCAAGTATATGAATAAAACAAGACTAAAGATAATATTTTGTTATGCATAATATCACAAATATAAGAAAAGATACATGAGCCATACCTTTTCCAATTTGGACTTGAGACTAGAGGCTCTCCTTCCTATAGCTTAACACCACTAAGGACTAAGAGAACTAGTGTATACAATAGAATGATGCTCAAGTGGTGTGTGTTGAAGTGAGGGGGTGAGGGGTCCTATTTATAGGTGGAGAAGGGTCAGTTCCCGCCACCAAAAGCGCGCGAATCAGTCATCAATGACTTCTTCAAGCTCGGAGGAGCCGACATATGGAAGCTGACCGGGTTTGGCGTCAAGAAGGGGTTAGCTGAACCACCAGGTCGGCCAACCTGGTCCTGGCTCCAAACGGCCTGTGCTTTCTCCAAGTGGCTTCTAGGTGGGTCCCATTGACTGATATAGGGTGTACACCATTGGATGGCCTCAGATACTTCTGTTTGTGGGCCATCTGATCCATGTGGTGCTGCATGTCGGCGCTTGATTGGCTGGGATGATATTTTATAGGATCCATCCTCCTGTTTCACTTCAATTCTGTATAAAATACCTGCATGCACCAATTTCTCCAAGGACAAGTAGAAATAGGTTTAATAGAAAGGTGATGTGTGCAAGAAATGATATTTCCTTCACAAAATTGAGTTATATTAATGGGTGAAATTGGTATATAACAGCCGTCAACACAGTCGAGCTAGCCCCAAGGAAGAAGAGGCTTGTGACCATGGGTGAGAAAACAAGAACTCAAGAGGCTAGGAGATCAAAGGACAAGGGCAAAGCACCAGTTGAGGAGGCACCAAGGAAGAAAGCACTTGTTGTTAAGAAGTCAGCCAACAAAGCTAAGAAGGGATCCTCTCAATCCATAGGTCCCTTGAGGATGTCCTCACCTACAAGAAACCCCAATCGCCAAGCTACTATTGGAGCCAATATATTCAGAAGCAAAGGGGCTTAGAAGTCCAAATGACTCATGTTGATTGATGTGTATCAACGTGAGAAGCACACCGCCGACCCTCGGTTTTGGTGTGACTTCCATTGTGACTATTACCGCACTGTCTACATGATGAAGCAAACTCCAGTGACGGATGCACAAAAGAATCACATTGCCTTCAATGGTGTGATTGAGGCCATAGAGCACCATGGACTGAAGAAACTTATGGCATTCAAGTATGATTGGAATGTTGAAGTCATCGTACAGTTCTACTCAACTGTTTACTTTCACTGGGATGGAGATCAGAGGATCACTTAGATGACAAATAGAGAGAAATACACTATTACTTATTGGGAGTTTGCGCAAATCCTTGATTTGGAAAGTCAACTTGAGAATGAGATTATCATTTCCAACCTCAAGGCTGTTGATCGAGATGTCTCGGATTACATGTATCCAAGTCATGGAGTGTATTATGAGGCGGGACACATTCAGAATATCAAGCCTCTTTACACTGTGCTCAACCGTGTTCTCAGGAAGACAATAGTCCCCAAGGATGGAGATGCGGGCATCATTCAAGGCAATCTAAGACATTTAATGGTGCTTATTTATGGAGATGTTTGATTCAATGTGGTGGACTACATCTTTCATGACATCTTCAACATTTCTCACACCCCCAACCAATCATGTGGTTATGAAATGTATATTATGATCGAGAAGGTGCCCGGACTGACCTCAAGACAGATGTCACTCATAGAAGACTTCGTCCTCAGATTCCTCCTCCAGAGCCTTTTGTACCAAGAAGGAAGAATGTCGATCCTTCTGCCTCCTCCTCTCATCCCTTGGGTTCTCCACCTCCTCCTCCTCCAGCACACTCCATAAGTGGCTTCTTCAAGTGCTTCAAGGCACTTTTTGCCTCTTGCTAAAAGGTGGAAGTTCAGACTCCTCGCATGGAGCTTTGCCAAGAGAAGTACCTCAAGGTGATGTGCGACAAGCTAGAGGTTCTTATGTCTCCCGCCATGAAGAGTGATGGAGAGTTGACTCCGTTTCCCGAGTTCACCACTGAAGAACTTTCTCAATTTGGTGAAGTTGGCACCTCCACGACGGCTCCCTCCAAAGAAGAAGACGATGATGAAGATGCCGAAGATCCGGAGGCTACGGAGAGCGGCCATGAGTAGTAACAAGATGACGATGATGATGAAGAGTAGATCTTAGGGCTCTCCTTCTCTCTTTTCTTTTTTGGTGTCTTGATGCCAAAGGGGGAGATATTGGAAGGGGGTACATAGAGTTTAAAGTCGTTGTCCCTTCTGATCCTACCATGGATTTGTATTATGTTTTAAAACTCTCACATTTAATTTTGTGTAATTAATCTATATTATGGGTTGTATGCACTTCATAATGTTTGATATGCTTAATTGTGATGTGATACCTGAAATGGTTTATTTATCACTCATATTCATTGTCTTATCACAAGTTATGAACACATCACTTAGGCACCCCATTATTAAATGTATATGTCTGATAACTCTCTCAAATTCTTCATTCTTAATGCACACATTGAGGGGGAGTTACTCATACACACACATGTTAGGAAAACCAATTAATAACCTTTCTTGTTGAAGTTGAATGTGTTGTCATCAATCACCAAAAAGAGGGAGATTAAAAGTGCATCTAGGCATCCCCGTGCATTTTGGATGATTGATAACGACAATTAAGAGACTAATGAGTTGTGTTGATCTTAAGCACAGGTGTGACGATTGAAATAAGACAAAATCCCTCAAGAAGGAAAAGGTTGAAACGGGCATCGAAGACTCAAGCATAGAAATTAGGATTTCTATTGTGTTGAGTTTAGACTAGCCATATATGTGTGATGGTGTGTGTATCAAGTGCAATGATATCATCGAAGAGGGATCAAAGTGGTGGTTGAGATAAAAACCTAAGTGAGAAGCCTTTGTGAGAGAATCCTCGGGGGACCGGACTTGTCCGGGCCACAGGGACGTACTAGTCTGGGTTGGCCAGATTAGTCTGTTTTGGAATGGACTAAAGGTTTTTGTTCCAGTTCGGACTAGTCCGTTTTGGTACGGACTAGTCCGTTATGCCTTATTGTGAGATCCATAAGCTAAGTCCTGGGAGGTCGGACTTGTCCGCCTCAGGGGCCAGACTAGTCCGAGCACCCCCAGAATAGTCTGCTTTTAGCCGGACTAAACCTATTTGTTCCACTTTGAACTAGTCCGTTGTTGGCCGAACTAGTCCGGGTTGCCATGACCATTTGAAATTCAAACATTTGGCGGAGACATCACATCTTTTGTTGAGGTGTGACGTTGAGTTGTTAGTGATCCCCAAGGGCCGGACTAGTCCGAGGTGATGGACCAGACAGGTCCGAACCTTGGTGGTTGCAACGGTTGGTTGTCAGGACCTCTATAAAAAAGGGGACCCCAGCTCCCATATGAGAGATCTGGAACCATAGCGCCGCCACAAACACCCTTGAGCCTTGCAAAGCCTTATACTCTGCCTACTTGCCCTCTAAGACCAAATCTTGAGAACATTAGGGTTTGGGAAGGAGAGTGAAGGAAGATCATCGTGCTTTGGCTTTCGGTTTGATCTCTTGCACTTGCTATTGCGTTTTGTGCCTTGTGTGAGTTGAGCTTCGTGTGCTCCTTGCTGTATTCATTTGTGAGAGCCTCAAATTGTGAGCAGCCCCAAAAAACTCGATGATTAACCCTTGTGATAGTGGAAACCAAGTTGGCCATTTGTGGTGGCTTGGTGAGAAGAGGGTCAAGTGAGACCCAATCCTTGTGTGGACTTCTCAACGTGGATGTAGGCTACTTTGTTGAGATGAACCATGGGATAAATCATGTCTCTCCTCTTGCTTTACTTTTCGGTATTCACTAGAATTCATTTTAGGGTTCGTTCTTCGTATTGTTCTTCTTTGAAATCTTGCAACCTAATTGTTTACATTTGTTAATATAAGTTGTATTAGTTTGCTAGACCTTGCATCTATCTTTCGTCCACCTAAATACCGCCAATTAATTGTAGATCAAGTTGGAAATCAAGTTTTTTAGTTTTCACCACGTGCTGAGTGGACTAGTCCGGCCCAGACCAGACTAGTCCGGCCTAAGAGTTTTAATCCCTGTTGACTATGCAATTTCAGGTCATATTGCCTATTCACCCCCCCTCTCCTCTAGGTGACTTTCACGAATGGGTGCATCCAGATCGGGCATGGCGAGGTATGTCCCTACTGATCGACGATTCTGACTAGAACTTGTTTGCAGTTGCCACATCTATCACCATCGGCAATGGGCAATGTTCTGGCACTCCAGTTGGATTCAAGGGTGTGCACCAGCCTTGATCTTCCCTGGACTGTATTCCTCATGTTGAGGACAGCATAGATTGGTGGCACAAGCCTTGCGCAATGGTTGTTGGATTTGCAACACCTTACATAATATTGCGGGTGATCAGCTAATCATCTTCATCAGGCTTCGGGTCCTTGTGGATGAGGCCATGCAGTCCTTCGACCCTGACAGGGAGGACTCCATCACCTGGCACCTGATGTCATCAGGGCAATATTCCTCCCGCTCGGCCTACTACCTACAATTCGAAGGAGGGCTCCAATCATCCTTTCCTACGGCCGTTTGGAAGGTGTGGGCACCTCCTCAGTACAAAACTTCATACGGCTTCTTCTCCAAGATCGAGTTTGGACTGCTGACTGTCTGCAGGTTAGGGGATGGTCGAATAATGAGCTTTGCCCCCTTTGTTACCGCAATTTGGAAACGGCATTGCACCTCCTCTGTGAGTGCGCCATGTCAAGGGCAATCTAGCAATGGGTCTCTGCTTGGCTTTCGGAGGCACGGCTTCATATTGATTGTTGGGATCCAAATCCATCCCTCATGGATTGATTCTACTGCCTGATGCCGACGTCCTCAGCGGATCGGAGCAGGGGAAGTCGATCGCAGGTTGTTCCAGTGTGTTGGGACATCTGGCGGGAACGAAACCACCGTATTTTAGACACCAAAGAAATCAACCTAGATGACATCGTCCTTGCGGCACTGAAGGACGAACTACGTGTTTGGGCTCTTGCCGGCTGTAGGCCAGTAGCTAATATACTTGCTGAATGTCAGACACGTTTGTAATATGATGTCATTGGAGATGACATCCCTGTAAAATCTTTGCTATCTCCTGCTTAATATATCGCCGTACCGGTCATTTCGAAAAAAAATATTAGTAGGTAAGTAAATCAAGGAGAATCCTACTCTGCTATTTTCTCTAAATGAAAGTTCAAACTTGTTGACACATATGATGCCATCATACTCCTTCCAGTCACAAAGTATATATCATTTTTACGTCATTCAATTTAACTTTGGTATATCTTTGACATTATAGTATTTATTAGGTTGTGATAATGTCACTGCTACAATAAGCCTCATCTCAGGCGGCTCCAAACGTATTATTACACGCGGTTTCTAAAATCGCCTGAAATGAAGAGCCTATGATAATCTCACAGGCGGAGAAGTGAAACTTCTTATGATAATGGCATTATCCTAGGCGGTTCTTTACTTACCACTAGCCGCCTATGAAGACACGTTATCACAGGCGGATCGTGCAGTATATATAACCACCTTTGATAATAGTGTTATCACAGGCGGGTCATGCATTATATATATCCGCCTGTGATAATGGTGTTATCACAGGCGGATCTTTACTTATGACAAGCCGTCTGTGGAGACAAATTATCTCAGTTGGTTTGTACCATAACAATAACCGCCTGTGATAATGAGGTTAACACACATGGTTCTTTACCTATATCTAGCCGCCTGTGATAATGATATTTCACAGGCAGGTCTAGTCGTAGGTAAATAACCGCCTGTGATAAGGTATACTCTATGCAGTACAACCTGCTGTTATTTGTAATTTCCAGGTCAATTCAATATAATCACAGAAGTCAATAATGAAATCACAGAAGTAAACAATATAATCAGATAAGTCATCTCACATAAGTCAATTTCACTACAACAATATACATATGTACAAGTTACACATACAAGTCATCTCATAGTTTACAAGTTTCACTAAAAACTGTTTCTATTGTCATAGTCACAAAGTTCTGGCACATCAGCTATTACACCATCCGCATCAAAGAACACCCCTCTTTTGCGCAAAATTTCGCGACACACGAATTGACACAATTCACCGGCAATCTTGTCGGCTCCTCCACCAGGCATACTTCTACAAACCAGCCATTCTTCGTTCACATTTTTCATGTGCTGCAATGAAACATATAACAAGGTTTAGAATATGTTGGTTTGAATAATATCAAAGTATAGATCAAAGCGAGAGTATACAGGAATTTATTTGGTATTTTTGGAGCAGTTGTACTATGAGCAATTGAATTTTGAAGTTGGAATCAAAATCTGAAAATAATGTTTTTGATAATATTGAACAGCAGAGAATATAAGTATTAAAATATGCTAGTTACAATGAAAATGAAACTCAAAAGTAAGAAAAGATATTGACGTTAAGGAAACCTTACATCCTCACGATTCACTCTATATTCGCTGGCGGTCCGAAGATGCTCACGTTCATAATACCCGCACAAGACGCTCCCAGCACGCTGCTTGGGACAAGGATAATATGTTTTAATGTCCAATGCATTTGTATTAGGAGGTCTCTGACCGCCAAGCTGTTCCACGTAAAACCGCCAAGCGCTGTAATACAAGAGATGTCATATAAAACTTGTCAACACATTCTAAACGTGTGTAAATTAAAAGTATTGAATAAACATACAGTTTCAAAATAGAAAGGAAATCTATGAAACGAACTGGTGGGTAATTGTCTGAGTCCAAGACAGTTGCCAAACTCAGCATTGGCTTGATGAAGATCACTATGTAGTGTTTACTGCACACGTACAAACACACGTGTTAAGTTAACAATTGGCAATAATTTCTATTTCAATGTCATGTGTCAAACTTACTCGAAGTGGTATAGAGCCTTTACGAGGTCCTTCCCATCTCTAACAAAGTTAAACATGGCATGTCCTATGTAAGCTGTAACTTTTGTCCTTCTATCCACCTTTGTTTTGCGATTTCTTTTTCAAATTCTTTTTTTTTCATGTGCTTGTACTGTACTGAGTCTCGATCTGGCTTAACGTCGAATAGCGTCTTTGCAATCCATTTAGGGTCAAGGATACCTGTCTTTTTGTAGGATCGAAGAGCACATGAAAAGCTACCAGAGGGGGGGTGAATGGTAGATTTAAAAATCTTACGCAGCGGAAACAATTAAACCCCAACCCCTTCAGCAAAAAACGATCTCTTAAAGAAATCGTGTGAGAGACTAATCTAAATGTGTTTCATCATGACAAAAGTGATGGATATCAGAGAGAATAAAGTCACGAAGACAACACAAAAGGAATCACTCAAATCCGTCGAGAAAAACTCAAGTTATGATCGAAAGATCAAACAATGGTCAATCTGTTCTACCCGAGAAAAAAACAGTTCTAGAATGCTGCAAAGAAACTCGTGTAGATCAGAAACCACAAATCCAATGACCGTGAAATTTTGACTTATGATAGACAATCAAGTTGTGAAGACAACCCAAAATGAATCACGTCAATTGGATCTGTAAAACTCGAGTTATGATAAAACCACCGATGAAAGGTAGTGCTGTCCAGAAACTCGACGAGTAAAACTTGTCTGGAACAAGTCGGACGAACAAGGAACAAAAGTTCCTTCAAACTACGAATTTTATTCAATATAACACAAGAGGAACAGCCCCGAAGTCGTACACCATGAGCTCTGGGCTCCCTTGCTTATATAATCAGCCCTTAGGCCAACCCAATATCAACTAGGACTCCAATCCTACTCAGATCACGAATCGTAACTTTCCATAACTGCTCAAGATTCTTCTATACGCAGATAGAAGCAATCTTAAGACTTCCAAACACCTTAGGAACGTATCCCACATTCCTAAACAACTCAAATTCGTGACCCACATGAAATCCTATCATAACCAACTCGATACTTTCCATACCGAGCCATAACCGACTTCGCCGCAGCCGAAGTCATCAACCGATACAATCTGATCCTGTACACAAAGCTCATCCTAAGTCATACTATCAAGTAAATTACACTATCACATCAATGGGATACATAAAGTAGTGTAAGCCATGCTAGAGATCAAATGTAATTTTCAATTTAGGCAAGTCATGATCTCACAAACTTAACTATTTCAAAACCTGAAAGCATGACACTAGTTGCTGCATTTTATCATTTTTCAAAGCATAAATTTAGATCATATGATATTTGCAAGAGATTATATGTGCATCTGCCTTATTCTAACCAACCAAGCCAAGCCTATGTCATTTGACAACCAGAAGATTAAGAACATGGTTTTAGTCATACACAACTTCTTCCAAGTTCATATCTAAGTGCAATGATAAGCCATCTCAAAAGAAGAAGTGCGATGCATGCATATTCTCTTGATATTTTCTCAATTTATATTTGTTTATAAAACTCAACCTGTAAGTTGATTACTTGGTTAATTCTTAATGATTAAAAGCATTTGTGAGCATGCAACAAGTTCAAAACAGCAAGAAAGTTCGACCATGACCAGATTTAGTGTAAGTAATTATTCCAATTACTAGACATGGCAAAAACTACAAAATGTACAACACGAGTAATGTAGTCAGAACTTTCAGCATGTAAAAGGAATCACAAAGTCATATATGTATGAAATACTATGCTCATATTATTTTAATTTCAGATTCACACATAGACTTCCCAAGTGTCAAAAACTCCCCCTCAATTTAAGCCATGAGGATGCATAACTCCTATTTCACTACGAATGTAACAAAAATGAGTGAAATCCAAAGGTTTTGTAAAAATGTCAGCCAATTGTTGTTCGGTATCTACATGGTGAAGCACAATGTTTCCTTTTTCAACATTATCTCGGAGAAAGTGATACCTAATGTCAATGTGCTTAGTTCTAGAATGTTGCACGGGGTTTTTAGCAATGCAAATGGCACTAGTGTTATCACAGAACAGTGGAACACTATCTAGATCAACCCCATAGTCCTTAAGTGTTTGAACAATCCAAAGAATTTGTGAGCAAGCAATAGCAGCAGCTATATATTCAGATTCGGCTGTGGATTGAGCAACTGAATTTTGTTTTCTAGAGGACCAAGCAACAAGAGAATTACCAAGAAAATGACAAGCACCAGAAGTACTTTTCCTATTAATCCTACAACCCCCAAAATCAGCATCCAAAAAAGCTTTCAAAGTAACGGTTGAGGAAGAAGGAAGAAAAATGCCAAATTATTGAGTTCCATGTAAGTACCTGAGAATCCTTTGGACGGCTTGATGATGTGAAACACGTGGGGAGGATTGAAACCGTGCACAAAGACACACGCTGAATTGTATGTCCGGTCTTGATGTCGTGAGGTACAAAAGTGATCCGATCATGCTTCTATATTATTTTTGATCCACGGATTCACCATCTTCATCAAGTTCAAGTGTTGTTGCTGCTCCCATTGGTGTCCAAAGAGGCTTTCTTTTGTCCATGTTGAAGTGCCTTAGGAGGTCTTTGGTATACTTCGTTTGATGCACAAAGGTACCCTCCTTAGTTTGCTTGATTTGCAGCCCCAAAAAGTAAGTGAGTTTACCCATCATACTCATTTCAAATTCAGAACTCATCATTGCTGAAAACTTGGACACAAGATCATGAGAAGCACAACCAAAGATAATATCATCCACACACACTTGAACGAATAATGAGTCATTGCCATGTTTAAGCACAAAAAGAGTCTTATCAACCTTACCCATGGTAAACCCCTTTTCAAGTAAGAATGTTTTTAACCTATCATACCATGCTCTAGGGGCTTGTTTGAGACTGTATAAGGCTTTGGACAGTTTGTAAACATGATTAGGAAAATCTGGATTTTCAAAACCCGGTGGTTGTTTGACATAAACCTCCTCATCTATGTAGCCATTAAGAAAAGCACTTTTAACATCCATTTGAAACAGTTTAAAACCTTTAGATGCAGCAAAGGCTAACAAAATTCTTATGGCTTCTAATCTAGCAACGGGAGCAAAAGTTTCACCAAAATCTAGACCTTCAACTTGAGTGAAACCTTGAGCAACCAACCTAGACTTATTCCTAACCACAGCCCCATCCTCACTTTGTTTATTTTTATATACCCATTTAGTTCCAATTAAAGTGTGACCTTGAGGTGGAGGTACAAGTTTCCAAACATTATTTCTTTCAAAATTTTCTAACTCTTCTTGCATGGCAATAATCCAAGATTCATTAGTGAGTGCGTGTGATATATCTTTGGGTTCAAAAGAAGCAACAAAAGCAGAATGAGCATAAGAGTTTGGACCGCAAAACCTGGACCGTGTGACTCGTTCGTGCAAGCTTCCAATCATCTGTTGTGGGGGATGATCTTTGTAAAGCCGTAGGGGAACAGATGTCTCACAAGCTTCTTCTTCATTAGGTTCATCGTAGATTGATGAGCTTGTGACTTGTGAACAATCAGGACTAGCAGAGGTGATAGCCGGAGCTTGTTCAATGTCCGGAGATGGACACGTGTCAGCTTCGGAACTACCAGGCACTATCACCGGCTCTTCTTCATCTTCGAAAATACCCTCCCTCTGAGGATACGGATCTGGTCCTGCAACACCGGAGCTAGTACCTGGGCTAGCTTCATCAAAAGACACTTCACAAGTCTCCATAATTTTGTTAGTGTCAAGTAAAAGCACACGGTAGCCTCTAGTATGAGATGGATAACCAAGAAACATGCCATCAATGGATCTAGGTTCAAATTTATCAAGATTACCATGTTTCTTAACAAAGCATTTGCAACCAAAGACCCGAAAGTGTGTAACACTAGGCCTATGTCCAAACCGAAGCTCATATGGTGTTTTACCTAGCTTAGCACGCAAGAAAACACGATTTGAGACATAACAAGCGGTTGCTAACGCATCAGCCCAAAATTTCCTAGGAGTTTGATATTCATCAAGCATAGTCCTAGCCATCTCAACTAAGGTTCTGTTCTTTCTTTCTACAATACCGTTTTGTTGAGGCACATATGGTGAAGAAAATTGATGATCTATTCTATTTTCAGCACAAAAGTGATCAAAATATTGATTTTTAAATTCCGTTCCATTATCACTTCTAATTGCCTTTAAAGATCCTGGGTGATCAATTGATAATCTAAGAAATAAAGTCCTAAAGTGACTAAAAGCTTCATTCTTAGATGCCATAAAGTAAACCCAAGAGTATCTAGAATAATCATCAACAATAATAAGAACATACCATTTACCTCCGAAGGATTGAACACGTGAAGGTCCTACGGTGTCAAGATGCAAAAGTTGACATGGTTCAGTTGTCATGATCATTGTGAGAGGTGTATGTGAACCTGAAACCATCTTAGCATGTCTACAAGAAGAGCACACAATTTCTTTGTCCCCTTTAAGCTTAGGCAGCCCACGTATGCAATCAAGAGCACTAACACGCGTTAGGTGATCAAAGACTACGTGACCAAGTCTACGATGCCAAAAATATAAATCCTTTGAATCATTAGAAACTAGACACCTATGCTTAGAGGAAGACATATCAAAATCAGCTTTAAAAACTCTTCCAAACCGAGACATGTTAAAAATAAGCTCACTATTTGAACCTACAACTTTGCAGCGGTTTTTATTGAAAATAATTTCTAGATTTTCATCTAGCAATTGTGCAACAGAAAGCAAGTTGTATTTCAAATTTTTGACAAGTGCCACATCCTTCAAAGTGTAGTGATCATTTACTCTAACCGAACCCTTAGCAATTATAGGAGTTGAAGAATTATCGGCAAAAGTAACATTCTCTACACGTGACACAAAAGAGAGGGAGGAGAACCAATCTTTATTACCGGTCATGTTGCGTGAGCAACCTGAATCCACAATCCAAATATTCTCCTTCTTCAAACGTGTAACCTACATAGAAGCACAATACGTCGATGACTCAATACTGGGGTTAGTCAAAAGACATTTAGGTATCCAGTACTGGGTCACACGACGTGCAGTAGGAAAAACACGCGAAAGCTGAGATAAAGCAGTAGGTTTATGAGTTAAAGTTTGAGGTTTTCTATTCTTAACTCTTTTAGCACAAAAACTAGTAGCTTCGGAGGTAAAAGCAGCAGTTCCAAAAGACAAGGCTGAAGCTCCGGAAACAAAAGCTGAAGTTTCGTAGGAAACAACAGAAGGTCCGGGAGCTCTCGGAGCTATCGGAACTATCGGAACTGCTTTTGCGGATTTCTTACTAGAAGGTCCGGAAGCTACCTTTTCAAATTTCTGACTCACTAAAGCAGGTTGTGTTTTTCTAATTGCATGAAAGTTATAAGATCTAGCAATTTTTCTTTCCTTTTTTTGTTGTTTAGCTAGTCTATAACAAAAATCTATGACATGAACATCTTTACCACAGAAGGTACAATGAAATTTAACTTTGTGTTCATGTCTAGATGAGCAATCAACATTTTTATTTAATACCGAATGAGACAACACTCCTGCAGATTTGAAAACCACTTCTTTTTGTTTAGGAACTGTTTGAATCAAACCACTTCCTAATGACTTTACAATTTTAGGTGGATGTGCCTTAGCATGATCATGAGAATCAAAACCTAAACCAGTTTTATCATTGCAAGACTTGGAAGAATTTAGCAGTAAGTCTAGGTTCTTATTCCCATTACAAAACCAATCTAAAGTCCTATGCATGTCATCAAGCTTATTGGACAGATCAAGGCAATTTTCACATGAAGTTTTTCCTTTTAGTTTGCAATTTGAACAAAATTCAACTTCATGAGAACGTAAAGCATTGTTCAATATAGAAATTTCATTCATAGCATCCTGTAGTTTCTTATCAAGATCCTCACAAGTAGAACAATGCAAATCAATTGTAGAACAGCTAGCATCTTTCAAGTTTTTATCATTAAGTGCAGCAAGCTCTTTGTTCTTTTCAATTTCTTCATCAAGTCTATCTAGAGTGGAGGAGTGTGCACTTCTTAATGTGGACAATTGTTCATAGATTAAGTCACATGAGGGACATGCATAATCACTAGGAATCAAAGTTTTTAAACGGTTAATTTCAGATTCTAGTGATTCAATTTTAGCAGCATTATCTCTAAGCTTTTTGTCCTTTTTCTTGACAATAATAGTTGCACGAGAAATAGCATCACACATTTCATTGCAGGTAGAACATACCTCATCGTCTTCACTATTATGTTATGCATCCTCCTGACTTGATCTTGATCTTGTTTTGCCCGCCATGAAGCATAAGTTGGCCAGATAATCATCATCTTCATCACTTTCAAAGTCTACATCACTTGAGCTAAGTTCTTGAAGTGTGGTGATGAAGCTGTTAATCATCTTGCGTCCTATGGTACCCTTCTTTTTCTTTTTGTTGGAATTTCCAGAGGAGGTCCGGACCTTGCTTTGTTTCTCTTACCGGGTGGTTGGACCTGAAAGGTTAGGGCATTCTGTACGAAAGTGTCCTGTTTTACCACATTCAAAACAGCGTTGAGGTCCGGAGCTTCCTCTCCTTCTAGTTCTCACATTTTGCAATGCTTTTGAGAATCTAGTAGAGATGAGTGCCAACTCCTCTTCTAGAAATTCTTCGATCTGCTCCAGGGTTAGTGAGGACAATAAAGCAAGAGTATTGCAAGATGATGATTGGCCGGAGCTAGACATATCACGTTGTAAAACAAATGCAATAGACTTATTTGGGTTCTTATGTGCTAGGATGTCAATTTCATGAGTTTTTAGTTTAGAATAGAGTACATCTAATGTAAGAGAACTCATGACAGTAGATTCACGAATAGATGTGACTTTCATCTCCCAAATTGACATGTCTAACGCACTAAGAAGTTGCCTAGCATTATCAGCATCAGAAAAATTTACATTGACACTATGTAAGTTGCTGAGAATTTTATTGAAACGAGCAAAAAGGTCATCGATAGACTCACCTAGTTGCATCTCAAAACGCATATATTCCTTTTTGAACATATCTTTTTTTACCTCCTTGATTGTGTTGGAGCCTTCATGGTAATCACAGAGAGCTCTCCAAACATCGTATGCTGATCGGAGGTGCGCGACACGATCAAAGTCGCTTTGAGTGAGTCCTTGGATGATCAAGTTTCGGGCTTTGTTGTTGTTGTCGACGTCCCGTAGGTTTGTGGCCATGACTTGATCATTGGGTGGCACTTCATAAGGCTTATACACCTTCTCCCATATTGCAAAGTCTTGTGCTTGGATGAAAGCCTCCATGCGTGCCTTCCAAACCTGAAAATCAATACCAGCAAACACACAAGGTTTGGCGGAGTACTTCTCCATGATGATTAGTCAAAAACACGTGCAAATCACAAAGACTAGAGCACCGTGGCTCTGATACCAATTGTAGGATCGAAGAGCACGTGAAAAGCTACCAGAGGGGGGTGAATGGTAGATTTAAAAATCTTACGCAGCGGAAACAATTAAACCCCAACCCCTTCGGCAGAAAAACGATCTCTTAAAGAAATCGTGTGAGAGACTAATCTAAATGTGTTTCATCGTGACAAAAGTGATGGATATCAGAGAGAATCAAGTCACTAAGACAACACAAAAAGAATCACTCAAATCCGACGAGAAAAACTCAAGTTATGATCGAAAGATCAAACAATGGTCAATCTGTCCTACCCGAGAAAAAACAGTTCTGGAATGCTGCAAAGATACTCATGTAGATCATAGACCACAAATCCAATGACCGTGAAATTTTTATATATGATATATAATCAAGTTTAGAAGACAACCGAAAAAGAATCACGTCAATTGGATCTGTAAAACTCGAGTTATGATAAAACCACCGACGAAAGGTAGTGCTGTCCAGAAACTCGACGAGTAAAACTTGTCTGGAACAAGTCGGACGAACAAGGCACAAAAGTTCCTTCAAACTACGAATTTTATTCAATAGAACACAAGAGGAACAGCCCCAAAGTCGTACACCACGAGCTCTGGGCTCCCTTGCTTATATAACCAGCCCTTAGGTCAACCCAATATCAACTAGGACTCCAATCCTACTCATCATGAATCGTAACTTTCCATAACTGCTCAAGATTCTTCTATACGCAGATAGAAGCAATCTTAAGACTTCCAAACACCTTAGGAACATATCCCACATTCCTAAACAACTCAAATTCGTGACCCACACGAAATCCTATCATAACCAACTCGATACTTTCCATACCGAGCCATAACCGACTTCGCCGCAGCCGAAGTCATCAACCGATACAATCCGATCCTTCAACCAGATCTTCCCATCCATAAACCATCTTCGGAACCATGTTGCCACGTCATGCACCGCATTCATACGTGCAAACACCTTCCTTCGATGTCCAGTAACCTTCATATGCACCGCCCTTGATTCAATCATCCTGCGCGACCTCCTGATCAGCTCAACCACAGTTCCTTCCGAACTTGGTTGTTGGAACCTCATCTCCTCCCTGAGACTAGTCCAATGGATCCCGTCACCAGCCATGACTTGAACTCAAGCAACACTTTCACATGAATAAACAACCAATCCATACGAGCCCAAGTCCTCGACTTGACTCAAGTTAGTTCCGAACACAACACCCTACGTGAGAACCTCACATAAGCATGTTGCAAAACCACAGTAACACGATATCATCCATATCAACCAAAACGCACCAAAAACTTAGCAAATGAATATTAAGCAATCTTTCCAACAATGTAAAGCAAGTACGAAACATTGCAAATGAAAAGCAGAAGCACTATGGTCAAGTTCCGGACCTTGCCAGAGCAACCCGGAGCTTGAGCAGGAGCTAACAAAAGCTAGTATAACCTAGCGCCGGAGCTTACCAAAACTAGTACAACCAAGCTCCCGCCGGAGCTTACAAAACTAGCAAGACCTAAAACCAGAGATAGAAAAATCAACTCGGAGCTTAGCAAAAGCATGTCGGAGCTATCAAATATATGCCCGAGCTATCAAAGACATGCCGGAGCTAAAAATAAAACTCACCGGAGCTGACCAAAGCTAGTCGGACCTAGCATCGAGCGTAACCGGAGCTACCCAAAACAAGTCGAACCTACCGTCGGACCTTGCTGTAGCTCGGAGCTAGAGTCGAACCTTGATAAAAAGGTGTTTTGGTGATATTTAAAACTTTTATCGTCAAAGCAAGTGTATTCACTACAAGCCAATGTATTCAGCACATATAGATCTTACACTTGTGTTTCATCTTTTCATTATCTATGTATTGCATCCTATTGAAGAAGTCCAGAATTGTTATAACCTCATGAAATGTGTATTCATATAGTAAGAAAAGCAAATGCAAAATATTAGAGACACTTACAAGCACCAGACGAGTAGCGGGTTGATTTCGAGCATGCCCAGATAGAAAAGGACATGTAGATCTTCAACGGAAAGGGGTCGTTTATTTGCTCCAATGCTCCAGAATGCATCATGTGGAACACAAAATGTGACGTAAGAAAGTTCATATTTTGTGCTGGCAGTGATGTACCACTCGTGCATTCTCTTGAGCGGGATAGGTTGTTAAGTTGTACCGATGTCATAAACGGCTTCCCATTCACATATTTAGGAGAAACATTCTCAAGCTTGTATATTGAAACTCCTGGTTTAACTAAACTCATCCGCCGATTATACATGAAACCGTCTTCTTCCCACTCATCGATATCTTCTAATGCTCATGGGAAGAATGAGATGCACTCGATTTTCTAATATTTTCCTTCATATTTTCCAAATACTTTGACACTTCTGATGAAGGTTTCTTATTTTCGTATGAGCTAACTTTGATAGGCACTGGTGATCGAGGAGTAGTCGTCGAAAGTTGGACACTGACTTGATGTTGAACCTGTTGTTCAACTGATTGCTCTTTACTCCCAGTAGCTGGCTCTAGTACTACTTAGAGTTGTTGCTCAACTGGTTGCTCTTTACTAACAACAGCTTGCTTTGGTACTGCTTGAAGCTATTGTTCAACTTGTTGCTCTTGGTTATCTTTACTAGCAAGGTTATTATCATCCTTGCTGAGACATAGGGAGAGTGGATCTTCCTGGACATTCGCCTTAGAAGACAGAGTTGAAGTATTTTGAGATGCGACGGGCTAGAAATCGGCTCATTGTCCAACACAATATCGCGTCAGTGCTAAAGGATTAATTGGTTGACAACCTGCCCCAGAGTCGCGATCCCCTCATGTGTGATGTGGTCTATTTCATAATCTTCATAATCATTATCAATGATTTGAAGAACTTGCACCACAGCATAATACAACGGAAGTGGATTGCCGTTGAAGTCACGATCAGGCTTTGCCATAGCAGTGGCAACCTGTTTGGTTTTGTTCCCTGCTCCGTCGATCAGGAAAAGAAGACGACAAGATCTGTCCTTAACAATATCATTGACAGTGAACTTATGAGTTGACCCTGAGCCTGGCAAAGAACCTACGATGCTAGGGTAGGCAGTTGGAGATACCAATTGCTCCTTTGGCATGGGAACCATCGTTGTACTTGGTGCCACTAATTGTCCCAATTGTCTAAGTTGTTCCATTATTTCTTGTACATTTTCATTGACCTTTTGAGCAATCGTTTCATCAAGTGTTTTCTTGAACTTCTCACATTTTCTATATGTCTCTTTATCTTTCGGGAAACTATCTAGCCAAGACATTTGAGAAGATATTGTTCGAGCCCGTCCACAGTGTTCAGGGTTTCCTAAGATAGCGGTAAGTTGGTCATTCTCTCTCTTCGTCTTGAAGAGACCCCTTCTGTTGCTTTTCAATTACTTCTTTTATTTCTTCCTCTACTTCATTTACAGAGTCGGCCTTTTCATGTTTGCCCTCGCTGGTCAAACCTGACCGAGCAAAGACACAACGCTGAGTTCTCTCATCGCAGCCTTCTAACGAGTGAGGATTGCCCTTCCTGGTAATTTTGTATAATATCTTATTCCGAGCAAAGACCCACCGCTGAAGTCTTTTTAATTTTTATATTCGGAAAAGGATCCGACGGACTGTGAAAGGAGCCTGAACTGCTAGAGTCACTAATTTCCATATTTCCTTCTTTACTGTTACTACCAGCACCAGTCTTCTTAGGTCTTTCCATGCTCAAACTAATAAGACAGAAAATATAATGAATGGCATATTAACTCTTCCTGAAGTGTTGCATGAAGAAAAAGATGGAAGCATTCTAGGGTTTGATAAGGCATTCTAGGGTTTAAGGCAGGCAACTGACCAAGGTGATTGACCAAGTTCCATTCTAGGGTGTGAGGTGATTGACCAAGGCATTAGCTAGGCATGTGTATTGCTTGTATCAAAAGCCAACAAGAACAATTATATCAACAATTAAACAATAACAATTCACAATTCACAATGTTTTCAAGTCGCCTAGTCGACTCTAGTAAAAACAAGATTTGTGATTGAAGTTGTTCACTACCTCGCTTGTGTGAAACACTAAGACAGTAGGTACTGATTTTTAGTCAATATATTTAGATATTAAAACTGATAAAGGAGTATCTTCCTAGGTTTTCAAATGGACAGGAGGGAAAGAAATCCTTCAAATAGATGGGAAATCCTTCCAAGGGATCGTCAGGCTTCAATTGAGGCTTTCAACAATCCAAATGATGAGCCATGGGTGTTACTTGCATCTACAAGAACTTGTTGTGCAGGGATTAGCTTGACAGGAGCTTATCAGCATTACAGGCTGTTCTTAATTAATAAGCAGCATGTAAAAACAATGACTTTCCCCAGGCAGTTCTTCAATAAAAACGCTTGTGATGATTGAACCAGTACATACGATTCTTAAACAATGATCACCCGTGAAAATCATGTATTTACCCAGGCGGTGGTTAATTAAGAACCGCCTGTGAAGTTTGTTAGACTACAGGCGGTTATTAATTAATAGCCGTCTGAGAAAATCATGTATTTATCCAGACGGTTGTTTTTAAAAAATCCGCCTGTGAAGTTCTGTCATCACAGGCGGTTATTGTATCATTCATCATCACAGTCGTATTTTTTTACGGACCGCTGTGTTTGAAAAATTGAGGTGCCTGTGAAAATGCTTTTTGTAGTAGTGTGTGTATATATTATTAAAAATATAATTTTTGGATTTCTATAAATATATTATAAGAGAAATAATTCATGGTCAAAAGTTGCATTTTTGAAGTTTTGTTAGTGTCAAATTGGAAACACCAAGTATTCCTAAGCACACGGAGTAAACAACAACTCAAAAGGCATGCGTAGTAACATATTCTCATACGATTGTTTTCTCATAGCACCACTCATTGTTTTTTGGTCTAATATATTGGCAACCTAGTGGACGTGAATAATTTTGGCTTCAGAGGAGCGTGTTAAAATCCAGTTTATGAAGAGCACAACTCACTGAAGTAAGTCTTCTTCGTTTAGTTTAGATAATTCTATTCTGTTTTCACTACATGAAACCGAACAATTTACAACGGCCAGAAATCGTCGTAAATAAGTTATTTATAACGGTAATCTTTATTTTGTGACAGTTTCTAACCGACGCAGAATATTGGTCGTAAATTAAGTTATTTAAGATGGCTACCATCGTAAATAACTTAATTTACGATAGTCAGTGCTAGCTGTCGCAAATAAATACCTCATGCCACGTGAGATCCGGGGACAACTTATTACGACGGTCACATCCAAATCGTCGTAAATAGCAGTGGTCTATTTATGATGGCTCACCAAGCAGTTGTAAATAGTACTGGTTTATTGACGATAGCCTGTATACAGACCATCGTGAATAAGTATTTTTATGTTTTCTAAAAAATTTAAAATTATCTAACCTAGCACGATGGTTATCTCACAGGCAGATAAAATAATGCAACAGATATATATATATAATTAGTATTAAAAAAATCACAAGAGTACACAGAATGCCTCTAAACTACGCGCTCCCGCGTCTGCTACCTCCGAAGCCCAGGTAATCTTCATCGCGTCGCGATCCAGATTCTGGTAGTTGTGACGATGGAGTATGAGTCTCCGTCGCTGATCCAGCGATGTATAAGTGTAGTTAGACATATTTATAATTTCAAAACTTATGATGAACTAGAATTGAGAAAAATTTACTATACTCCTGAAGTCGGCACATGTGGCTCCAAAACAGGCGGCTACCATGTGCGAATGACAAGATACAAAGCATTAGCACATGTATGTCATTTAAATGCTATAAATATTAAGTATTTTACTTGCATGACCGCTTGCATCTGTACCATGAACTTGTCTCTCGCCCTGGCAGCCGCTTCTTGCATCCGGGCAAGGGTTTCTTGCCTCCAGAACCTCTCCTGCACCATCCGGAGCTCCTCCTGGATACTCTGGAGCTCCAAATCCCTCTTCGAGGGATGGCAGCTAAGTCCAGACGACTGCAATGAAGAGGCCCTCAAGGAAGGTTGCGCCTCCCTTGAGTTGACCACTCCATCAAAGCTTGCAAACCTACAAAAACAATAAAAATGAAGATTAAGATTTCGTATCTTGAGTTGACAAAAATTAAAATAGATGCATCACTGTCTGTGAGCCTTTCCGCCTCCGCTTGCATACACAGCACAGGGTCGATTAACGCATTTTTTCAAACGTCCCCTTCGCCGTGAAGCCTCACCACCGCTTGCTCATACCTTGCCTAAAAATACAAGAAAACCATATGGGTGTGTTAACAACATTATTAGTTATAATTCAATTCAAGTAAGTTGAGAACTTACCAGTCGATCTATCACCACCTGTGAGCACAGCTAGTCGGGATGTGAAGGGTCACTTCTCCTGTGACCCCAGTTCTACACCTGCATTGTGGTCGGCTCCCGACCGCTCTCGCGCTCCTGTGGATACATGTTAGTAGGATAAATATATTATGAAAGAATTGAGTCCACACTTACCATGCGTTTAGTGAGACGTAGCTGGCCATCAGGACCATAAATTGGCCCCCGGAGGACCCTCTGCTCTCTCGGACCCTCCTGGATACAGCGATGAACTGATCGCTGGCCCACAGCCTACACAGGGCTTGGTAAGTCTCCGAACAATCCTCCAACCTGCACACATTTAATATTTGATGAAGACATTTTTAACATAACTAAATAATGAAGAAAGGTAAACTAACAAGTTACCTCTGCAATCTGGTCCTCCGTCCAGTAAGTGTTGGCCACCTCTCTGAATGCCCCCAGCTTCTACCCTAGATGCTTCTTCAAGTACTCTCTCGTAGTTCGAATCCGGATGTTGCAGAGTGCTTGCGTAACAAGCTTCCGGGGCTGTCCAGAAATGAACAATTTTGAACTTACACGCTTCACATGCATAACGCATGTGAAGTGTCCTGGTTCAAAATGGGTGAGTCATATGTTACATTACTCGTGTTCAATAATTCAATACAATTGTAAATAGCTTATTTACGATGGTTTTCACCTTATTTACAACTATAGCCACAACAACGGGGCGTGCAGGGCTGGCTTGGCACGGCTCAAAAATGAATGGGTTCATGTCGAGCCGGCCCGATGGGCCTGCACCTCGGCCCGAGCTCCTTTTATGTTTGTCGTGTCGGGTTGGGATGGCCCAAAGCATGTTTATCTAAAAATACATAAAAGCCAGTGAAGAAATGTATTAAACAATTAAACTATTTAAACAATCAATCAATTAAACTACTAATTAATTAATCGGTTAAACGATTAATTGATTTTAAAATATTTAATCAAGTAAATAAATGAATAAACATTAATCAACTAATAAACCATTTAATCACCTAATACAATATTTAATCAACTAATTAAACAATTAAACATTTGATCAAATAACTAATAATTAAATTAAGTAAACTACTAATTAATCACATAATTAAAAAGGAATTAATCTACTAAATTACTACTAAATCTACTAATTAACCAACTAATCTACTAATGAACCACATACTTAACAAAGTAATTAGGGTTTAGCGCCAGCAGGGTGGGGGTCGGGGTGGATGTGCGTGGGGGGGGGGGGGGGGGGGGACTTGTCGGGGTGGGGGCGGCGATGGCAGCTCACGATGGTGAAGGGAGGCGGCAGCGCACGAGGGAGAGAGAGGAGAGCGTGCGTGGGAGGGAGAGAGAGGAGAGCGCGCGAGGGAGGGAGAGAGAGGGAGGCGGCAACACGCGGGGGAGGGAGAGGAAAGTGTGCCTGAGAGGGAGAGAGAGGAGAGCGCGGGGGGGGGGGGGAGAGAGGGAGGCGGCACCAGAGGTGAGGAGGTAGGCAGTGCGGTGTACCTGGCGGCGGGGTCGACGACGACGGTGGCAGGCATGACAATGGTCGGGAGGCGAGAGCGCGAGCGAGGAGCGGGAGTGTGTTTCTATTGTGAGAAAGAGGGCCACACTGAATTACGATGGTCCATGTAGGTGGACGTCAAAAATAGTGTGTTGTTTACGACGGTCCGAGTAGCCATCGTAAATAACCTCCATATTTACTACGATTCAGATCAACCGTCATAAATAAGCAGATTATTTATGATGGCCATGTAACACCCTCATTTTCATGCATCATGCCCTACATACATTCATATACATGTTTAACATTAACCCACATAAAGAGGAATGAGTTTAAAATTTATTTGGAACAAAGCCGCACTTAAAATGCTGAAAAGTGCGTACTAGTCCAATTTTAGTGAGGACTAGTCCGATTTCTCTCTGACTAAAAACGGACTTGTCCGTTTTTGTTGCACACTAGTCTGATTTTGCCTCTGGAAACTTTCGGACTTGTCCGATTTTGTGTGGACTAGTCCGATATTCCCAGAATCCTTGAAAATTTGCTAAGTCTCTGGATTTGTCCGGACTAGTCTGGTGTTCCAGCAGACTTTTCCGTTTTCCTCTCTGACTAAAGTCGGACTTGTCCAATTTTAGGCCAGACTTGTCCGATTTTCTCTCTGGACAACTTCGGACTAGTTCGGTCCTTTTCGGACTTGTCTGGTATTTCGCGACTCCGAATTGATCTTTTGTTTTACAACTTGTTTCCTGGGTTTCACGTTAAGTGGGCCTAGGGACGTCGTGCCTAACTCTTTAGAGCCCAAGAGGGACTCTAAACTGGCCTCTACTCCTCTGAAACTCGATATCCATCTAACCCTAGCCTCCACCTCTATATAAACAACCCCACCCCTTGGCTTGACATCTATTTGCCACTTTTCCACCCCACCCAAACCCTAGTTCGTGGAGAGCCACCACCAAGGAGGGAGGGGGAGATCCCAAGCATGAATAAGAAGAGGAGGAAACGAAAGAGGATCGAGATCTCCACCAAGCTTTCGTTCTTCATCACCAATTCATCTCCAAGTTCATCACCAACCATAGATCATCAAGATCCAAGTGTTACCTCCAAGTTTCTTGATTCATTGGAGTTCTAAAAACCTGGTATACCTTCTATTCTCTTTTCCTTACATGAATTCGACCCCTAATCTCCAAATTCACGTCGATCTAGAAAACCCTAGTTAGCTAGTTCTGCGAAGTGCGGACTAGTCCAGCCTTCTGCAGACTAGTCCAATTTTGCTGACTAAATTGTGTTGAATTGATTCTAAAAGTAGATCTAATCAAATCCAAACCTGTATAAACTTGTTAAAATCTATTAGAACTAGTTAGTGATCATTAAAAGCAATCTATTAACAAGTTCTGCCTTGCATTTGCATAAATCATGCATGTCATGTCATATTGAGCAATATTTGTGCACTCTTTGATTGTGTTTCTTGTTTGTATGTTTATTGTGTGTATTAGATGGATTTGCGCTAGAGAGTACCGCGGAGGATCTACAGCACCAAGAGTTTGAAGGCTTCGACCCTAATCAACCGCAAGAGTAAGGCAAGTGTCCATGAAGCATATTGATCCTGTTTTAAAATAAATGTTTTGTTTGCAAAACTGCATGCTTATGTCAATTTGATGGGAAATCCTATGGTAGGAAGTTTACTAGTTTTGTTGACCACCCTTGTCACGTGGAATATATGGTAGAGAGTCGGGAAGGGATTTTTTACCTTTTTGCTTCGCTTAATCAACTGGGATAGGAAAACAACTATACCACTCAATTTAATTATGCATGGATGAGATTATGGTTAACATGAACTTGTTAATATGATATGGTAATGGGTGATCTAAGCAAGCCTGGTATGTGGATGGGTTGGATGTTATGGTGGTTGTGCTTGCTTTAGATCTAAGGACCGGTTCGTGGAGCGACCATCCAGGATTTACAGTGCCACCACGAGGCCAAGTATGGGTGCGGCGTAGCTGATTATTTAGGGCCTTGCCAGTGCTATTTGGACCATTAAGGATGCTCGAGTAAGGGGTAGTCGGATTGGGTTTGTTGATGATTGGTGGGACTACCCTGGGATCCGAATGGCTCAAGAGGGGGCCCTTGGTTGAAGATGTGCTCAGTTGGAGACATCGCCACCGGTGAAACCTCAGTGGGGTCTAAATAGGCTAGTAATCCCTTTGTAAAGGCTATTTTGTGATCTCTTGGCCACACACCTACGGAAGTGTGAGACGGCATAACTGAGATTCTATAGTCATCGAAAGGTGATGAAATCACAAACACGTGGGTAAAGCGGTACAACCTCTACAGAGTGTGTCTAAAACTATCATGATAGCCATGCTCCTGGTTATAAGCAACCTGGACCCTCACATGATTAGAGGAAAATTGGTATTGCAATTGTTTTTGGGGTGGTTATGGTTCGGTAATGGTTATGGCTCATTATGGATTAATTTCTGGTATTGAATATGGCTATCGGCAATGGTGAAATCTGGTATATGCATGATGGTAATGAATTATGGACTAGTATTATGATGATTATATGGTTTATGATGGGTTTACTTCCCATACATATAATATATTGCTTTTCAAATGTTTACTGTACTTTTCAGCACTCGGCCATTATTATTGTCGTCATTTGAATCATCCACATGTACTTTCCACACTTGTTGTGTACGACATGTACTCACTCTTGCAATCCCTCTCCCCCAAATAGTTTCAAGTCGGGATTGGGAGTTTAATGGCAATAATGCGGAGTTTTAGGCCGTGTCTACCGTCAGCTTGCCTGTGGTGTTTTGGAGCTGCGCTATACCCTATCGCTTATGCTGCCTAGCTCTTTAGTTTGCTTATTTAGTTTATTTCTGTTGTATTAGTTGAACTTGTCATTAATATTCATTAGAACTTGTATTCGAGGATAATATGGTTTGTTTAACAAAATTTGGTTAATTAATCATGTTTTGTGGTAATTTTCTGTACTCTTTTCTGAATGCACTCGTGTATGTGTGATGAACATCCTGGGCACACATATGCGTTCACTTGGTTCATTTTTCAGAACCGGGTGTCACAGATTGGTATCAGAGCCACAGGTTGACCGCGGGACGCAGCCTAGATAGAATGGACACTTTAGAGCACACAGGAGCACTCAGGAACCGATGTGTTTTGTTTGGTGTGTTGGTTGCTATATATTGTTAGCTTGTGTGCTTAATAGAGGATTTTGGGATGCTTTAGCATTGCCATGTCCATGTAGGCTAGTTAGTTGTCTAGTTTTATATCCCTTGATGCATATAGTTGGGGACATTTTCTAATTCTTACCTATTGCTTTTCTTCAGATGGTGAGGACTCGCAACCAGAGAGATGGCAATGATGAGGAGGAGAACCATGGAGTACCTCAGAACAACAATGGACAAGGACCTGCTCATGGAGCTATTAATATCGAGCAGCTATTGGCTATGCAGAACCAGCTCATGCAGACCATGATACAGACTATGGGACAGCTGCAGGCTGGCAACATCAACAATCAGCCCCACATGCCTCCACCGCCACCCCCACCTCCTCATAACCGGTTGGGAGAGTTTATGAGGACTAGGCCGCCGACCTTTGCTCAAGCTGCTGACCCTATGGATGCTGATGATTGGATCAAGTCCGTGGAGAAGAAACTTGCTATTGTCCAATGCAATGACTGGGAGAAGGTTCTATTTGCATCTCATCAACTCGTTGGAGCAGCTGCGGATTGGTGGGATGCTTATTGCAATGCTCATGAGAATCGAGAGAGGATCACTTGGGCGGAATTCAAAGAGAGCTTCCGTTCTCATTATGTGTCGGAAGGTGTTATGATTCTGAAGAAGCAAGAATTTGAGAACTTGAGGCAAGGAAGATCGAGCGTGGGTGAATATCTCAACAAATTCACTCAACTCTCAAGGTACACCCCTGAGGATGTTAGTCGGGATAGCCGGAAGCAATATATGTTCATGAGAGGCCTCAACAATGAAATTCAAGTGCAATTGCTCAATTGTGATTATGCCAACTTCTAGAAGCTTGTGGACAAATCAATTGTGGTGGAGAACAAGTTCCGTGAGATGTTGCAGGACAACAAGAGGAAGGCGCCATATCAAGGATAGCAACAAGGAAGTAATGTGCGCCCTCGCTTTGTGCCGCCAAATGCGCCTTACTTTAGCTCTTCTACGCCTGCTCAACGCTCTGGTTATGCACCGCGCCCAGCTCAGTTTGTGCAGCAGCGCCCTATCATGCAAGCACCTAGGCCTCCAATGTCTTTTGCACATCGTGCCGACTATCCTGGTGCCAATGTTCAAAACCAAGCTCGTCTTAATAATTTTGGTGGAGTTAAGAAATGCTATACTTGTGGAGAAGCTGGACACTTTGCGCATCAATGTCCTAAGTCAGGCCTTGGTCAAGGAAGCAATGCGCCGAGGCAAAACCCAAAACCCAATGGAGGACAGCGGCAAGGAAACCGTAGACGGCAGAATTTTGCTCGTGGCAACGTGAGCCATGTCTCTACGGAGGATGCTCAACAAGCGGATGACGTGGCCATTGGTATGTTTCTCGCCAAATCCAAGCTCGCGACTATGTTGTTTGATTCTGGAGCATCACATTCATTCATTACATCGAAGTATGTTGCCAAGTATAGTTTGTCTATCTCTCATATGAAGTTTACTCTATTGGTTAAGTGTCCTGGAGGAGAGATGAGGACAAATATAGTATGTCCAACAGTAAGCCTTAGAATAAGGGGGGTTGTCAGTACCCTGCGTATCGGATACCCCTTGGGATTGCAAAGATCACAAGGAAACTCCATCTACCAGATTTGAAGACCTCTAAAGGCCCCACATGTCAGGTGTAACCGGACCTGCTTCCCTGACATTGTTAGTCCTAGGGCCACCACGTGTATCATAAGACTGGAGCTATCACCCACACATGGGAAAGCTCTGGACGGAATACCAGTATGGCACCCCCGGACCTAACCCCAGACAGAGGGAAGCTCCAGTACTGACATGTGTCCAACAACATCGGACCTACCCGTCCACGACGGTAAGCTCCAGAGCTGCCACGTGGCGATCGCCGAACCTTCAACTTCAACAATCAGGCTGGTGGACCCCTCAACAGCTCCGGTCCTTCAAGGAGCAATCAAAGACTTCAAGACCTGACTAAGTGTCATTAATGCCATATTAATGACACATGATCGGATGGCCCTTAATACTGGTAAGGGCACTGTTAAGGCCCGTTACCAGGCTACTAAGGATAACTAACCTCATTAATTGTGTATCAAGCATGTGTAATCGTCGGGGCCACATGTCGGGCTAGGCTAACGATGTAACGACCAGTCCTTGTACTATAAAAGGACTGGTCGATGATACACAAGGGATGGCTCTAGACCACTACGGGACTCCCTGACCTAGACGAGCTTCTTCTTCTGGAGCTTCTTCTAGACTCACTCGCTTAATACAACACCAACACACCCTATGGAGTAGGGTATTACGCTCAGGCACCCGAAACACGTAAATCTCTGTGTCCACATGTCATTCACCTCCTTGAATCTCTGCGCGCCCATTACCGAACTACAACTCCTCGATCTACCAACGGTAGTATCGAGAGATCTGCCGGATCCAAACACCGACAGTTGGCGCGCTAGGTAGGGGCGCTCGAGACTTCAAGTATGGTGAACTCAGCTGTTGGATCATCCAACAGCAATCCTGCTGTTCAACCCGCTGGGGGCAATCCCTCCAACATGCATCAACCAGCAGGTGTCATGGCTCCAGCAGGAGTCATGCCTCCACCGCCACCGCCTGCACCAACACGTCAAGATGGGCAGCGTGACGGTGCATCGGCGTTAGTCACTGCATCGGCGAATAACAACAACCCTGAACACGCGCTTCATGTAGTGCGTGCTCTCCTCCAACATCCACCACCTCCAGGCGCATCCCAGGGTGCAATGGAGCAGTGGAGGGCTGATGTGGAACATCTGGTTGTAGCAGCAGCCGACCGCATCAGCAACCAAGGTCCTCCCCCTTTGGGGTGGGCCCCATCACAACGCCGGACTGTGTCGGGCAGATTTGGTTCGCACGGTTCCCAAAATAGGAGGCGTGCTGCATCACAGCAAGTTACGTCGCTACCTTCCGGGGTGCGATGCACTCATACGGTAAACAGGCTTTCAACTCATGACCTCCGGGCGGAGCTTGATCGCCGTTACCGTCAACAGGACGGTTGTGTCCATATCGAGCGTGCTCGCGAAAGGCAAAAGGCTCGAGACAGTTCTGCTCCCGAGGGAGTAGGAGGAGGTTGTTCTGCCCTGGCTATGCACCTACGCATGGTCATATGGCCACAAAAGTTTCAGCCTCACCTGCTGAAGAAATTTGACGGGACTGTTAATCCCGCTGAGTTTCTCCAGATTTACTCCAACGCAATCCTTGCGGCCGGAGGTAACGAGGCCGTAATGGCCAACTACTTTTCAGTGGCCCTAACTGGGACTGCCAGGTCCTGGTTCATGAGACTTCCTCACAACTCCATCAATAGTTGGGAAGAATTGTGCCAACAGTTCACTGCCAATTTTGGGAGTTCATACACCTGACTAGGCACTGAACTGGACCTTTTTGTAGTCGTGCAGAAGGGAGGAGAATCCCTGAGCTCATTCATCCAGAGGTTCTCCCAGGTACGAAATACTATTCCTTAGATCTCCAGCGCCTCTGTTATCATGGCATTTAGACAGGGCGTACGAGATAAGAAGATGCTGGAGAAGCTGGCGATCAAGGAGATCACCAGCGTCACAGAGCTCTTTAGCTTGGCAGACAAGTGTGCCAAAGCTGCGGAGGGCCGTGAAATGCACTCCAAACCACCTCCAGAGGATGGTAAAAAATCCTCCAAAGGCAAAGCCACTACCTCTGGGAGTGGCAAAAAGAAGAAAAAGTCCAACGGCAAGAGAAGCCGTCGGCCGGCACCTCTACTGCTGCAGCTGCTGCAGCTCCGGGTGGCCGGGGGCCACGCCCCGAGAAACGACCTCGGCCGTCCTCTGAAGATGGTGGCAACTCCAAAGTGTGGTGTCCTATCCACAAGTCAAACAACCACAACTTGGAGGACTGCCGGGAAGTCCAAAACCTTGCCGAGCGCTACAACAAGCGCCGGGAAGAAGTTCATTTCTGTCAAAGGGAAGGAAAACAGAAAGTCGATGAAGCTCCGGCTGAAGAAGAGTTGGGCTTTCAGGACCCTAAAATGGTACTGAAGGCTGTTTACACCTCTGTCGATGACGACTCCCACATCTCCGACAATGAGCGTCGAAAGACCATGAACACCATCTTTGGTGGTTCATGGGACATCACCTCCCGCCGTGTCCTCAAGACAATGGGGCGGGACATGGCCTCAGTAGCTCCTACAGCCAGGGTGGAGCCTCATCAAAAGTGGATGGACACCTTGATGCTTCGGACTGCCCGCATAACATGATCGGAGCTGGTCAACTACCTTTGATGGTATCACCTACAATCAATAAACTACAACTCCACCATGTAATGGTGGACGGAGGTTCGGGGCTGAACCTCATAAGCTTCGAAGCTTTTGTCAAGCTTCAGCTCTGACCTTCGGACCTTCGCCCCTCCCGACCTTTCTCCAGAGTAGGTTCGGGGGCCATAACCCCACTCGATTCCATTACTCTCCCCGTGACCTTCGAGACTCGGGAGAATTATCGCACTGAGAAGTTGATATTTGACGTCGCTCAGATCAACTTACCTATCAACGCCATTCTGGGCAGGCCCGCTTTGTACAAGTTCATGGCTGCTGCCCATTATGGCTACCTGGTGTTGAAGATGCCAACACCAGTTGGTGTTCTCCAAATCCGCAGAGACTGCACTGCCAGAGTGACTGCTCTGGAAGAACTTCATGCGCTTGCTACAGTGCAAGAGGAAGAGTCCAGGCAGGAACAAGCTTCAAAACCCCCGAGCATTCGTCAACGAGGCTCAACCTCTGCACCTCGCGTGCAACCAAGCGGCGACACTGACATCCCCGTCAAAGTCGTCCAAATTGGTTCCGATGCCGCTTAGACAACCCGTATATCGGGAGGTCTGAATGACAAATAGGAACTCGCGCTCATCACTTTCCTCTAGGGTAATGTCGACGTGTTTGCTTGGCAACCGTCACAAATGCCTGGGATCCCTAGGGAAGTGATCGAGCATAATCTGAAGATTTATCCTGACGCTCGGCCTGTGCACCAGAAGCCTCGGAAGAAATCAGTAGAGCGACAAAACTTCATACGACAAGAAGTGAAGAAGTTGCTCAAAGCTGGGTTCATCCGAGAAGTCTTCCACCCAAAATGGCTGCTAAACCCAGTCGTTGTACCCAAGGCCAGCGGGAAGCTTCGGATGTGTATCGACTACACAACACTGAATAAGGCATGCCCAAAAGATCCATTCCCACTACCTAGAATAGATCAGATAGTGGATTCCACCTCCAGGTGTGAATTACTGTGTTTCCTAGACGCATATTCTGGGTACCATCAAATCGGAATGTCTAGGGAAGATGAAGAACATACTTCTTTTATCACAGTAGATGGATTGTACTGCTATACTGCCATGCCATTTGGTCTCAAGAATGCAGCTTCAACATTTGTACGAGCTATGTACAAAACCTTTGGAGAGCTCATCAGAGACGTAGTGGAAGTGTATGTTGATGACATCGTCGTCAAGATCAAGGATAAGGAGTCACTCCTTGACACCTTGCAAGCTTCCTTCGACAAGCTGCGGGTCACCCGCACAAAGCTGAACCCAGACAAGTGTGTCTTCGAGGTTAGCTCCGGAAAGCTTCTTGGTTTCCTGGTAAACCACCGAGGCATAGAGGCAAATCCGGCGAAGATCAAAGCCATTGAGGATATGCGGCCACCAGCCCACATCAAGGATGTCCAGAAGTTGACTGGATGTCTAGCTGCCCTCAGCCGGTTCATCTCAAGACTGGTGGAATGGGTGCTACCCTTCTTCAAGATATTGATGAAGTCCGGACCGTTCCAATGGTCTGAAGAAGCTGAAAAGGCGTTCCAGGAGCTAAAACAGCTCCTCACCACTCTACCAACCCTGGTAGCTCCGAACCCTGGTGAGCCTTTACTACTTTACATTTCGACAACCAACGAGGTTGTTAGCATGGTCCTGGTTGCGGAGAGACCAGAACCATCCCAAGCTCAGAAATCCAGATCCCTCCGAGAAGGTCCCGAGGTTCCTGAAGGTGAGTCTGAGTCCCAACCCCCAGACTTGGATCTACAAGGAGTTATTCCAGAAGATCTGGACCCCTCCGGGAGGGTCCGCGTCGCTCCAGTAGAAGCTCCAGGTTCCTCCAGCAAGGACCCGGAGGTCCCCGAAGCAGGTCTGGACCCCTCCGAGAGGGTCCGGGTCGATGTGGAGGAAGCTTCGGGCCCCTCCGAGAGGGTCCGGACAGTGCAGCGCCCAGTGTACTTCATCAACGAAGTACAACATGATGCCAAGACTCGATACCTAGAGGTACACAAGCTTCTTTACGCAGTTCTCGTCGTCTGCAGGAAGCTTCGCCATTACTTAAAAGCTCACAAGATCTCAGTGGTGACCTCTTATCCACTGCGTGCGATCTTGCATAATCCCAACTCTACTGGGAAAATTGCAAAGTGGGCAGTGGAATCGGCTGAATTCGATCTTGAATTCGTCCCAATACAAGCAATCAAGAGTCAAGCATTGGCAGACTTCATGGCGGAATGGACCCCCTCTCCATCAAACCCTGGGGGCCCTAGAAAGCAAAAGCCGGAACTCAAGGCTCCGGTCTTCACCGAGCCTCACTGGACCCTCTACTTCGACGGCTCCATGCAAAAGCAGGGGGCGGAGCTGGAGTCCTTCTCCTCGCTCCAACCGGGGAGAAAGTAAAATATGTTTTCCACCTTGACTTCAAGGCGACCAACAACATGGCGGAGTATGAAGCACTTATTTACGGACTAAAGGTGGCACTATCATATGGTGTCAAGCAGCTTTTGGTCAAGGGAGATTCGCAGCTCATCATTAAACAGGTGAAGGGTGAATGCTCCTGTAATAATCCTCAACTAGCTGCTTATCTCCTTGAAGTCCAGAGGCTTCAGAAGGACTTCGAAGTACTGGATATCCACCATGTCCAGCGTGTCCATAACGCTGAAGCTGACGAACTCTCGACGAAAGTGTCAACTAGAGCTCTGGCTCTTGACGGAACCTTCATCCGGAGGTTGTCAAAACCCACAGCTTAGCCTGCCGAACTGAGCCAAGGGGGCAAGACCAGCACCCAACGCTGGCGGTCCCGATGGCCCTGTTACCATGGCAGCCATCAAGGGTCGTAGGTGCTGCCGGAAGCTCCGAGCTACCCAGCACGCAAGACTCAAATGCTCAAGCAAGCTCCAATGCATGGATCTCGGAGATCCGGAGCTACTTAAAAGATAATATCCTTCCAAACGATGATGTATCCGCTGACCGGATAGTCATCTTGGCTAAAAGATACACGCTGGTAGAAGGGGATCTCTACCGGCGCGGTGCCAACAGCATCCTAATGCGGTGCATCACAAGGGAAGAAGGTTGCGAGCTCCTCGCAGAAATCCATGGAGGCGAGTGTGGGAACCACGCGTCTTCCCGCACGCTGGTTGGTAAAGTCTTCCAGCATGGTTTCTACTGGCCTACAGCACTCCAGGATGCAACTGAGCTGGTGAAGAAATGCGAAGCATGCCAGGTCCATGCAAAGCAAATTCACACACCGGCTCAGCCTCTACAAATGATACCTCCTACATGGCCTTTCGCTGTGTGGGGGATGGACATCTTGGGACCTTTCCCAAGAGTCATCAGAGGTTACAAGTTCCTGTATGTTGCCATTGACAAGTTCACCAAATGGCCAGAAGCAACTCCAGTTGTGACAATAAACAAGCAATCAGCTATCAACTTCTTGTAGTCCATCATATGAAGATTTGGAGTCCCGAACAAAATCATAACATAATGGGACCCAATTCACAAGCTCTGCTTTCCAAGGATACTGCGAAGACCTCGGCATACAAGTCAGCTACGCCTCCGTAGCTCACCCGACAAGCAATGGCCAAGCCGAGAGAGCAAATGCAGAAATCCAGAAAGGACTCAAGACACGCACATATGAGCGCCTGAAAAAACATAGAGCCAACTGGATCGAAGAGCTTCCGCCCACTCTATGGGCCAACAGGACAACTCCAAACCGGTCAACTAGAGAGACACCCTTCTTCCTGGTGTACGGAGCTGAAGCAGTCGTTCCTCCAAAAATCACCTTGGGGTCACTCCGGGTCCGAACCTCCGACGAAGCCACGCAGGACCAGCTCTGGTGTGAAGACCTTGACCTCCTTGAAGAGGGAAGGTGCCGAGCAGCTGTTCGGAATGCCCGATACCGCCAAGCTCTTCGGCGCTATCACCAAAGGCATGTTCGCAGCCGACAGCTCGAGGAAGGCGATCTGGTGCTACGGAGAATACAATCCAGAGAAGGGTTAAACAAACTCTCCCCCAGCTGGGAGGGACCCTTCCGAGTGATCAAAGTATCCCGTCTCGGATGCGTTCGCTTGGCAACCGAGGATGGGACACCTCTCCCAAATCCTTGAAACATTGAGAACCTCCGTAAGTTCTACGCTTAATATCACGGAGGTGAGTCTGTAATTACATGTGATGTATGTTATAGAGTCATTGTACAGAGACGGGTAGCTCCTCCGGGAGGGCAGCCGGACCTACCCCGTTAGGTCCGCATGCAACGTCCATGCAACACTTGTCACAGTCTCAGAACTAAAAGTGTAGCTAGCTACCTTGGGTCAAACGAGAAACAAAACACACTTAGCCTGGTTCCGTACCCTAAGAGTGTACTTGTTTCCCCTGTACCCCGGACCTATAATGAAAGACATCATTGTGTGAAAACAGACTCCACGTGCATTTACTTTGTACAGGCTCAATATTTTTTATTTTTCTCTTTCTTGTCTATAACAAAGTTGTGCGGTTCTTAAGAAACTTTAGCTCGACCAGTTCATGTAAAATTCGAGTTGCATTGTCTATCCTCCCGGGTTCAAATATTGTTGATTGTCTACTCGTCTGAATGCTGCCAAGCCAATCTAGGGACGGAGTGTGCTATCGACTTAGCCTGGTCATGCACCCTAAGTACGCCACTCTACCTATACCCCGACAGGCCGAAGTAAGGCGAGTCCAGAAACGATTGGACCTGAAGGAAACAAGATGGTGCTCTTGATTGTATGTAGAATTGTGTTCGACCTAAAACTTTTTCAGGAATAGTAAGCCACAATGAAGTTATATAGGAAATGGATTTTACTGTTTTTCTTGACTTCAGTGTGCAGGAAAAATAAATATTTCATGATGATGGTGAATGAAGCCGGAGCTGCCAAAGCTCCGACATCCTCTAGGCGGCTTGTGGTCAATGTTCAAACATTGACATCGAGCATCGCTGGAGCTACTCAGCTCCGGTAAAGCTAGGGGGCATGCCATCAACGTGAAGATGGTGGAAAGACTCTAAAGTGGAGTCTGCTGTTGACACACCATGTGTTGACAGAGGTCACTGCCGGAGCTACCAAGCTCCGACACCCTAGAGGGCTAACCATCGATGCTTTACGCGTTGATGGAGACTACTACCAGAGCTACTAAGCTCTTACGATGGTCAATGCCGGAGCCACTAAGCTCCGACAACCTCAGGGGGCATACACTATTGAAGACTTCGGACCTACATTCTACAATTCAAAGCACGCAAGTCTTCAACAACTGTTACATCCTCTTGGTACATGTTCACAATCAAATTGTGTACATCTACCAGGGGGCCAAGTGAGACAAAGGTGTTGAAGACAAAAAATGAAATTCATAAAAAAAATTTGGATTTCATTCATCTGGAGACAAGAGATTACAAAATTGGAGAAGAAGAAGAAGAGAGAATACAAGCGGGAGCTACAGAGAGATGGTCCTAGACCCTATGGAAGAACTGAGCAACCTTCTGGGCCACCTCCGACATGCTGGCTCGGGCGGCTTCACCCTCTCCTTCGATGGGGCCTTCAAGCACCGGGTCCAGAGGGAATTGAGGGTCCCGGCTGGTGTAGCACGTCAGCACAAACTCTGCGACGTTCTTCACCAGGGACTGTCCCTCAGTTTCCAACTGTTCCACGATGACATCGCCCATCTTGGTGAGCTTGTTGCCTGTTGAAATCAGCGCCTCCAACGCCTGGTCCAGCTCCGGCTCCAGATCATCCGGACGCACGGGACTGAAACCCATTGGCGTCAGCGCGTCGTTGGCTTTGCCCAGGAAGTCCCAAACTTGTTGGGACTCTGCAACCCCTGTGCTACGCATCTCCCCCAAGGATCTTTTGGCCACCGCAGGCTCCGAGCTCTCCCGAGCAAGACACTCCACCTCTTTGGCATTCTGCTGAATCTTTTCAGCAACTTGCCTTTCGAGTTTGTTGAGCTCTTCCTCCCGGAGGTGGATCTCATTCCAGCGGTTGACCAGATCCTTCTCTCGGCCCCGCACTTTCTTCTCCCTGGCGGCGATGGCATTCTCTTGCTTGTAGAGATCTTGCCCTCGCTCCCAGGCCTTCTTCTCCTCCTCCTCGCAACGCTCCTCCAATTTCTTGGTGCGTTCTTCAAGACTCTTGTCAGCCATAGTTGTCTTTTGGAGAAGCTCTTCCTCCCCCTTCACGAGGTCATCCCGCAGCTCCAGGAATTTTCGCTCTTCATCCTCGAGCCTTCTCTCCTGCGCTTCAAGAGCCTCCTGGCGCTTGACGAGACTATCGTGGATGGCGGAGAGCCTCTCCTAGCGATCATCCGCTGCGCTATTTACAGCCTTGGCCTACTCATGGATGGCCCGAGACTGGTTGTTGAGGGATCGCATCATGCTTTCCCTCTCATCCAACAGCTTACCCCAGTACTCCAAGCGGACCTTCTCCCTCTGCACCCACTCCTTGTCGTCAGCCAGCCTCGACTGCGCCAGCTTGGTCTTGAAATGGAGTCGGTTGTGCCACCTCCTAAGGTTTTGGAGCTCCTCCTCGAGGACCTTGCTGTCGTGGTAGAAAGCCAGCTGGACTTGGCGAAGACTGGAGCAGACGTTGTCAATAGACAACGATAGGGGGATCGGGTCCGGACCTGCCGGGGTCCTCTCCGCTGGCTCCAGCAGATCTTCAGTGATAAAAATTGGGTCCCACTCTACAAGGGCAGTCCCCTGAGCTTCCACAGCACTAGGGCCATCCTCCGGGATAGCCTCGGCCGCCGCCGAGGAAGGTCCTGCAGCAGAAGTGTCGACCTCCGCAATTGACTCCGAAGGTCCCACCGCCAGGTCATCAACAACTGGCCCCTCAGGCGGGGGGCCAGCAGCTTCATCTTCGCACCCTGGCTCAGCAGCGGGCGCCTCTGGGATCACCACTTCCAGAACAGGTGTTGAAGGTTCGGTCGGAGCAGAAGCTACTTCTGGCTCCAGCGCAGGCGCCTCCTCAGTATCGGGAACCGGCGACCTTCAATTGCGTGAGATCCACACGTTGAGATCTCACCAGCCGCCTCCAGGATATGCCACGCGGCAGAGGTTTAATTGCGAACTATCGCCAACAGCACGTCCACAGACACTTAAAGACACGACTCAAAAACCGAAGAATGGACCCACCTCCGGCAGAATGACTTCATCCAAAAGGTCTCTCCCGGAGGTGGGCCCAGGGGGCCACTATTGGTACCCTGCGTACTGGATACCCCTTGGGATTGAAAAGATCACAAGGAAACTCCATCTACCAGATTTCAAGACCTCTGAAGGCCCCACATGTCAGGTGTAACCGGACCTGCTTCCCCGACATGGTTAGTCCCAGGGCTGCCACGTGTATCCTAAGACCGGAGCTATCACCCACACATGGGAAAGCTCCGGACGGAATACCAGTATGGCACCCCCGGACCTAACCCCAGACAGAGGGAAGCTCCGGTACTGACACGTGTCCAATAGCACCGGACCTACCCGTCCATGACGGTAAGCTCCAGAGCTGCCACGTGGCGACCGTCGGACCTTCAACTTCAATAATCAGGCTGGTGGACCCCCCAATGGCTTTGGAACTTCAAGGAGCAATCAAATACTTCAATAACTGATTAAGTTTCATTAATGACATATTAATGACACACAATCGGATTGCCCTTAATACTGGTAACAGCACTGTTAAGGCCCGTTACCAGGCTATTAAGGGTAATTAACCTCATTAATTGTGTATCAAGCTTGTGTAACCGTCGGGGCCACATGTCGGGCCAGGCTAACGATATAACGACCAGTCCTTGTACTATAAAAGGACTGGTCGACGATACACAAGGGACGGCTCCAGACCACTACTGGACTCCCTGACCTAGACGAGCTTCTTCTTCTGGAGCTTCTTCTAGACTCACACGCTTAATACAACACCAACACACCCCGTGGAGTAGGGCATTACGCTCAGGCGACCCGAACCACGTAAATCTTTGTGTCCACCTGTCATTCACCTTCTTTAATCTCTGCACGCCCATTACCAAACTACAACTCCTCGATCTACCAACAGTAGTATCGGGAGATCTGCAGGATCCAAACACCGACAGGAGTAGACTTCTCCGCCGACCTCATTGCTTTGGACTCGCAAGGATTGGACATTATACTTGGTATGGACTGGTTGAGGAAGCATAATGGAGTTATTGAGTGTGCCACGAAGACGGTGAAGTTGACTAATGAGGAAGGGACCACCGTAGAATATGAAGCATCTCAAATCGCACTGAAGCAATTGGAGTTGAATCATATGGACGGTGCCGCAATTGAGGAGATTCCGGTGGTGTGTGATTTTTTGGATGTTTTTCCGGACGAGTTGCCAGGTATGCCACCTGATCGAGACATTGAGTTTGTTATTTATTTAATACCTGGAACTGCACCTATAGCTAAGAGGTCGTATAGGATGCCTCCTATGGAATCAGTGGAGCTCAAGAAGCAGATTCAAGAGCAACTAGAGAAGTGTTTTATTCGCCAAAGCTCTTCACCTTGGGGAGCGCCCGTGCTGTTTGTGGACAAGAAGGATGGAACCCAAAGGATGTGTGTGGATTACAGAGCCCTCAACGTGGTAACAATCAAGAACAAGTACACCTTGCCACGCATAGAAGACTTGTTTGATCAGATGAAGGGTGCTTGTGTCTTCTGTAAGATTGATTTGAGGTCGGGATACTTTCAAATGAAGATTGGACCATCGGACATACCCAAGACAGCTTTTAGAATGCAGTATGGATCTTATGAGTACACAGTGATGTCCTTTGGTTTGACCAGTGCGCCTGCCTACTTTGTGTACCTCATGAATAAGGTCCTCATGGAGTACTTGGATAGGTTCATTGTGGTGTTTATGGATGACATTATGATTTACTCGAAGGATGAGAAGGAACATGAGGAACACTTGAGGCTTACACTGCAGAAATTGAGGGAGCATCAATTGTATGTCAGGTTCAATAAGTGTCAGTTTTGGTTGAAAGAGGTGTCGTTTTTGGGACATATCATCTAAGGAGGAGGAGTATCGGTTGACCCCAGAAAAGTGAGAGATGTGTTGAAGTGCGAACCGCCACAAAATGTAAAGGAAATAAGGAGTTTCCTTGGGATGGTTGGATATTACCGTCAGTTCATCAAGGACTTCTCCAAGATAGCCAAGCCAATGACAGAATTGCTAATGAAGGGAAAGGCTTTCCAATGGACTCAAGCTTGTCAAAACAGTTTTGAGGAGTTGAAGAAGAGGTTGACAACAACCCCAGTTTTTATATTGCCGGATGTAAGCAAGAGTTTTGACATAAATTGTGATGCCTCGAGACAAGGACTTGGATGTGTGCTCATGCAAGAAGGTCAAGTGGTCGCCTATGCATCAAGACAATTGAAGAAACATGAGCAAAAATATCCAACACATGATTTGAAACTTGTAGCCGTGATACACGCATTGAAAATTTGGAGACACTATATTCTTGGACATAGGTGTGAAATTTATCAGGATCACAAGAGTCTTAAGTATATTTTCACACAAACGGATCTGAATCTGAGGCAACGGAGATGGTTGGAGCTCATCAAAGATTATGATTTGGGGATCAACTATCATCCGGGAAAAGCCAACGTAGTGGCCGATGCTTTGAGTAGAAAAGGAGTAAGTTATCAACTCACAATTCGAGAGTTACCATCCGAGTTATGTAAGGAGTTTGAATGGTTGAACCTCGGGTTTGTAAATGAGATGGAGATGATGGAGTTAAATCCGACCTTGGAGCAAGAAATTCGGGAAGGTCAAACGGGGGATGAGGAAATCCAAGAAATCAAGGAAAGGACCCAAGAGGGGTGAGAATTCAGATTTGATGAGGATGAACATGGTACCCTATGGCTTGGTAAGAGGATTGTTGTGCCTAATGTGAAGCATATTCGAGAGACAATATTAAAAGAGGCACATGACTCACCTTATTCAATTCACCTCGGTTGTACAAAGATGTACAAAGACTTGAAGACTTGCTATTGGTGGGATAGCATGAAAAAGGACATAGCTGAATACGTAGCATTGTGTGATGTGTGCCAAGGAGTCAAGGCGGAACATCAAAGGCCAGCTGGACTACTACAACCATTAAAGATCCCAGAATGGAAGTGGGAAGAGATTGATATGGACTTCATAGTTGGTTTACCACATACTCAGTCCGGTTACGACTCAATTTGGGTAATCAGGGATCGATTGACCAAGTCAGCCCACTTTATTCCCGTCAAGGCCACCTATAATGGGGAGAAATTGGTGGAACTGTATATGGGAAGAATAGTATGTTTGCATGGAGTTCCAAAGAAGATAGTCTTGGATAGAGGTTCACAATTCACTTCCAGGTTTTGGCAAAAATTGCATGAAGCTTTGGGAACGAGGTTGAATTTTAGTTCAGCATATCACCCTCAAACGAATGGACAAACCGAGAGGACCAATCAGATTTTGGAGGACATGTTAAGAGCTTGTGCTTTAAAGCATGGGAAAAGTTGGGGCAAGAGCTTGCCATATGCAGAATTTTCATACAACAATAGTTACCAAGCAAGCTTCAAAATGTCACCATATGAAGCGCTTTATGGAAGGAAGTGTAGGACACCTTTATTCTGGAATGAGGCAGGAGAAACTCAAGTATTTGGTCTGGATGTGTTGCAAGAAGCCAAAAAGCAAGTCCAAATAATTCGTGAAAACTTAAGGGCTGCTCAATCAAGACAAAAGGGCTATGTGGACAATAAGATAAGGAAATTAACCTTTGAAGTGGGAGATTTTGTTTACCTCAAGGTGTCACCGATGAGAGGTCATAAGAGGTTTAACATAAGAGGCAAGCTAGCACCTCGTTATATTGGACCATTCAAGATTGTGGACAAGAGGGGAGAAGTAGCGTATAAGTTGGAGATGCCAACTCATCTTTTAGACATACATGATGTCTTTCATGTATCCAAACTCAAGGAATGCTTGAGAGTACCGGAAGAACAAGTGCCCATGGAAGGATTGGAGCTAGAGGAAGATTTGACTTATGTCGAGCAACCGACCAAAATCTTGGAAACTAAGGAGAGGGTCACAAGGAACAAGGTTATTAGATGGTTTAAAGTTCAATGGAAGCACCGCACAGAAAAAGAAGCGACGTGGGAATTGGAGGATGATATCAAAAAGGAATTTCTCTATCTCTTCTCTTTCGCGTCGAATTTGAGGGCGAGATTAATTTTAAGGGGGGTAAGTTTGTAACACCCTCATTTTCATGCATCATGCCCTACATACATTCATATACATGTTTAACATCAACCCACATAAAGAGGAACGAGTTAAAATTTATTTGGAACAAAACCGCACTTAAAATGCTGAAAAGTGTGGACTAGTCCGATTTTAGTGAGGACTAGTCCGATTTCTCTCTGACTGAAAACGGACATGTCCATTTTTGCCGCGGACTAGTCCGATTTTGCCTCTGGAAACTTTCGGACTTGTCCAATTTTGTGCGGACTAGTCTGATATTCCCAGAATCCTTGAAAATTTGCTAAGTCTCTGGACTTGTACGGACTAGTCCGGTGTTCCAGCGGACTTGTCCGTTTTCCTCTCTGATTAAAGTTGGACTTGTCGAATTTTATGCCAGACTTGTCCGATTTTCTCTCTGGACAACTTCGGACTAGTCGGGTCCTTTTCGGACTTGTCTGATATTTCGCGACTCCGAATTGATCTTTTGTTTTACGACTTGTTTCTTGGGTTTCACGTTAAGTGGGCCTAGGGACATCGTGCCTAACTCTTTTAGAGCCCATGTGGGACTCTAAACCGGCATCTACTCCTCTGAAACTCGAAATTCATCTAACCCTAGCCTCCACCTCTATATAAACAACCTCACTCCTTGGCTTGACATCTATTTGCCACTTTTCCACCCCACCCAAACCCTAGTTCGTGGACAGCCACCACCAAGGAGGGAGGAGGAGATCCCAAGCAAGAATAAGAAGAGGAGGAAATGAAAGAGGATCGAGATCTCCACCAAGATTTCGTTTTTCATCACCAATTCATATCCAAGTTCATCACCAACCCTAGATCATCAAGATCCAAGTGTTACCTCCAAGTTTCTTGATTCATTGGAGTTCTAAACACCTGGTATACCTTCTATTCTCTTTTCCTTATGTTAATTCGACCCCTAATCTCCAAATTCACGTCGATCTAGAAAACCCTAGTTTATAGTTCTGCGAAGTGCGGACTAATCCGGCCTTCTGCAGACTAGTCCGATTTTGCTGACTAAATTGTGTTCAATTGATTCTAAAAGTAGATCTAATCAAATCCAAACTTGTATAAACTTGTTAAATCTATTAGAACTAGTTAGTGATCATTAAAAGCAATCTATTAACAAGTTCTACCTTGCATTTGCATAAATCATGCATGTCATATCATATTGAGTAATATTTGTGCACTCTTTGATTGTGTTTCTTGTTTGTATGTTTATTGTTTGTATTAGACGGATTTGCGCTAGAGAGTACCACAGAGGATCTACAGCACCAATAGTTTGAAGGCTTCGACCCTAATCAACCGCAAGAGCAAGGCAAGTGTCCTTAAAGCATATTGATCCTGTTTTAAATAAATGTTTTGTTTGCAAAACTACATACTTGTATCAATTTGATAGTAAATCCTATGGTAGGAAGTTTACTAGTTTTGTCGACCACCCTTGTCACCTGGAATATATGGTACAGAGTCGGGAAGGGATTTTTTACCTTTTTGGTTCGCTTAATCAACTAGGATGGGAAAACAACTATACCACTCAATTTAATTATGCATGGATGTGATTATGGTTAACATGAACTGGTTAATATGATATGGTAATGGGTGATCTAAGCAAGCCTGGTATCTGGATGGGTTGGATGTTATGGTGGTTTTGCTTGCTTTAGATCTAAGGATCGGTTCTAGGAGCGACCATCCAGGATTTACAGTGCCACCATGAGGCCAAATATGGGTGCGGCGTAGCTGGTTAATTAGGGCTTTGCCAGTGCTATTTGGACCATTAAGCATGCTCGGGGAAGGGGTAGTCGGATTGGGTTTGTTGATGATTGGTGGGAATACCCTGGGATCCGAATGGCTCAAGAGGGGGCCCTTGGTTGAAGATGTGCTCAGTTGGAGACATCGCCACCGGTGAAACCTCAGTGGGGTATAAATAGGCTAGTAATCCTTTTGTAAAGGCTATTTTGTGATCTCTTGGCCACACACCTACGGAAGTGTGAGACGGCATAACTGAGATTCTATAGTCATCGAAAGGTGATGAAATCACAAACACGTGGGTAAAGTGGTACGACCTCTGTAGAGTGTGTCTAAAACTATCATGATAGTCGTGCTCCCGGTTATGAGCAACCTGGACCCTCACACAATTAGAGGAAACTTGGTATTGGAATGGTTTTTGAGATGGTTATGGTTCGGTAATGGTTATGGCTCATTATGGATTAATTTCTGGTATTGAATATGGCTATCAGCAATGGTGAAATCTGGTATATGGATGATGGTAATGAATTATGGACTAGTATTATGATGATTATATGGTTTATGATGGGTTTACTTCACATACATATAATATATTGCTTTTCAAATGTTTTATTGTACTTTTCAGCACTCAGCCATTATTATTGTCGTCATTTGAATCAGCCACATGTCATACTTTCCACACTTGCTAAGTACGACATGTACTCACTCTTGCAATCCCCCCCCAAAGAGTTGCAGGTCGGGATTAGGAGTTTAATGGCGATAATGCGGAGTTTTAGGCCGTGTCTATCGTCAACTTGCCTGTGGTGTTTTGGAGCTGCGCTATACCCTATCGCTTATGTTGCCTAGCTGTTTAGTTTGCTTATTTAGTTTATTTCCGTTGCATTAGTTGAACTTGTCATTAATATTCATTAGAACTTGTATTCGGGGATAATATGGTTTGTTTAATAAAATTTGGTTAATTAATCTTGTTCGGTGGTAATTTTTTGTATACTCTTTTCAGAATGCACTTGTGTATGTGTGATGAACATCCTGGGCACACATATGTGCTCACTTGTTTCATTTTTCAGAATCGGGTGTCACAAATTGGTATCAGATCCACAGGTTGACCGTAGGACGCAACCTAGATAGAATGGACACTTTAGAGCACATAGGAGCACTCAGGAACCAATGTGTTTTTTTTTTGTGTGCTGGTTGCTATATATTGTTTGCTTGTGTGCTTAATAGAGGATTTCGGGATGCTTTAGCATTGTCATGTCCATGTGGCTAGTTAGCTGTCTAGTTTCATATCCCTTGATGCATATAGTTGGGGACGTTTTCTAATTCTTACCTATTGCTTTTCTTCAAATGGTGAGGACTCGCAACCAGAGGGATGGCATTGATAAGGAGGAGAACCATAGAGTACCTCAGAACAACAATGGACAAGGACCTGCTCATGGAGCTATTAATATCGAGCCGCTATTGGCTATGCAAAACCAGCTCATGCAGACCATGATACAGACTATGGGACAGCTATAGGCAGACAACATCAACAATCAGCCCCACATGCCTCCACCGCCACCCCCACCTCCTCATAACCGGTTGGGAGAGTTTATGAGGACTAGGCCGCTGACCTTTGCTCAAGTTGCTGACCCTATGGATGCTGATGATTGGCTCAAGTCCGTGGAGAAGAAACTTGCTATTGTCCAATGCAGTGACCAGGAGAAGGTTCTATTTGCATCTCATCAACTCGTTGGAGCAGTTGCGGATTGGTGGGATGCTTATTGCAATGCTCATGAGAATCAAGAGAGGATCACTTGGGCAGAATTCAAAGAGACCTTCTATTCTCATTATGTGTCGGAAGGTGTTATGATTCTGAAGAGGAAAGAATATGAGAACTTGAGGCAAGGAAGATCGAGCGTGGGTGAATATCTCAACAAATTCACTCAACTCTCAAGGTACGCCCCTGAGGATGTTAGTCGGGACAGCCGGAAGCAATATTTGTTCATGAGAGGCCTCAACAATGAAATTCAAGTGCAATTGCTCAATTGTGATTATCCCAACTTCCAGAAGCTTGTGGACAAAGCAATTGTGGTGGAGAACAAAGTATGTATGATGGAGCAGGACAACAAGAGGAAGGCGCCATATCAAGGACATCAACAAGGAAGTAATGTGCGCCCTCGCTTTGCACCACCAAATGCGCCTTACTTCAGCTCTTCTACGCCTGCTCAGCGCCCTGGTTATGCACCGCGCCCAGCTCAGTTTGTGCAGTAGCGCCCTGTTATGCAAGAACCTAGGCCTCCAATGTCTTTTGCACCTCGTGCCAGCTATCCTGGTGCCAATATTCAAAACCAAGCTCGTCCCAATAATTCTGGTGGAGTTAAGAAGTGCTATACTTGTGGAGAAGCTGGACACTTTGTGCATCAATGTCCTAAGTCAGGCCTTAGTCAAGGAAGCAATGCGCCAAGGCAAAACCCAAAACCCAATGGAGGACAGCCGCAAGAAAACCGTGGACAGCAGAATTTTGCTCGTGGCAACGTGAACCATGTCTCTACGGAGAATGCTCAACAAGCAGATGACGTGGTCATTGGTATGTTTCTTGCCAACTCCAACCCCGCAACTAAGTTGTTTGATTCTAGAGCATCGCATTCATTCATTTCATCGAAGTATGTTGCCAAGTATAGTTTGCCTATCTCTCATATGAAGTTTACTCTATTGGTTAAGTCTCCTGGAGGAGAGATGAGGAAAAATATAGTATGTCCAAAAGTAAGCCTTAGAATAAGGGGGGGTAGACTTCTCTGCCAACCTCATTGTTTTGGACTCTCAAGGATTGGATCTTATACTTGGTATGGACTAGTTGAGGAAGCATAATGGAGTTATTGAGTGTGCCACGAAGACGGTGAAGTTGACTAATTAGGAAGGGATCACCGTAGAATTTGAAGCATCTCAAACCACACCGAAGAAATTGGATCTTAATCATATGGACGGTGCCGCAATTGAGGAGATTCTAGTGGTGTGTGAATTTTTGGATGTTTTTCCGGACGAGTTGCCAGGTATGCCACCTGATCGAGATATTGAGTTTGTTATTGATTTAATACCTACAACTGCACCTATAGCTAAGAGGCTGTATAGGATGTCTCCTATGGAATTAGCGGAGCTCAAGAAGCAGATTCAAGAGCAACTAGAGAAGGGTTTTATTCGCCAAAGCCCTTAACCTTGGGGAGTGCCTGTGCTGTTTGTGGACAAGAAGGATGGAACCCAAAGGATATGTGTGGATTACCGAGCCCTCAACGAGGTAACAATCAAGAACAAGTACACCTTGCCACGCATAGAAGACTTGTTTGATCATATGAAGGGTGCTTGTGTCTTCTCTAAGATTGATTTGAGGTCGGGATATTTTCAAATGAAGATTAGACCATCGGACATACCCAAGACAGCTTTTAGCACGCGGTATGGATCTTATGAGTACACCGTTATGTCCTTTGGTTTGACCAACGCGCCTGCCTACTTTATGTACCTCATGAATAAGGTCTTCATGGAGTACTTGGATAGGTTTGTTGTGGTGTTTATTGATGACATTATGATTTACTCGAAGGATGAGAAGGAACATGAGGAACACTTGAGGCTTACGCTGCAGAAATTGAGGGAGCATCAATTGTATGCCAAGTTCAACAAGTGTCAGTTTTGGTTGAAAGAGGTGTTGTTTCTGGGACATATCATCTCAGGAGGAGTATCAGTTGACCCCGGAAAAGTGAGAGACGTGTTGAAGTGGGAACCGCCGCAAAATTTAAAGGAAATAAGGAGTTTCCTTGGGATGGCTGGATATTACCGTCAGTTCATCAAGGACTTCTCCAAGATATCCAAGACAATGACGGAATTGCTAATGAAGGGAAAGGCTTTCCAATGGACTCAAGCTTGTCAAAACAGTTTTGAGGAGTTGAAGAAGAGGTTGACAACAGCCCCAGTTTTGGTATTGTCGGATGTAAGCAAGAGTTTTGACATATATTGCGACACATCGAGACAAGGACTTCGATGTGTGCTCATGCAAGAAGGTCAAGTGGTTGCCTATGCATCAAGACAATTGAAGGAACATTAGTAGAATTATCCATCACATGATTTGGAACTTGCAGCTGGGATACACGCATTGAAAATTTGGAGACACTATATTCTTGGACATAGGTGTGAAATTTATTCGGGTCACAAGAGTCTTAAGTATATTTTCACACAAACGGATCTGAATCTGAGGCAATGAAGATGGTTGGAGCTCATCAAAGATTATGATTTGGGGATCAACTATCATCCGGGAAAAGCCAACGTAGTGGCCGATGCTTTGAGTAGAAAAGGAGTAAGTTATCAACTCACAGTTCGAGAGTTACCTCCGAGTTATGTAAGGAGTTTAAACGGTTGAACCTCGGGTTTGTAAATGAGATGGAGATGATGGAGTTAAATCCGACCTTGGAGCAAGAAATTCGGGAAGGTCAAACGGGGGATGAGGAAATCCAAGAAATCAAGGAAAGGACCCAAGAGGGGAGAGAATTCAGATTTGATGAGGATGAACGTGGTACCCTATGGCTTGGTAAGAGGATTGTTGTGCCTAATGTGAAGCATATTCGAGAGACAATATTAAAAGAGGCACATGACTCACCTTACTCAATTCACCCTGGTTGTACGAAGATGTACAAAGACTTGAAGACTTGCCATTGGTGGGATAGCATGAAAAAAACATAGCTGAATACGTAGCATTGTGTGATGTGTGCCAACGAGTCAAGGCGGAACATCAAAGGCCAGCTGTACTATTACAACCATTAAAGATCCCGGAATGGAAGTGGGAAGAGATTGGTATGTACTTCATAGTTGGTTTACCATGTACTCAGTCCGATTACGACTCAATTTGGGTAATCGTGGATCGATTGACCAAGTCAGCCCACTTTATTCCCGTCAAGACCACCTATAATGGGGAGAAATTGGCGGAACTGTATATGGGAAGAATAGTATGTTTGCATGGAGTTCTGAAGAAGATAGTCTCGGATAGAGGTTCACAATTCACTTCAAGGTTTTGGCAAAAATTGCATGAAGCTTTGGGAATGAGGTTGAATTTTAGTTCAGCATATCACCCTCAACGGATGGACAAACCGAGAGGACCAATCAGATTTTGGAGGACATGTTAAGAGCTTGTGCTTTAAAGCATAGGAAAAGTTGGGACAAGAGCTTGCCATATGCAGAATTTTCATACAACAATAGTTACCAAGCAAGCTTGAAAATGTCACCATATGAAGCGCTTTATAGAAGGAAGGTAGGACACCTTTATTCTGGAATGAGGCAGGAGAAACTCAAGTATTTGGTCCGGATGTGTTGCAAGAAGCCGAAAAGCAAGTCCAAATAATTCGTGAAAACTTGAGGGTTGCCCAATCAAGACAAAAGGGCTATGTGGACAATAGGATAAGGAAATTAACCTTTGAAGTGGGAGATTTTGTTTACCTCAAGGTGTCACCGATGAGAGGTCATAAGAGGTTTAACATAAGAGGCAAGCTAGCACCTCGTTATATTGGACCATTCAAGATTGTGGACAAGAGGGAAGAAGTAGCGTATAAGTTAGAGATGCCAACTCATCTTTCAGACGTACATGATGTCTTTCATGTATACCAACTCAAGAAATGTTTGAGAGTACCGAAAGAACAAGTGCCCATGGAAGGATTGGAGCTAGAGGAAGATTTGACTAATGCCGAGCAACTGACCAAAATCTTGGAAACTAAGGAGAGGGTCACAAGGAACAAGGTTATTAGATGGTGTAAAGTTCAATGGAAGCACCACACAGAAAAAGAAGTGACGTGGGAATTGGAGGATGATATCAAAAAGGAATTTCCCTATCTCTTCTCTTCTGCGTCGAATCTCGAGGGCGAGATTCATTTTAAGGGGGGTAGGTTTGTAACACCCTCATTTTCATGCATCACGCCCTACATACATTCATATACATATTTAACATTAACCCACATAAAGAGGAACGAGTTTAAAATTTATTTGGAACAAAACCGCACTTAAAGTGCTGAAAAGTGCGGACTAGTCCTATTTTAGTGAGGACTATTCTGATTTCTCTCTGACTAAAAACGGACTTACCCATTTTTGCTGCGGACTAGTCTGATTTTGCCTCTGGAAACTTTTGGACTTGTCCGATTTTGTGCGGACTAGTATGATATTCCAAGAATCCTTGAAATTTTGCTAAGTCTCTGGACTTGTCCGGACTAGTCTGGTGTTCCAGTGGACTTGTCCGTTTTCCTCTCTGACTAAAGTCGGACTTGTCCTATTTTAGGCCAAACTTTTCTGATTTTCTCTTTGGACAACTTTGTACTAATTAGGTCCTTTTTGGACTTGTCCGATATTTCGTGACTCCGAATTTATCTTTTGTTTTACGACTTGTTTCTTGAGTTTCACGTTAAGTGGGCCTAGGGACATCGTGCCTAAATCTTTTAGAGCCCATGTGGGACTCTAAACCGGCCTCTACTCCTCTGAAACTCGAAATCCATCTAACTCTAGCCTCCACCTCTATATAAACAACCCCACCCATTGGCTTGACATCTATTTGCCACTTTTCCACCCCACCCAAACCCTAGTTCGTGGAGAGCCACCACCAAGGAGGGAGGAGGAGATCCCAAGCAAGAAGAAGAAGAGGAGGAAACGAAAGAGGATCGAGATCTCCACCAAGCTTTCATTCTTCATTACCAATTCATCTCCAAGTTCATCACCAACCCCAGATCATCAAAATCCAAGTGTTACCTCTAAGTTTCTTAATTCATTAGAGTTCTAAACACCTGGTATACCTTCTATTCTCTTTGCCTTACGTGAATTTGACCTCTAATCTCCAAATTCACGTCGATCTAGAAAACCCTAGTTCGCTAGTTCTGCGAAGTGCGGACTAGTCTGGCCTTCTGCAGACTAGTCCGATTTTGCTGGCTAAATTGTGTTGAATTGATTCTAAAAGTAGATCTAATCAAATCCAAACCTGTATAAACTTGTTAAAATCTATTAGAACTAGTTAGTGATCATTAAAAGCAATCTATTAACAAGTTCTACCTTGCATTTGCATAAATCATGCATGTAATGTCATATTGAGTAATATTTGTGCACTCTTTGATTGTATTTCTTGTTTGTATGTTTATTATGCGTATTAGACGGATTTCCGCTAGAGAGTACCGCGGAGGATCTACAGCACCAAGAGTTTGAAGACTTCGACCCTAATCAACTGCATGAGCAAGACAAGTGTCCTTGAAGCATATTGATCCTGTTTTAAAATAAATGTTTTGTTTGAAAAACTGCATGCTTGTGTCAATTTGATGGAAAATCCTATGGTAGGAAGTTTACTAGTTTTGTTGACCACCCTTGTCATCTGGAATATATGGTAGAGAGTCGGGAAGGGCTTTTTTACCTTTTTGCTTCACTTAATCAACTGGGATGGGAAAACAACAATACCACTCAATTTAATTATGCATGGATGAGATTATGTTTAATATGAACTGGTTAATATGATATGGTAATGGGTGATCTAAGCAAGCCTGATATGTGGATGTGTTGGATGTTATGGTGGTTTTGCTTGCTTTAGATCTAAGGACAGTTCGTGGAGCGACTATCCAGGATTTACAGTGCCACTACGAGGCCAAGTATGGGTGCGGCGTAGCTGATTAATTAGGGCCTTGCCAGTGCTATTTGGACCATTAAGGATGCTCGGGGAAGGGGTAGTCGTATTGGGTTTGTTGATGATTGGTGGGACTACCCTGGGATCCGAATGGCTCAAGAGGGGGCCCTTGGTTGAAGATGTGCTCAGTTGGAGACATCGCCACCGGTGAAACCTTGGTGGGGTCTAAATAGGCTAGTAATCCCTTTGTAAAGGCTATTTTGTGATCTCTTGGCCACACACCTACGGAAGTGTGAGACAGCATAACTGAGATTCTATAGTCATCGAAAGGTGATGAAATCACAAACACGTGGGTAAAGCAGTACAACCTCTGCAGAGTGTGTTTAAAACTATCATGATAGTCGTGCTCCCGGTTATAAGCAACCTGGACCCTCAGATGATTAGAGGAAACTTGGTATTGGAATTGTTTTTGGGATGGTTATGGTTCGGTAATTGTTATAGCTCATTATGGATTAATTTCTGGTATTGAATATGGCTATCGACAATGGTGAAATCTGGTATATGCATGATGGTAATGAATTATGGACTAGTATTATGATGATTATATGGTTTATGATGGGTTTACTTCCCATACATATAATATATTGCTTTTCAAATGTTTTACTGTACTTTTCAGCACTCAGCCATTATTATTGTCGTCATTTGAATCAGCCACATGTACTTTCCACACTTGCTGAGTACGACATGTACTCACTCTTGCAATCCCCCCCCAAACACTTGCAGGTCAGGATTGGGAGTTTAATGGCGATAATGCAGAGTATTAGGCCGTGTCTACCGTCAGCTTGCCTGTGGTGTTTTGGAGCTGCGCTATACCCTATCGCTTATGCTGCCTAGCTGTTTAGTTTGATTATTTAGTTTATTTCAGCTACATTAGTTGAACTTGTCATTAATATTCATTAGAACTTGTATTCGAGGATAATATGGTTTGTTTAATAAAATTTGGTTAATTAATCTTGTTTTGTGGTAATTTTCTATATACTCTTTTGTGAATGCACTCGTGTATGTGTGATGAACATCCTGGGCACACATATGCGTTCACTTGGTTCATTTTTCGGAACCAAGTGTCACAGGCCAGATTTAGCGAGCGTAAATAATATTATTTACAATGGCTTTACCAATTGTCATCGTAAATAATTTTGACTGTCGTAAATGCGATATTTTTATGTTGTGGTTATGCTAGCTACGCATAATAGTGCTATTTTATAAATGAAAAAAAAATATGGACCTATTATGATTTTGCCCCTACTTTGAAAGCTAATTGTGAATTTACCCTCCGAATTGAGAGTTTGTGAATTTACCCCTGTTTTTTTGAAACGAAGGCAAAGTAAACCTGTCGGTACCCCGCAGACCGGGTACCCCCGCGCATAAGGAGAAAACGGCTAAGGACCCGACCTCTACTTAAGAGGCCGAATCCGAGGCTGCCACGTCGTGGGGGGAAGGACCAGATCCTGCCTCTCCGCAGAGGCGGGCTCCGAGGCTACCATGTGGCCAATCGGAACCTCGGGGCTAGGCCCGCTTCCTCACAGGGAAAGGCACCGGAACTACCACGTGGCCCGCAGGGCTGAGCCTCCACCCCTCCACAGGGGTGGGCTCCGGGTGCGCCACGTGGCATGTACCATCGAGTGCTCGACTCCCCACGGAGGCAGGCTCCGGCACCACCACGTGGCGGACGGCCAACTCAGTGCGGTAGGACACCGCAGTAAAGGAAGGCGTGAGCTGCTCGAACAGGCATTAAAGTATGCGTGCCTTCCCTTGGAGAAGTGGAGTCGCGTATGCATAAGTCAAGGCTCCAGTGTCCTGTCTTGTCCAAGTAGCTGGTACAGACCCACGCCACAAGACGGACGAATGGGCCACAAGGACAAGACGGGCGGGACGTGCACCGCCATCATCACCAACTATGGGTAGCCCTGGCGCACGACGCGGTGGGACGGCACATTGAAGCCCCTGACAAAGGGAAGTAGATAGCATTTAATCCTAGATCTTGTATAGGATTTGGCTCTCCCCAGGACCACCTGTCGAGCCCCGGGGCCCACCTTGTGACTGCAGAGTGCTTGGACTATAAAAGGATTCTGCAGACGACCTTCACAGGGGACGGTATTAGACCGATTGAAACCCACACACGTTTAAGCAAGGCATTACACAAACACTCCTATGGACGTAGGGTGTTACGCTCTGGCAGCCCGAACCATGTAAACCCACTGTGTTCACCATCTCGCTGCGCTCAATCTCCTGGGACTAGCCCTCGTGAATCCAAAGAACCTTCGCAGGCTGCTCTCTAAGCAGGTCCGGGGGAAGTGTCGTTAAGACCTTCGACATTTGGCACACCAGGACGCAGTCACGGCAACAGGCAGCAGCTGAGGACCAGGCATCATCTCGCTCTAGAGCGGGATCCCGCTGTAGAGCAGCGAGGCCGGGACCTTCACGTCGCTCTGCTGTCACCTCGCCGGTTGCAGGTCGGCACGCCACACCATGGCGTACTCCAGCCATGATGGCAGCTACTGCGCCACCGGCAGCAAGCCCAGAGAGTGCGCTCGCAGCAGCGCGCGCACTACTCCACAACCCACTTGCTGGAGATGATCCTCAGGGAGCAGCTCAGCAGTGGATCAACAACGTCGACCACCTCTTCACCGCTGCGCTCAACGCACCTCCACCAAGGGAGACACATGCCCACCCGATGCATGTGTCGTTGTCGCGGACTCCAACCATCGACCGATGGACTGCAGACTCGCGCTCGACCAGGGTCTCGGCAACAAACTTGAGAACTAGGCTGCAGCGCCGTAGGTCGGGAGAAGACTGTCGAGTTACCATCGAGCGACATAGGGAGCGGCGGCGTAACCTTGAGGCGGACTACAGTGCGCTGGGTCCTGTTCCCCAGGCTCACGCCGTGCCACCACCGAATTCGGCGTATGTTACGCCACCTCCATACCAGGCGTACATCGCGCCCCCACCTCCACAGGCGTATGCTGCACCACCCCAGCCTCAGGTGTACGCAAGTCCGCCTGTACACAAGGGGTATGCAGCGCCACAACCGGCACCAGCTAGTCCCACCCAAGGGTGTGCGGCTCTGGCACCTCACCTCCGTTTCGTGGTCTGGCCACGAAAGTTCTGGCCACACATGCCGGAGAATTACGACGGGAGTGTCAACCCAAGTGAGTTCTTGCAGATCTACTCCACCGCGATACTAGCTGCAGGAGACGACGAGGCCATCATGGCCAACTACTTCCCCGTCGTCCTGACTGGCCCAGCCCGGTCATGGCTCATGAACCTGCCCCAGGGGTCCATAACCTCCTGGGATGAACTGTGCCGACAGTTCTTGGCAAACTTCGGCAGTTCCTACAAGCGCCCCGGCACAGAGCTTGACCTCCATGCCGTCATACAGCGCTGGAGAGACACTGCGATCATTCATCCAGCGGTTCTCTCAGGTACGGAACACAATCCCTCAGATCACTAGCGCATCAGTTATTGTAGCATTCAGGCAAGGTGTGAGGGACAAAAAAATGTTGGAGAAGCTAGCCACGCATGAAGTTCGTGATGTCTCTGAGCTGTTTGTCCTAGCCGACAGATGTGCTAGGGCAGCTAAGGGACGCAACTGGCACTCCCAACCTTCTTCAGAGGCAAGGGAAGCCACGCCGACTGAGGAAGGAGCCTCAGCAAAAAGCAGCGGCAAGAAGAAGAAGAAGGGCACTGGCAAGAACAAGCCAAAGCCCAGAGCCCATGCAGTGGCAGCCGCGGCTCCCGGCGGAGCCCGGCCGCCACGCCGAGACAAGCGCCCTCGACAGTCACCTGAACCCGAGGAGCCTGACTTCAAGTGCTCGGTGCACCGCACAAATAGCCATAGCACTAGCGAGTGCCGGGAAGTGAAGAAGTTCGCGGAGCGCTTCTGTGAACAGAAGTAGAAGCAGCAGCGCCAGGAGGGCACACCTTCCCGCTAAAGGGAGGGCAAGCAGAAGGTCAATCCCGAAAAGGAGAATGACATCGAGATGGGGTTCCAGGAACCCCAGAGGGTGGTGAAGGCCGTCTTCGAGGGCGGCGACTCCGACTCCAGCAGCGATAAGGAGCGCTGCAAGAATCTTCACGTCATCTATGGGGGAGCCACAGATCCCACATCCCGGAATGCAGTGAAGACTCTGCGACGGGCAGTGGCTACAGTGGCCCCCGCTCCGAGCTCGGCTCCCCACCACAAGTGGATGAGCATTGCAATCAGCTTCGACGCCTCTGACTACCCGAAGAACATGGCAGGAGCAGGGGTACTCCCGCTGCTAGTGTCCCCGACCATCGCCAACGTGAAGGTCTTCCACGTGCTTATTGATGGCGGGTCAGGCCTCAACCTCATCTCCACGGCGACCTTCCAGAAGCTGCAGCTGCCGATGTCCCATCTCACACCTTCGAGCCCGTTCTCGGGTGTCGGACCTGGGCAAATCCTCCTGTATGGTAACATACACCTCCCGGTGACCTTCGGGACCCCGGAAAACTACCGTACGAAGAGCGTTTTGTTCGACGTAATAGACGTCGATCTCCCCTTCAACGCAATCATCGGAAGACTGGCGCTCTACCGGTTCATGGCCGTAGCCCACTACGGCTATCTCGTCCTGAAGATGTTGACGCCTTCCGGTGTCCTAAGAATCAGAGGGGACCGCTCTGCTGCAGTGTCAGCCTTGGAGCAGCTCCAGGCACTTGCAGCGGGGAGGGCACCGGCTCTGGGAGGCTCGAAGGAGGGTCGACCAGAACAGGGTCCGACGCAGCGGGCCTCCCCTTCTGCACCCTGTGTGCAACCAGTCGGCGACGACGTCCCAGTAAAGGTCGTCAGGATTGGTTCCGAGGCTGCCCAGACAACCCGCATTGCAGGGAACCTGGACAACATATAGGAACTCGCGCTCGTCACCTTCCTCCGGAACAATGTCGATGTGTTTGCATGGCAACCATCATAAATGTCCGGGATCCCTAGGGAGGTGATTGAGCACCATCTGAAGATCTACCCTGACGCCCGACCGGTGCAACAGAAGCCCAGGAAACAGTCCATCGAGCGGCAGAACTTCATCCGTGAAGAAATCAAGAAGCTGCTCGATGCTGGTTTCATCCGGGAGGTCCACCACCCACGGTGGTTGGCCAATCCTGTTGTCGTCCCCAAGGCTGGTGGTAAAATCTGGATGTGCATCGACTACACCAACCTGAATAAGGCATGCCCAAAGGATCCATTCCCCCTTCCTAGGATAGATCAAATAGTAGACTCAACATCAGGCTGTGATCTTCTGTGTTTCCTAGATCCGTATTTTGGTTTCCACCAAATACCAATGTCTAGGGAAGATGAGGAACACACTGCTTTCATAACAGTAGATGGCCTGTATTGTTATGTCTCCATGGCTTATGGACTCAAGAATGCTCTCCCCACCTTTGTACGTGCAATGCATAAGACATTTGGGGACCTCATTAGAGATCTGGTAGAAGTGTATGTCGATGACATCGTGGTAAAAATTAGAACCCGCACATCCTTATTAGACAGCCTGGCCCAGATCTTCAGCAAGCTGCGCACGACGCGCACGATGTTGAACCCAGACAGCAGGGAAGCTCCTGGGTTTCTTGGTCTCACACCGAGGAATTGAAGCTAACCCAGATAATATAAAGGTGATAGAGCTGATGCGGCCGCCGGCCCACATCAAGGATGTGCAGAAGCTTGCAGGGTGTTTGGCGGCCCCCAGTCGGTTCATCTCAAGACCGGTTGAGCGAGCGCTCCCCTTCTTCAAGATTCTACGAAGGTCGGGTCCCTTTGTGTGGACCGAAGAAGCGGAAGCGGCGTTCCAGGAGCTCAAGAAGCACCTGACGACGCTCCCCATCATGGTGGCGCTGGAGCCCGGCGAACCACTCCTGCTCTACATCACCGCAACAACGGAGGTGGTCAGCATGGTCTTGGTTGCGGAGCGGCCGGAGCTGCTGCCGCAGCAAGCACACGAGGAAGCTCCCGGGGAGGAAGCTAAGCCTCGGGGCCTGCATCCAGCAGAGGACCCCCTTGTTGTGTGCTCCAGTGACCAAGAGCCCTCCGGTTCCCAGCCCACGGAGGTCCGACCAGATCCTGGGGGCCACATTCCCCAGGATGCAGACACATCGCAAGGAGCTCAGAACCCCCCAGGGAGGGTTCGGACCTCCCAATGGCCTGTCTACTACATCAGTGAGGTCCTCCATGAAGAAAAAACAAGGTATCTGGAGGTACATAAACTGCTGTATGCAGTGCTCATAGCGTCGAGGAAGCTCCGGCATTACTTCCAGGCTCACCGGGTTTTAGTGGTGACCTCCTTCCCACTAAAAACCGTGCTCCACAACCCCAACTCAACTGGCAACATTGCCAAGTGGGCGGCGGAGCTGGCGGAGTTTGAGCTGGAGTTCGTACCTCGACATGCAGTCAAGAGTCAAGCACTGGTGGACTTCTTGGCAGAATGGACTCCATCGCCAAGCAGCCTAGGGGGCCCGGACATCGGAGAAACGGTGCCCAAGGCTCCAGTTTTCACCGAGCCCCCTGGACACTCTACTTCGATGGCTCCTCGCAGAAGCAGGGGGCTGGGGTCGGGGTCCTGCTCCTCACCCCGACTGGGGAGCAGTTCAAGTACATGGTGCGCCTCAACTTCAAGGCGACAAACAACATGGCAGAATATGAAGCCCTAATCTTTGGGCTAAAGACTGCCGTTACTCTCAATGTCCGTCAGCTTCTGGCTAAATGTGATTCCCAGCTTATCATCAAGCAAGCCAAAGGGGAGTGCAGCTGCAATGACACACAACTAGCAGCATACTTGATGCACGTCCGGAAGCTCGAAATGGACTTTGAAGTCTTGGACTTGTGCCATGTACCCCGAGCCGACAACTCAGTCGCAGATGACCTGTCAACGAAGGCCTCCACAGGGGCCCAGTGCCTGAAGGAGTCTTTGCAAGGACGTTACCGCGACCAACCGTCCGAGCAGCCGATTCGGGCGAAGGGGGCAAGCCCAGCACCTCAAAGCTGGCAGTCCCGGCGGCCCTGCTACCATGGAGCCCGCCAAGGATCATATGCGCCACCGGGAGCTCTGAGCTACCGGGCGCCCAAGATCCAGAGGCTCAAGTAAGTCCCGATGCATGGATCTCAGAGGTCCAGGACTACTTGAAAGACAACATCCTTCCCGAAGAACATGCCCTGGCAGAAAGTATAGTCCGCATGGCTAAGAGGTACACGCTGGTGGAAGGGGATCTCTACCAGCGTGGCGCCAACGACATCCTGCTGCGTTGCATTACCCGGGAGGAGGGCTGCGATTTGCTTGCAGAGATCCATGGAGGCGAGTGTGGGAACCACGCGTTATCCCGCACGCTGGTCGGAAAAGGCTTTCGGCACGGCTTTTACTGGCCGACAGCACTCCAGGATGCCGCCGAGATGGTCAGGAGATGCAAGGCGTGCCAGTTCCATGCCAAGCATATCCACACACCAGCCCAGGCGCTGCAGATGATCCCACCCTCATGGCCATTCGTTGTATGGGGGTTGGACATCCTGGGACCATTTCCCAGAGCCATCGAAGGATTCCAGCACCTCTACGTCGCCGTAGACAAGTTCACCAAGTGGCCAGAAGCCGCCCCAGTCATCACCATCAACAAGCAGTCGACAGTAAAATTCATCAAGTCGATCGTCTGCCGGTTCGGGGTCCCGAACAGAATCATCACTGATAACGGGACCTAGTTCACAAGTGCAGCGTTCCAGGAATACTGCGAGGACCTTGGGATCCAAGTCTGTTATGCATCTGTCGCTCATCCAGAGAGCAATGGACAGGTCGAGAGGGCCAATGCAGAGATCCTCAAGGGCCTCAAGACTCGCACATTCTCACACCTTGAGAAGCATGGTGCAAATTGGGTAGACGAGCTTCCGTGTGCACTGTGGGCTAGCCAGACATCAACCAGTTGGGCCACTGGGGAAACGCCTTTCTTCCTGGTGTATGGGGCAGAGGCTGTCCTCCCCCCAGAAATTACCAGGGGCTCCCCCCATGTCCGGGTGTACGACGAAGCCGCGCAGGACCAGCTCTGGCGTATAGACGTGGACCTCGTCGACGAGGGACGAGTAAGAGTGGCTATCCGAAATGCACGGTACAAGCAGACGCTCCAGCGCTACCACCAGAGGACCGTGCGGAGTAGGGAGCTAAAGGTAGATGACCTGGTGTCGTGTCGCATACTCTCCCGGGAAGGGGCTACCAAACTCTCCCCCAGATGGGAGGGCCCTTTCCGAGTTACGGAAGTATGCCGCCCTGGGTGCGTCCGCCTAGCTACGGAGGATGGAGAGCGACTGCCCAATCCCTGGAACATCGAGCACCTCCGTAAGTTCTACCCCTAGATCAGTGTCAGGACAATTTTCTTTCATTGTAAAAGGTACATGGTGCCTAGGAACGGTACTTAGGGCAACTAAGGCTCCGCGCGCGAGGCTCCGAGTGCACATTTCGCTTAGCCTGGTCTGGAACCCTAAGTAGGTGCACTCGATTTCCTTTGCTGCCCGAGCCGGGTCGTTCCCTTGTAAAACCTGTCCCATCTTATGGGAGACCGCAATGAAAGATTGTTGTCCTACCCTGTATAGGGTCCCTCATTCAAAAAATTATCTTTAATTTTTTTATGATATGGCTATGCGTTCGCTGTAGCTCGTGATCTATCATGGGCGCTGACATTCTTCCCTGCTCTAGCAATAGTGGGAGCCTTGCTGTCTGGTTGCAGGTGGGGTTGCTTGAGGTACCTGCAATGTGCCTGGGGCCTCGGATGTTCCCATACTCGGGGGTCTGTGTCTCCAGATGGTCTTCCCCGGGAAAAGCTTACGCCGAGCGGGAAGTCCAGGGGCACAACTTGCTTAGCCTGGTCCTGTACCCTAAGCCTGTGCGCCCTGCCTCCCCAGCGCTACAGCTGAGTAGCTGGGGGCCAGATGGACCACCCTTAAGTAGTATGGATAGCGAGCCCTAGGTGCAGACGCACTGAATTACCCAAGCCCCATGAGTCATCCCAAGATCGTAAGTCAAGCGACACTAAAAAGGAGCAGGGAAACAATGACCAGCGGACAGAATTACTTCTCCAGTTTTTTGATTTATACACAGGTCTTAAAGGAGTTATCCCGGCGATAACCGTCAAAGTACCCACGAAGATGGTGGGCACCACTTGACCAAGGCTCAGGTGGCACCCCAGGGGGCCCACCGTCGACCTTTCACCAGAGATGGTGGGCACCGCCGGACCGAAGCTCCGGTGGTACCCCCAGGGGGCCCGCCATTGACGTTTCACAGAAGATGGTGGGCACCGCTAGACCGAAGCTCTGGCGGCACCCCCAGGGGGCCCGCCGTCGATGTCCCTGCATACTCAGCTACGGCAATGCTACCTACGCATCCTAGGCTCCGCTACAACCGTCCGCCCTAAGTCCCAAGTGTTGACGGGTGTGCCCACAACAACTGGCTGCACCTGTCAGGGGCCACACTCCGGGGGACGGCAGGTCCTGGAAGCTAAGGAACAACAAGCAACCATAAGATATTGCTGGAAATAAAAGCATGCTGAGTATAAGGGGCACCATAGGCAGATTTTTTGTTCCAAAATAAAACGTTTGCCACCACAACCAACCACAGACAAAAGCTGAAAGAAACACAAAACATAAACAGCACACGGGGAGCCCTCAGCCGCTCTGCTGGAACCTTGAGGTAATGAGCACCACCGCATCCGAGACTTCAGACCTGGCGGCCTCTTCCCTCTCGGCGATGGGCCCCTCGAGGACCGACTGCAGAGAGACATCAGGGTACCAGCTCCGGTAGCAGGACAGGATGTGCGTCGCCACCTCCTTCACCAGCATCCTTCCCTCTGCCTCCAGCTAGTTGTCGATGATGGCCCCCAGCAAATGCATCCTCGAGCTGGTGGAGTCCAGTGCCGGGAACACCTGGCTCACCTCCTGCGCTGGTTCCCCCACGCGCACCGGGCTGAAGCCGAGCGGCACTAGAGCCGAGTCAGCGCCGCCGAGGAACTCCCAGACCTTCCGAGCCTCAGCAGAACGCGATGCCCGGAGCTCCTCCACCTCCTGTTGGGTCGCCGCCAACGCCCGGGGGCCGCCGTCCAGGAACCGCTTCTCCTTGGCCGCCAGGGCCCTCTCGCGCTCGCTGACCTCCCGCTCGTGGCGGCTCAAGTCGCCCTCCTTGAGGGCGACGTTGAACTCGCGGTCCAGGAGGGCCTGGCGCTCGGCGAGCTGGGCTTGCTCTGCTTCAGCCAAGGCGGCATCCCGGCGGTCTAGCTCGGCGGCGCGGACCCTCGCCCCTTCCTGCTGGAGGACGAGCCAGCGGGAGGTCGCCTCCACCTCAGCCTGCTTCGCCACCAGCTCCTGCTCCCGTTCGGCAAGAGCAGCTTCCTGATGAGACAGCAGTTGTTGAAGGTCCTCGCAGGACTGGAGACGGGAGCTGGCCTCAGTGTGGATAACTGCGGCGTCCGCCTTCAGCTTCTGGGTGACGGCGTCCAGTTGAGCGATGAGCTCGCGCTCCTGCTCGAGGATCTTCATCTCCTCCTGAACAACCGCCTCCCGCTGAGCCGCTCGGCTCTTCGCCAGCCGGGTCCGGGCCTCCAGGGTCCTCGCCAATTCCCAGATCCGGTCATCCTTGTCTTCAAGCCACCCTTTCTCCCGGGCGAGGACCGTTTGAGCCTGCCGGAAGCCGGAGTAGGCCACGACCATGGCCTCAGACAGGGGGAGGGGCTCCACCGTAGCAGCAGGTCCCTGCCTCCCCACTTCTTCAATATCATCCTCCATTTGGAGGACCACTGGAGAGACGGGGACCAGAGCTCCCCCAATCGGAGAAGGCGGGGGGGGGGGGGGGTCACCGCCAGAAGCAGGCGCGTCGCCCCCAAGGGCCTCCTCCCCGGTGACGGCACCCGGGGCGGCGGCGCCAGCCGACATAGCGGTGTCGGACAGCACGGTGGCATCGGGCGGCACGGAGTAGCCGGTGGACGCGGAGTCATTGGCGGGCGCGGCAACGGTCGCCGGCGCGTGCAGCTGGGCTTCAGCAGCCGCTGTAGGGGCCTCGGGCACGGAGGCCCAGGGCACCCCGGCGGTAGCAGCCCGGTGCGTCGGAGCGAGGCCCGAGGCTGCGTAAGAGCACCTCGAGCCGGCTGGAGCGGCATACCGCCCAGCAGAAGGGCCAGCGGGCGGAGGAGTTGCAGTAGTGGTGCTGAAATCAAGCAAATCCAGATCATAAGGAAATGACAGGGTAAGCACACAGCAAAGAGCACCCAAGATAAAATCTATGCAGGCTTACCGGGGGACGTTGAAGTTCCACCGCTTCCCAAAAGGGTTGGGGGGGTTCGGACCCCCCGAACCCACGGCGGGGGCCGCCGAGTGTGCTGGGGGGCCCTGCGGTAGAGGAGTCGGCGGCACCCCCGAAGTCTGGCGCTCCTCCGAATGGCAAGGAAACGCTGGGGTCCCGTCGGTGTTGAGGAGCCTCCCCCTCTTGCGCATCGACGACTCGGGCGGCAGAGTGGCGCCATCGGCGCCCCTGACAACGAATGTGGCAGGGCTCCGGCGTCCTCACGAGGTGCGGAGGGGGCCGGTGGCGGCGACCGAGCGTGCTTCTTGGGGGTCGGGTCCGACACCGGAACCGGTGCTTTCCCTTTCCCCTTGTCAACAGAGGCATCACCGCCTCCCCATTGACGGTGTTGGGGCCCGCTTGAGGTGTCGTCGCTTGAGGCATCTTCGCCGCTTGGGGGAGCCCCGCCTCCCTCAGCGTCGTCGACGATGTTGACCCCCCGGAACGGGTCCCCGATCTGGCGCTGCGCCAGCCCGGACTCGTCGAGTGTCGGCATTGTCTTCAGCAGCTGCCTCCTTAGCTCAGAGTCTGAGCACAGGGGGCGGCAGGCCATCGGAAGAGCCAGCTCCTCGGGGGAAATGTCATCGGGAGAGACCCGGGTCAGCATGTCGTGCAGCTGCTGCTCGTCCATGTTGGAGTCGGGGCTGGTCTCGAGCCGGGTGCAGTCCGATAGGCTGGTAAACATCCACGCCGGGCGGGTGCGACGCTGGAGCGGAGCTATGCTACGGGACATGAAGTCCCTCAGCACCATGGCAGACGATAGCCCGTGGTCCGCCAGCATCTGGATCCTCTCCAACACCGGGTTGAACGCCTCCTCCAGCTCTGGGCGCTCCTCCCAGAATGACCGCTCGGAGTAGGGGATCCCGGTGGGGAGGCTCATCCGGTCGTGGGCTTCAATCTTGGCGATCATCCAATCCTCGCGCCATTGCTCCCATCATGCAGAGTTAAAGGAAGCAATGTACCTCGTGGGAACCTTGGTGCGGCGCTGGAAGTAGTAGGCACCGAGGTGCACCTTCGAGCTTCTGTCGGTGGCTCTCAGTACAAAAAAGTACCTGAAGAGCTTCACCGACAGCATCACCCCCACGGACATCTCGCAGAGGTGAGTGAAGACCGCCAGCATGGCGATCGAGTTCAGCGCGAGGTGGTGAAGTTGGAGGCCGAAGGTCTCCAGAAGCATGACCAGGAAGGCGAATGCAGGCGGGACGAAGCTGGCCAGCACGTACGACGAGAAAAGCACCATCTCCCCAGCGGAGAGGCTCAACGGCAGCCTCTCGGGACGGAGCCACTTCTCCTGCTCAGGAGCGTGCCAGCCGAGAAGTTGGCGCATGGGGGCCAGGTCGGCGGACCTGGACAGCCGGGACTTGGGAAGAATGCTCACCATGAGGATCGAAGGAGGAGGCTCTGGAAGGGGAGATCGGGAGCTAGAGCGCAAGAACTGGGCTTGGGGCAAGAAGGCACGAGCGCGAGGATGCAGAAGCGGAAGAAAGGACCCTTAGGGGGAAAGGTCTCTTTTTATTCACCTCTGCAAGCAAACAGACGCATCGTGTGAATCGCCACAGCCCCTGCAGAAGAGCAACAGACCCGCATAGGCGATGACATGAGGGCCCGGACCACTTGACAAGGAAGGCGAACCGAGTGGCTAACTATGCGGGAGGTAACTCGGCAGTTTTTGAAAAGGCAAAAGCAGCGGAAGTGCAGGAGCCACCTTGGGAACCACCGCAGTTAACACACGATTGAAGGTGGAAGTCATGTTGCGCGGCGCATGTCCAGTGCATCAGCTTACCAGAAGGAGACGCGTCGCCACAATGATAGGAACGTGTCCCCCGGGAAACTGCCCCGAATTGGAATAGAAAGAGTTGTGCGGGAAGATAAGAAAGGAGACCCCACCTGCGGTATCGACGACTCTCCCGAGGTGGGCTCGGGGGCCACTATCGTTACCCCGCAGACTGGGTACCCCCGCGCATAAGGAGAAAACGACTAAGGACTCGACCTCTACTTAAGAGGCTGAATTTGAGGCTGCCACGTCGTGGGGGGAAAGACCAGATCCTGCCTCTCTGTAGAGACGGGCCCCGAGGCTGCCACGTGGACAATCGGAACCTCGAGGCTAGGCCCACTTCCTCACAGGGAAAGGCACTAGAACTACCACGTGGCCCGCAGGGCTGAGCCTCCACCCCTCCACAGGGGTGGGCTCCGGGTGCGCCACGTGGCTTGTACCATCAAGTGCTCGACTCCCCACAAAGGCAGGCTCCGGCGCCACCACGTGGCGGACGGCCAACTCAGTGCGGTAGGACGCCGCAGTAAAGGAAGGCGTGAGCTGCTCGAACAGGCATTAAAGTATGCGCGCCTTCCCCAGGAGAAGCGGAGTCGCGCATGCGTAAGTCAAGGCTCCAGTGTCCTGTCTTGTCCAAGTAGTCGGTACAGACCCACGCTGCAAGACGGACGAATGGGCCACAAGGACAAGACGGGCGGGACGTGCACCGCCATCATCACCAACTATGGGTAGCCCTGGCGCACGACGCGGCGGGACGGCACATTGAAGCCCCTGACAAAGGGAAGTAGATAACATTTAATCCTAGATCTTGTATAGGATTTGGCTCTCCCTAGGACCACCTGTCGGGCCCCGGGGCCCACCTTGTGACTGCAGAATCCTTGGACTATAAAAGGATTCTGCAGACGACCTTCACAGGGGACGGCATTAGACCGATTGAAACCCACACACGTTTAAGCAAGGCAATACACAAACACTCCCGTGGACGTAGGTTGTTATGCTCTGGCGGCCCGAACCACGTAAACCAACTGTGTTCATCATCTCGCTGCGCTCAATCTCCTGGGACTAGCCCTCGTGAATCCAAAGAACCTCCGCGGGCTGCTCTCTAAGTAGGTCCGGGGGAAATTTCGTTAAGACCTTCGACAATACCCCTATTCCGTTAGTGGGTGTTAACAGTGTTAAAGATAATACAAAAAGACTAAAATGTCCTTGTGATTGTACCCCTACTTTCATTTGTATTTGTGATTTTACCCCTGTTTTAGTATGTAAAATTTGACAATATTATAGCAATGTTTTAACACTATTTTAACAATATTTTCAGAATTACTTACACAACATTTAGAACTATTTATACAATATATCAGCATTATTTACATAATATTTTAGTGATATTTACACAATATTTCAGCATGTTCACACAAAATTTCAGCAGCATTTTTAGAGCATTTTTTCACTTTACATAACATTTCAACAACAATATATTGATAGGAAACATAGGCAAATAAAACAACAAATCGTGTCACAAAAACATATTGTGCAAGTCAATAAGAATCACAAAAAGTGCAACAATTCAACCGTCACATGTTTATACAAGAGAAACACCTAATACATAACTAAAATAATATTTAAAGTCCGAGCAATGTTGATATTCTCTCTCCTCTTCCTCTTCTTCCACCTCTCGTCCTTCATCTTTCCCTTCCTCTTTCACTTGCACTTTATATTAGAGAGTAAGAATGAATAAGATTACAAGTGTATATCAATCAAATGTGAAATACTTACTTGCGCTTCATACTTAATTAAAAAACTTACTTTCATGCATTTTCTGAAGATTGAAGTCTCATTCTCTTCTCTTTATTTGTGGGACCTCTTTGACAATGTTTCGCTGTATGGTCTAATTCATGACATTCACTACATTGTCGTTTCTTCTTTGTGTCAACCTCATCAGATGCTTTGATTCTTGTTTTTATTGGCCTTCCTATTTTTCTTCTCAATTTAGGCTTTCAAATTTTGTAGCCTAAATCAACATGTGTCCATTGATGCTTGGATGTCGTTGGATTGAAAACACCTGCACATGTCTTTCTCAACATATCAACAGAAAAGAATTCATGGACAAATTTCTCCATCTGCACCTCTCTACTAAGCTTTGCAATAACAGCCAAAGCATGGCTACATGGTTTGCCAGTTACTTGCCATGCTCTACAGTACAAGTCTTTTGGTTCATATTGATTGCATGCCTTATTGTCGATACAGTTACTTCAGCAGTCACACCACCACATATTAATACCTCATGATCCTTTATAGCCTTACTTTTAACATTCAAATCCCGAATAATGGAAGGAATTATTGTACCTTGCATGTTTCTGAGAAGCTTGTTTCTAACAACAAACTTAGTTATGATCATTTGTCTTATCTTATCAAGCATGTCGACAATATGTTGGTCCTTTGTTTTTTACACCCAACTATTGAATGATTTAGAGAGGTTGTTATTCATGTAATCTACATTGGATTGTTTTGTGAATTTGCTTCTTGTCTAGACAAATTGGTGATCATTCGACCATGCAAGAGCATCTGGAGCCTTCTCCTCTATCTTTCTCATGTGGTAATTGTATCTCTCTAATGTGAAACTTTTAGCAGCAGCCCACATATTCTGCGAGAAAAGTGGACCGTAGTAGTGCTTCTTCATGTTCTTCCACAAGTGCCTCATGCACTCCCTATGTTCCACACCCGGATACACATGATGAACAGTTTCTTCAAGTCATTTGCATGCATCTGTACTGATAACCAAACATGTTTATCATAATAGTATCTTGTTACTATGAGTTATAGAAAGTTGAAAAAAAACAAATTATAAGATAACAATTCTTAGAGTTTCTATCACTCCATAAGCCACTAGAAATAGCCAATTATGACCATCCACTACAACAGCTGATGCCAACTGACCTCTTGACCTTCCTGTCAAGTGATTGCAGTTCATAGCAATATATGGTATACACCCTTCCACAAAACTATCAATACATGGTTTGAGAGCTACAAATAACCTTTTGAAACACACATCACCACAATGAGTTTTAGTATCTAGCTCAACAATGCTACCAGGAATAGATCTAAGAAGCCCAGCTTGATAAGTAGACAACAAATCATAACTATCATCCCACTTCCCATTTATCATGTCAAGTGCCATTTCCTTACCTCTAAATATTTTGTCATATGGAACTTGTACGTTGTACTTCTTTTTTAACTCCTCTTGCAATTCTTTTGTTCCCATCGTAGGATCATCTCTTAACAAATCAACCGCTCTATCAGCAACCCATTTGTTTGATGCCATCGTGTCATCACACTTATTGAATGAACTACAAATGTGCTTTGGACCATTTGTCTTAACCTGTTACAAAAGACAGAAAAATATTAGTACTTCTCATATCATAAGAATGTAATGGTAATAACATTTCACATACTAATTCACCTTACAACTAATGTACTTCTGTGTGCTAGTAGATGCATGAAACCTCCACTGACAACCCTGATATGCTCTCTTGTATTTTGCTATAAATCTTGTATTATCCATCTTTACGGTGTCAAAAGCATGATCATTCTGAATGGCATGATGTTGCACTGTTTAGTATCCGGGAATATCACACCCACATCAATACATGGGTCATCAACATCATATGCAAAAACAGAGACATTATCAACATCATCCTCATCAACTATTTCATTGTTTGGATCAAATTCAGAGTCAAAATCAAAATTAGAGTCGGATGATGCAGCCAAATCAGTGTCATAGCTGCTATCACTGAAAGCTCTAACTGATTTTGTGTCAGGATATGCACTCTCATTTGTAGCATCCTCAATTATTGTATCACCAGGAGATTTCATATTTGGTGTAGTACTCAATGTCTCAACCAATGTTTCTCTCACTTTAGGATGACATCGACGTTTAGTAGGTGAAAATTGCAATGACCCATCAAATTCTTTGATCTCAACATCAATGCACATAACCCCATTCTCAAGATTAAGATCAAACCAATCCAAAAGATGTTCATTAGTTTTTATCTGATTTGCAACATGGTCCAAAGTAGAACGCCACAATGTAATGTATTGCTTTGAATCTCATATGCATGTGTCACCAATGTAATCTACTAAATTCAATATCTCACAATTATATCTGTCAAGAGCAAATGATGATGAAGTTCTTCTTCGACAATAGCGTTTTGGTTCTTCATCCGGCAAAGCAAAATAAGAACCAACATTAACAAAAACATTCAAATTGTGACCTATGGAGCAACAAATCACAACACAATAAAACTTAGTGTATAAATTGAATTAAATTTATACTAAACGTGTACACATTATATACATTTAATTGAACATGCATGATACAAATGTGAAAGGCTTACCTCACAAACTCAGCATTAAAATTCATTGTTGTTGTAAAAATATTTGCAGCTAAATCGAACAGCAAAATCTGAAATAATTAGCTAGATTATTTACTCTATAGCAGCAAAAAATTCACAACAGTAGAACCATTATACCACTAGCTACGAAGACGCCCAGGCGCTGGCTACGAAAACGCGGGAGGAGGGCGGCGCTCAGCGTCGGAGATGACCAGGACTCGGGCGGGACTGGCGAGGCGGGCAACGCCCCGCATCACAGACGGGCGGGACTCGCGAGGCGGGCGACGCCCCACGTCCCAGACGAGCGGTAGGCGGGCGGGACTTGGGAGGCGGTCGGCGCCCCGCGACCTAGACGGGCAGGAGGCAGGCGGGAGGTGGGAGGCGGCCGCGTCTGATTCCAGCTGGGAGGGCGGCGGCTCCCGAGGCGCAAGAATGCCCCGGGCGGCCCGCTTCCTCCAACTGTCAAGATGGCGGCGTTAGCTGTGATGTGGTCCCGTGTAGATCGTCGATCTACGATCTACAGTGCCCTATTGTTAATTAAAGGGTATTTTAGTCATTTTTGCTTTTCTGGTTTTTTTCTAGTTCTTTAAATCATTTAATTGTGTGCAAACTAACGGTGTTAAACATAGGGGCAAACTGTGACTTCATTCAAAAAAGAAAGGTAAATTCACAAACTACCAATTTCGTGTGTAAAATTACAATTGAAGCACAAAACAGGGGTTAAATCACAATAAACTCAAAAAATATTAGGATTGTGAATCATCAATTAGACAAGTAAGTGTAGGGACTACGTACTTCCGTTTTACTGTAGAAGGGACAACTCGCTTTTATCGCAATAATGAAAGAGGGACAGCTGGCTTTTACCGCAATGATGAAAGAAAATTAGCGCAGGTGTAGAACTGGGAGCAGGGTATCAGTGGCGTTGATTGTACTCAAAATCCAGCAACGGTGTCGACCTTTCTTGAATCTTTGCACTAGATTGGGTTCAAAACAAAAAAATCTTTGCACTAGATTGAAAAGCGTACCAAACGATTACTGTTAATTGTAATCTAGCTAACTGTGCGGTTGCTAAAACTTGTGAGATCCAATTGGGACTTGGGAGGATGCGTTGCCGGGAATCTGCCAGGACTATTGAGGCACAAGAGAAATAATCCATGATGCCCAAATCACTGGCGGTGCTGCATATGATACAACTCAGGTCGTTGTTGAAGATAACGTCTGTTCTGTGACACTAGCTAGGGCATTATTTCATTAACTGTCATGCAGGTGACTAATTTGAATCTCGTTTAGTAGTTTCCATAGTCAAATTATTTGACTCACGTAAAGATGGATGTAATTAAGATATTCATAATTTTTTGTAATTAAGAGGGACTAGAAAATTGGAAGCGCTATGTGAACTACTAACCCTTTTTTGATAAAGGGGTAACCGTTGGTACATTTGTACTGTTCATGTTGGAATCAGAGAGTCTCCGACTTTATATTTATAAATATTTACTTTTTGAGAATGTCTATATTTCAGGTGCCTGAAATATGAGAACATTTCAGGCGACGGTTGATTAACATTTAATTACAATCATTAACAATTAATCCTTAATTCCCTATTAATCATAACAATTAACAAAAACTAACAAATTTTTCTATTGTCTATACAGTCACAAAATTATTTAGATTTGACTATTTTACAACTAACATAATCCTTACAAATTAACAGATTAATAACTAAAAATTAACAAAATTACTCACTAGTTTCTTCCCCATCTCCGGCGGCCCCGCCACCGTTAGACGATCTGTGCGTCGCCTTGGGACGTCGCACCGCCGCAGGGAAACCGTGCAGCCGCCAAGTTGCTTCGCCGCCGTCGGGATGTCGCGCCGCAGTCGGGACGCTGCACATCGCTGCCATGTAGCTGCTCGTCGGCGCTCTGGGCCGACGCCGGTGTGATTTGCCTGCCGACGAGCTCGGCCACGCCGTCACCCCGACATGGTGCTCAAGCGCCGCATGTGCCCTCCGCTGGATAGAATCAGCCGCTCGATAGAAACGGCAGAAGGGATGGGGTTGGGAAAGAAGATAAGGGTGAGGTGGCACGAATCCTAAAGGGAATCGGACGGCTCACATTATCGCCTGGGAAAAAGTCCGGTTTCAGGGCCTGCTTTAAAGGATTTCCGTTACTTTTTACAGCGATAAACTACTTGCCCGTCCAGATTACTTTACTTGTGCGTGTGGAAGGAGGAGCTGCAAAGTTTTTTGTGTTTTTTCTTTTTTTAAAAAAACAATATAAATAAAAGAGGCCGCAACGACTTTGTCCGACTGGGCCACTCGCGGCCCATCAGTAGCCCACGAAAGTCCAGCAGATAGATACGGCCTTTTTTTTTCCCAAGCGGCCCCACCACTCCGCGGCCTGCCTCGCCGTCCACCTCCACCACTCCCCTCCGCAACCGCGCCGCCCGTCCGCGCCCGACAGGAGAGGAGCCCAGGGAGCAAGATGCCGGCGACGCCGACGATCATCGGCGCCCTGCTGGGGCTGGGCACCCAGATGTACTCCAACGCCCTCCGCAAGCTTCCCTACATGCGCCGTATAGCCCCCACTCCCCTCCCTTCACCCCCTAAATCTCATGTTCCTTTCTCCGTTTCTTGATCCGCCTCAGCTATGCGTTCCGCACTCCGTACGTCGTCCTGGCGCTTGATTCCGTATTATCTGCGGTGGCTCGCACCTGTCATGTAGTGTTGTGGTTGGTCTTGGCGTGTTTGCTGGTCTCAGGAGTTCTAGATGCAGTATAGTTCTTGATTTAGATTTCGTGTACTCTGGCTTGCGGCTTGGTTTGCTAGCGGCGTGTTGGGATTCAGTATGCATAATATGCAATTTTTATATTACTTTAGTTTATTTTTAGATCAAAAGTTTCCCCTGCTTTATTACAAAGCAACATCCAAGTTCAGTACATGTTCACACGCCAATGCCCAACACTGGCAACTGTCCAAAATTAGGCATTTGGTTTGGACTTTCCCTTTGATATCCATGATTTAATTCGTCTCCCGGTAGTTATTCCTTCTGATGCATTTTCGTTTCTTAATTGTTCCAGATCCCTGGGAGCATGTGTTAGGGATGGGTCTGGGTGCAGTGTTCGTGAATCAGCTGGTAAAGTGGGATGAGAAACTCAAGCAGGACCTCGACAAGATGCTCGAGCGTGCAAAACAAGCCAATGAGAGGCGCTACTTCGGTTTGTGCTTATTTCATATATCATTTTGGTATTTTTTTTTGTTCAACATGTTTGCTACACTGATGGCAATAGTGCTAATTTAAGATCTATCGTTGAAAAAAAAAGGAAAATTGGTTCCATGACACTGAAAGGTCACACTTTTGGAATTTTACCCTCGAACTAGTTTGGTACACTTCAATACCATTGAAATGTCGCATAATTTTTTTTTTACCATTCCATCCAACTCCACTTACTTTCCAGTTTTCAATTCTCTTTTCCAAATCGGAAGGTTATTTTACTTCTCTACCATCGTCTTCTTCCTCTGTTCTCATTTGTTCTACCCGAAAATGCCACCACTGGTGCTCCTTATAGCTGCCTGTGACCTCTTCCGTCTAAGCAAAAGCTTAGCGCGCATGAGAGCTCCTGGCTGCTCCATGCGTCAGCAACTCAAGCTGCAACTCTTAAGCAGACCCCTTTGTGCCCTCAGAATCTTGATTGGTGCAAACTGGATCTAGTAATGTAACTAAAAGAATTGCCAAGCAAACTGTACCGTTGTTTTTCCAAACACTTCAGGATCTATAACTTTGCATGCTGGTTATGCAATGTCATTAGCGAGTGCTCAAATAATTGCTAGTGCGTCGCAGTTGATGTTTTGTAAACCTTGAATCTCTATAACAAGACCTAAATTTTATGTCAAATTGGTTTTCCTGGTGGCTGTAATAAGTAGATCTACAGTAAGTCTAATTTCACATTTAAAGGTTAAAGCCTGAGACAGAATTGATGTTTTGGAAATTTTCGAACCTGGAAATCTTTTCTAGTGCTCTATATTGTTAAATTTAATGAAGTAGAGGAATGGAATCATAGCCTGAGCTATAGATTCACAAAAATCCCTAAGTTTTGTATGAGGCAATGTTTAAACATGATTTTCAAGGACCTGAAATGTCCTGCAAGCTTTTCACGTACTATATCAGTGGTAAAGAATTAACTTAAAGCCTCCTCATACTCACCCAGATTCTATTTCCTCTCAAATTTGTAGAGTTATGCTGAATCCTGAATTGACCCAAACTGATACATGGCTGCACCTGAAGTTTGATGTGTTAAGATCTCCCAGATTGCGATATGTATGATGAGATTTAATCCTAACTTTGTTTGTGATGACGGGGTTATCCTCAGCCATCCCTGCAAACGTAGTACAGATAAGTACTGATTGATCTTTTGATAATTGCCAAATACAGTTACATTAAATTCTACCGCAGTTCTCAAATAGCATGCTTAGTGACTTTACCCATGGGAGCTCCGACCATTAATATGTGCTATGGGAATGAGGAATATTCTTCACGCTACATTGATCCTATTCAGGGTTCCAAAAGTTGCTAGGCGCTAGGCGGGTTAGTGACCCACTGCCTAGAGCCTATGCGTGCCTAGGCGTTTTGTACTATATAAGGTATTATAAAAATTTTAAAACACAAAAATATATACATACCTATTATGATATACATATATAACCATCTTGCAACATAGGTTCTTCACTATAACATAGGCTCTGATTATGCTTATAGCTTATTCAGCTTAGAGTGATAAAGGATACTTAGAATTCAGATCGATCCAACAGTCAGGTTGATAAGGAATACTTAGAACAACATTTCAGTGATAAAGCTTACAGTGATGAAGGATACTTAGAATTCAGCTTACAGTGACAAGCAGAACTTAATCTAACATTTAGATTTCATACTTTCGTAGTATAAGCAGCACAAGAATACTTAGAATTCAGATTAATCTACCAAAAGAACAGAATTCATAGTAAAGAATAGCCTTAATCTGCATAAAGTTAAAGAATGATGAATCATCCTTACAAAGGCTTAAGTGCAGACTACAGAGGCATTGACAGATAAGAAAATAATACATAGAAGATATGAAACTGAACTGAAAAAAGAGGAATAACAGAGGGTAGCGCAGGTGTAGGACAGGGCGGCAACAGAGCAGGAGAGGGTGGCGGGGCAGGAGAGCGCTGGGAGGAGGGTGGCGGACGTGGGCTCAGCAGGATATGGGGATGAGGGCGGCAGGTGCGGGCTCAGCGGGATAAGGGGAGGGTAGCAGCGGGCAAGGTGGGCAGCAGATGCGGGCTCAGCGAGGAGTCGAGTGCAAGTGCCAAGTGATGCGGGCAACCTGATTCCAGCGAGTGGGAACGCTGGAGTGGGTGTGGGACGCAGGCGTCGTCCCGCCAAAATGAAATCGACGACCCGCGTGCCGTATTTCTCCTGCCTCCACGAAATTTCTGCTCGCCTCCATGAAATTCTGTGTAGCCTCCACCCACCTGGGCACGTGCCCACGCAGCCCAGGCGTTGAGACTGCCTTTTCTCCGCCTCACCCCCAAGGCGCAGCGTCAGGGTCTCGCCTAGCGGCTAGTGCTAAAGCACACCTGGGAACCTCCTTTTGGAACCCTGATCCTATTGTTGCAGTATGCCCACATTATTACCTTGGAGGGAGGATAGTGCTTTTTTATCAGCTTAGAAAATCCGAACCTAAAATGTATCCATATTTCGAATCTGTGCACGCTTTCTTGTCTCTTGAATATTTTGTTCCATTTTTCTTATTTTATTATTCAGAAGCTTTCAGGGAATGATTGCATTTGCTCTATTGCTGCTCATTAACTATGACAAGAGAATTACCAACAATTACTTGTGACAAGTTCATTCCATTTATATGGCATCTTTCTTTACTATATTGATTTGGGGTCCTTAGATGAACAATAATATAATAAAAACATTCATAGTATTTTCATTCTATTTGTACCTTTTATTCTTACATTATTTCTTTTTGTTTGTTTAATGAAACAGATGATTAAGAAACTGATGCCAGTCAGATTGTGTTATAATATTTGTTTAATGTTTACCGCCTTCGATCTCATTTGCACACTAAATTTGAGAATCACGGACTCATGGTAGAACAGTACATAAAAAATAGCTAACAAATAACAGGAAAATTCGAGCGGTAGATTGATGGTTATGTACCAGGGAAAAGTAATGGTATCTTGTAAAAGATAGGATTCAACGAAAAAAGGATAATGGCAAACTTTATTTCTGTAAATCTAAATAAGGCAGAACAAAGTCTGCAAATAGATATATATTCAGGCTTCAAGTTGGTAGGTGTTACACTGTTACAACCATTTTTGTAAGAAAGCAATGAGAACAGAGCAGATCAGAGCAGGGCTGCTAAAATGTATGTGCCTGGACGATGCTACTCTGTACTTGTAATTTGAATGGTTAGCTTGTATTGAAATGGATGTGCCGTTGAACCGATTTGTTCACACATTCTTTTTGGTACTCCTGGCATCTAACAACCTTCCATTCCACCTCCTGCAGATGATGATGAAGATTAGATGTTCGAATTTGTTTGCAAACAATTTTTGTTACTTGTCAAGGACTCGGGCTGCCTTAGTTGCTGTATCATCTTCCAAATTTCAACTGTGGCTTTGTAATAAAATGTTGTTTCACATTGAGTCTGATAGTTTGCCTCTGTAAGATACTAAGATTCCAGTTATGGCACATGGATCTGATGGCTTGCGAAAATTATCTAGTTCCAATTGTTGTGCTTTTGCTTCAATTGGTAAGTATTTTCTTCTGTTACTCTCACTGTCATTAGACATTTCTTTCATGACCCTTTTCATTCAACGCAAATGGTTCACAATACTTCATAGGGGCCAAGCTTGGCCATTAAAAAGTGAAATAATCATATGGCCTTCTAAGTACCTTGGCTCTGTCCCTTTCATATCACAATCACAGTACCATTGAACATTTCCGGTGCTTGTATAGTGATATCCAAACCCAGTCAAATCAACACAACCAAACAATCCAATCTAAGGGGATTTAATTGCAAACCCTCAACAACATATTTTTTCGCTTCTGATGCAATAAGGCTCTAAATAACGGAGACAAGAAACAGAGAAAAAGGAGCTCCTGTGCAAGTTTCCGATATCATGAAGTCCTAACCCTTGTGATCGCCTGCTCGATAATAATCGAGCGAAACGTGGAGCAGCAGATCGGAGACCTGCCTTGCCGTCGGCCTCTCCCCCGGCGCCGTCCTCGTGCACCGGAGCGCCACCTCCAGCATCTCCATCATCGACGACTCTTCGCGCGGCGCAAGGGGCTTCAGATCCGAGTCCAACACCTGCTCCCGGACCGGCACCGGCGCGTTGATCCCGGACTGCACCCACCTCACCATGTCCATGTCGCCGCTGAAGGTCTTGTCCGTCGGCAGGAGCCCGGTGACGAGCTCCATGAGCACAATGCCCATGCTGTAGACGTCGTTCTTCTCGGTCGCCTTCAGGGAGTAGGCACACTCTGCACATAAATGTCACAATCGTGTGGTAAGCACATACTGTTATGTCTGAAACAAATTTTTTTTTTTACCTGTTGGATTTCGGGGGCTGGGGTTACCTGGTGCCATGTACCCGTATGATCCTGCGAAGCAGGAAGCTGATTCGGTACAGTCCTTGCCGCCGCCGGTCTGCCGGTTCTCAGCCACGGCCTTGGCGAGGCCGAAGTCGCCGAGGTGCGCCTCCATGTCGCCGTCGAGGAGCACGTTGCTGGACTTGATATCCCGGTGCACGATCCGCGGCACGCAGTCGTGGTGGAGGTACTCGACGCCCTGCGCCAGCCCGGACGCGACCTTGAGCCGCGCGTCCCAGCTGAGCACCCGCTTCTCGCGGTCCCCGCCGTGCAGCCAGTCGTAGAGGCTGCCGTTTTCCATGTAATCGTAGACGAGCATACTGCCGCCGGCGCCGTCGTGGCAGCTGACGAATCCGAGCAGCTTGACCAGGTGCCGGTGCCGGATGCGGCCCAAGATCGTGATCTCCCGCGTGAAGCTCTTGTCGTGGAGCAGCATGTCGCTGTCTATGTGAGTGATCCTTTTCACGGCCACCGTCTCGCCGGTGGACAGCTCCGCCCTGTATACCGTCCCCGAGCCACCGGACCCGATGGCGAATTGGTCGCTCAGGTTGGACGTGGCCTCCATGATCGCCTCCCACCGGAACTCCCGCCGCGCTGAGCCCTTGACGACGAGCGGCCGGTTTGTGCTCCCCGAGCTCGTTGAGGACGCCATGCAGTTCACCTCCCGGGACCGCCGGCCGCGGCGCCGTACCGCCATCAGCGCAAGCCCGATGATGAGTAGAACCACAGCCAGCGTGACCGCTGCAGACACCAGCGCGATAGACGCCGAGTGTAGCGCCGACCGGCCGTCACCGATGCTGCAACCTCTCAACGGGCTTCCGCATAGCTCGGCATTGCCGATGAATGCACCCTGCGGCCACCGGGAGAACTCGGCGCCGAGCCTCCCTTCAAGTTGGTTGCTGGACAAATCCAGCTGCACCAGACTGCTCATGCCTGCGAGCTGCGACGGCACTGCCCCAATCAGAGCATTGTGAGAAAGGTTCAGGTTTTCCAGCTTGGACAGTGAACCAAGTGATGCAGGGATGTGGCCACTGAGATTGTTGCTGCTCAAATCCAGCAAGCTCTGCAACTCCTGCAACTTGCCGATATCCGGAGGAATCGTACCGGACAGGTAATTCTGTGACAAATTCAACTCATAGAGGTTACTTAATTTGGCAATCCTTGTCGGGATCGGACCGGAGAGCTGGTTGTCTGCAAGATTAAGCACGTTGAGGGACAGCAAGCTGCCGAGTTCTGGTGGCACTGTTCCATTGATTTGGTTGCTGTCGACTGAGAGCTTCAAGAGCTTGGAGCAGTTGCTGAGCTGCGCCGGGATTGTTCCGGTGAACTCGTTGTCTGAGAGTGTCAGCTCGCCGAGCTGCGGCAACGAGCCCAGCCAGTTCGGGACCGGCCCAGACAGCCGGTTGTGGCTGAGGACGACGAGGCTGAGCTGCTTGCATTGCGCGAGTGTGCCCGGGATGTTGCCGGTGATGGCGTTGTTTGACACATCCAGCAACGTCAGCGCCGCGATTCCTCCCAGCGACGGCGGAATCGGGCCGGAGAGCTTGTTGCTCCCCAGGCGCACGCGCTGGAGCGACGACGACCGGCCGAGCTGTGCGGGGACTCCGCTCTCGAAGGAGTTGTTGGTGGCGTCGAACGACAGCAGCCTCGCCGTGCCGCAGAGCGGCAGGAGGCTGCCGGCAAGCCGGTTATGCGCAATGTTGACCCTCGTGATGTTTCGGCACTCGAACATGCCGTCCGGGATGGTGCCGGAGAGCGAGTTGTTGTACAGCATGAATTGCTCCAGTGACCGGAGCTTGCCGAACGTCTTCGGGATCACCCCGGACAGAGCATTGTCTGCCAAGTCGAGAACCTGGAGCTGCTGGCAGTCGCCGAGCTCCGGTGGAATCTGGCCGGACAACTCGTTCTGCCTTAGATCAAGAAAGACCAGGTGGGACAGACTCCCAATGGAAGCCGGTATGCTCCCGTTGAACTTGTTCCCAAAGAAATCGATCATCTGCAAGCTCGTGCAGTGGCCGATGGACTCCGGTATCTCCCCGGTGAACTGATTCTCATACAGGTACAGCACCTCAAGATTGCCAAGGCGTCCGATGGCGTCCCGCAGCCTGCCGGTGAGCTTGTTGTGGTATAATGCCAGTGTCTGGAGCTCTGTGAGGTTGAAGAGCTCCGGCGGCAGCTCTCCGGAGAGGGTGTTGTTGTTGAGCAGAAGGTCCGTCAGGTTGCCGAGCTCGCCGAGTGTGGCCGGGATGGGTCCGGAGAGGCTGTTGTTCGCCAGGTCGAGCTGCGTCAGCGCCCGGCACCGTGAGAGCCCTTCCGGTATCTCCCCAGAGAAGTTATTCGTGGAGAGCATGAGGTGCTCGAGGCTACTCGACTCTGCTTCATCCCCGCCGCTGCCACCGCACAGGTCTCCAGGGACGCTGCCTGTGATGTGGTTGTTGGAGAGCACTAAGAATTTGAGCACCGGCAGTCGGCCGAGCTCGGTGGGCAGCTCGGCGGAGAGCATGTTGCCGGACAGGTCGATCGTGCGCACGCGCGAGAGCGCGGCAAGCTCGCGCGGAACGCGCCCGGAGAGACGGTTGTTCATGAGGTTGAGGTACTCGAGGTCACCGAGCTTGGAGAGCTCCTGCGGTATGGCGCCCTCGAGCGAGTTGTTCCCCAGGTTCAGCTTCTGGAGCCCGGTGAGCTTCCCGATCTCCGGCGGTATCTTCCCGGTGAGCTGGTTGCCAGCGAGCGCGAGCACCTGGAGGTTCGCCAAGCCGCCGACCTCCGGCGGTACGGGCCCGGACAGCGCGTTCTGCTGCAGGTTCAGCGCCGTGAGCGCGGCGAGCCCGCCGAGGCTCCTCGGGACCGGACCGCTGAGGTTGCAGGACGCGAGGCCGAGCACGGTGAGGTTCCCGAGCTCCCCGAGCGAGGCGGGGATGGCACCCGCCAGCTCCGGGTTGTCACCGAGGCGTAGCACTTGCAGCGCCGCGAGCTTCCCCAGCGACGCCGGTATCTCGCCAGTGAGGTGGTTCGAGAAGAGTACGAGCTGCTCCAGACTCTGCAGGGTGCCGAGCGCCGCCGGGACAGGGCCCGTGAGCGCGTTCTCTGACAGATCGACCACCTCCACCGCGTCGAGCCGCGCCAGTGCGTGGGGCACCGGCCCCGACAGCCCCGCGCCGGACAGGTTGAGGCCAATCACCCTGAGCCCAGCGTCGTCGCACGCCACGCCGGCCCACAAACAGAACCCCGACGAGCCGGCTGCGCCGTCATTGGACCAGTCCGCTAGGACCCCCTTAGGATCCCTGAGGAACTCGCTCTTCACCTCCAGCAGCACGTCCCCGTCACCCTCCGCCACGCAAGAAAGCAGAGCCGCCGCCACCATCACCACCAGCAGCCACGCCGCCAAGAACCGCCGCGCCATTGCGGCTTCCTTCACTGCTCGGGAACACCGCGCGGCGCCTACGCCTGTACCTATCTATCCTTGTCTAGGTGTCATGTTGCCGGGAGTGCAGCGTGAGCAGATGCGAAGCAGGGGCTCATCCAAACGGTGCATGGGTGCATCGATTCCCGCAAGAGTCAGCGATGAGGGAGGGGGGCTAGGCAAGGACTTAAAGGAGGTGGCGCCATGTCTCAGACGACCTCTGTCTCAGTGCATGGGTGGCATTGAATGGCACCGCCCGCGCCAGCCTCTGGAAGGAGTTGTTGTGCTTGGGAAATGGCGGAGCAGCTGTTAGGAGCAGAGAGAGAAGCAGAGGATATGGCTAGCAGTTGGGGGAGTAGGGTAGCGTAGTTTGGAGCCAGAGAGAGAGAAAGGGAGAGAGATGGAGTTCGTAGAAAGAGAGTGGTTGGCCTCCCTTTTATGGACGACGGCGGATTCAGTTCAGAATCCTCCTCTCCGTCGCCATTTGCTGCGTGAACGAACCATCGATTGATGGATGAGGTGGCTCTCGAATGATTTGACCTGCTACATAGGCCAAGGGAACAGATCCTGAACTGTGTTTAGTTCATTCATCTTGCTACTAACTCCTTCAATTAACAAAGTTTGTGTTATGTTTCATCCAAGATTTGATGATACTAGCTTGAACAAAATAGTACTCCCTCCGTTCCAGCGAGAGTGTATTCCTAGCGTCAAAGCATTGTCCCACTGTAAGTTTATTTGTTCACCTACTCTCTCCTCTGCTATGTTTATTGACTCACGTCTTTGCTCTTCAATGCAGACCTTTTCCTCTTCCCAATACGTGCTCTCATCCTCCAGTATTCAATGCCTACTGCTGTCCACATTTTCTTCCCAGCCCGCACCTCTGTTTCTCCGCCTTTTCCTCTTCTCTGCCTTTTCCCCTTCTGCATCAAGCTCGCACCCTCAAATATGCGCCCAGCCATGGAGCACGGAGTGAACGAGGAAAGCACAGCATTCGGAGGACGTGAAACCAAGTCTCCTGTTGTGGTGGCGCCACTTCTCTTGAAGGAGGAGTGCTTCCCGTCGGAGTCAGAGAAGAAACGCGAGTGTTGGCCAGAGCTGGGTGACGGCGGTGACGTACGCTCATCCATGCCAAGCTGCAACTTGGAGCTTCAGAAGAAAGAAGAAAAAACAAAGAAGTGTCGCTGCGACACTACAGGGGGTTTCATCAGCGGGATCCCAAAGCGGACATTCCGCACCGTGAAGACTGAAGGCGGGCGCGGCTGGATCCGAGGCGACGATCGATGGGTTCGTGTGCACTTCAACAAGGACGACGACCCCTATGTTCCAGACTCAGAGGAAGGCTCGGAGGAAGAAGATAAAGTCAAATACATGGATGGGAAGGTGGAGGCCACAATTTTCGATGATCAGCAACAAGCAACTGATAATCTGAAACAGGTCGATCGTGAAGCGCTTATGAGTATGCTTAAGATCTATTTGCCTATCTACTTTGATTTGCCTCCATCTGGATCACTTTGATTACGATTATGAGGTCAGTAGTGTTATTTTGGTGATATGGAACGTAGTTACTTAGATTTTGGAGTTCTGTCATGAATGGTCAGTGGTGTTGTTTTGGTGGTAATCTGAAATCTAGACTTTGATGGTCTGTGATGAATGGTCAATGGTGTTATTTTGGTGGTGATCTGAAATCACTTAGTATGTACTAGTATCGTTTAGTATTGTAAATATGTGTGTAATGAATCTTGCTACTTGTACCGTTGAACGACTTGCTTTCATTATAATGTTCAAGCACTCATGCAACTTTCCTTACATATTGTGTTGTGAATTTCATACAAAATGTGATTCCTTCAAAGTGCCTACTAACTTTACTTACAAAATATGATGTCATTCTTGTTGGCTGACACATTTTAACATCTAACCAGTTAATAACTGAAGTACACCTTCATATAGTGCATGATCACAAGTAAGAGTTTTGGGAAGATTGCCTAGCCGTTGTAACCTTTCTTTGTTCATGTGTGGGATCTTGTAGCGATTGCCTCCACCAGCTTTCATAACCTCGATCAAGCAACCTTGTAATGTAAGAAACACCTTGTTGAGTTTGTCTGCGTCGTACTCATCGTACTCCTTTATTATATTACCTATTAGATCATCAATATTCCTAGAAATTCTCTTGAATGTCAATGATTGAAGAGAAGCAAAAAATCCAAGATCTAATACATTCATATCAGGGGAATTTGGGGGCTGGTTCATGAGACGAATATCGAGCCCAGTTTGGGCAACGGCATGGGCAAACTGCTCATCATGGCATGGCACATGTGTCCTTGCATTATCCTGTTGAATCCATATAGTGTTTCTTGCATTCTCTCTTGGCCAACGTGCTCTAATAGCTGGCAAAACTTTTGCAATTAGAAATGACCTCATAGTGTTTCTATCAACTTTGATAGACTTAGTGACAAGAGTCCCCCTAGCTCGATTTTGGCTGCTTCGTTGTGCCGGCTCCTAATACAACAGCCATGTTAGATTTTATAAATAAAATAATATTAGAGATAAAAGATTGCACTACACCTTTCTTATAAAAAGGCCAAACTCCTATCTTGCCATCAAAAATATTGTTGCCATGTTCGTCAAATATTGGTCTTGCAACAGCTGCTAAAACCATCCCTTTATCAATGGAGTTCTTATTTTGTACAGTCCTGTGTGGGTCATCTTCCTCTGGAAGCATATAAAAAGTCTTTGATTTTTTTGTGGCGTTGAACCATTTCTCATCTATGTGAACAATGTTGTACATATCACCAAATGTAGGTTCCTCTTGCAAAGTATTTGGATTTAACATAGAAATAGAGAACTGCAACCTGGTCTTTTTGTTTTCTTCCTTCAAAAGTGGCTTAAGTGAGTTAGAGTGTCGTCTTAGCATGCCTTTTTTGAACCACCTATGAAGACTGCTTTTCTTGACACTTAATCTTTCTGCGAGTGCCCGTATTGTAGTTCTTCTATGCAATGGAATGGTAAGAACCTGTGATAGGTCAAATGTAGTTGGCTTGCTACCTGTCTTTTTTTATCTGACATCTACATGTATTCCCAATATTGTACATTGTTTTACTCTGCGCCAGACAGCTTGGACAATGTATCTTTTTACATTCAACATTTCAGCAACCGCAGTTGTGGAGTTTCTTTTTAACTTCCCATTATTGCTATGGGTGAGCAATGCTTCATATATGTCCTGTCTCTGTTTTTCAGTCATATTCTTGTATTTTATATAGTCATTTGCGTGTGCAGGCACATCTCCTTCACTTGACTCATCCAATTCTTGAAGGTCAGTATGTAGTTCTTGTGCAACATGTTCAAACGAATCATTATCATAGTCCTCTATGACTTCCATATTTAGATCAATAGTATGATATATTTGTTCACTCCCCTCAACATAAGCTGCAAGTGAAACTTTATGTCTATAAAAATAGAAACTCATGTTTTATGAACAAAAAAACTATTTAAATGTATAAGACAGTTCATGTTCAGTTTCTTTTTATATACAATATTAACTTGAGATCATTTATATGCTTGCAGATAGTAAAAATAGAAATACATGAGGTTTCAACACAGACTTCTACAACTACAGTTTTTGAAACATACTTATATGAAGTATGAGTACCTGCATAGCGGTTGGCAGCAGATACTTCTTGTTCATGCCCCAAAGCTGGTATCTCATTTAGATCTGGTATGAACTGTCCATCCTGATCATCTGGTATATTGAGTTTAGATTAAAAATCATTAATGTGAAAATATAGGACCGTAGGAGTAGTGTAACGTGAAGAAGAGAAATCATTATATGTTTGCAGTTTCTAAACACATATTCATATTAGGTATGAGTACCTGCATGCCGGCTAGCACCAGACACTTGTTGTTCGTCTCCCAAAGCTGGTATCTCATTTAGATTAGGTATGATCTGCTCATCATCTGGTGGTATTGAGTTTAGATCAAAAATCATTACTGTGAAAAAGGGATTGTAGAAACTGTAACGTGAAGAAGAGAGAAATGTGAAGAAAAGGGTATCACAGGAGTATGTATCTCACCTATTTATAAGAGGCATGTAGCATGTTTCAAATACAAGTTTGGCGCCTGCAAATTTTCAGTTCATATTGTTGTTTATTGGCCGGTGAATGTTTTCAACAGGCGGGAAAAGATATTGGCGGCAGTTTTTTGTCAGTTTTTTGTCAGAGACTGTTTTGTATTTCTAGCGTCACATGAGTGAAGCATTGAATGTTTTATGAGATTGATATGCATTGAATGAGGACATTATGGTCATTGTATCTATATCTTCATACGGTGTTTGAATCCTAGAAATACACTCTGGCTGGGACGGAGGGAGTAACATATTTCTTATCTTCTTCGGTGCACGAAGCTAGCGCAAAGGACAAATTCAGCAAGGCAGGCTGCTGCTATTTTGTTCAACAGTAAGACCTTAAGAATACTGATAACGGCCCTTCGTTTGTGTCCCAAATCCAGCCATTCATACGAGCATAGTCGCAGTTAAGCTAAGAATGTTAACATAGAAAACGAACTAGTCTTGCAAACTGACAGCATCTGCCAACGTTCCGGTCGCGCTAGAGATCACGATACAGGTTTTGATGTCCTAGATGCACTGCAACATCGCGTCCGTTTTTTTATTGAGCGCACAATTGATATCCTGTTTGAGCTGACAGCTCACGGACGCGTATGAAGTTTGCTGCATTCTGCAAGTAAAAAGGAAAAAATCAGTCAGTGAACTGAAAGCCAAACTTCGATCAAGACAGACAGGTCGTTGTCCCGTTCGGCAGTGGGAGGAAATATGCATTATGCAACGGAGTTTGTTGTTTTCTTCAGAGGGAGGAGCGCACGACACGCATTGGAATGTCAGCATGACCTGCTTGTTGGATCATCGTCTACCGCGTTTGGGGTATCCAATCTGACAATGATTCGCATTTTCTTCAGAAATGGACGATCTAATGCTCTGTCAAAGTGTCAATCTGATCTGCTTAGTCTCTATCGATTCATACCGTACTAAACAATGTAGCAGTGAATGTGAACAACGTCAGAGGATTATCCAGCTCAACTGAACAAACTAACCTTTACACTTGAGAATACATCATTTTCCTGCAAGAAGATGAAACAGTGATTCTTGTTGGCTCATCGTATTCATTGCGCCGTAAGACTATCTTAAACAGAGGAAGCAAAGGGTGTCTCATTTGCAAAATGCATCTCCTCACTGTTAGAAGGAAACTTCAGATATAGTTAGAGTCCATATTGTAAACTTCCTAAACCGAGATAGAGTTAATCTTGTATAGGAAACAAACTCGGTTCAGGTGATGTAATCTAAACAGGACATGTACACGTCTCCCTGGTTATAAATACAAAGGTGCAGGCTCCTGCTGGGGCTAAGACGCTTTATCAAACTTTACATGGTAATCAGAGCTACCTCTTTGTAAACACATCTAGAACATGGCATCCATGAACGTGGCCTAGAATGAGGTGAATAGGCTTTTTGAATTTTCTGCACACTTAATAGAGTCGTTAAAAACTTGATTGATCGGACTAGTCCGGTTATGTGGGCGGACTAGTCCGGTGTGCTGAAATTTGTGAGTTGATTAAGTGTTATTTGGAAAACTAGCTTCTTCTAGCAGCGGAAATGAGAACAACAGATTTTTTGATTTAAGATTATTGTATGAATGCATGTGGAAACTTATAAGCAACTTAATTGATGTTTAGTAATTAAGTGATCTAGAGAAGGAAAAGTAAAGTAAATGAGGCACAAGAGACAAGCGAATTTTTACCGAGGTTCGATCTCACCAAAAGATCTACGTTCTCGTTGAGGAAGCTCACGCAGAGCCGGGTCTCCAACCCTTTCCCTCTTCAAGTCACCACGAAGGCCAACTTGATTCCACTATCACATGTAATCACCGAGTTTGCGGGGACAACCTCACACGTTGAGGGCTCCCACGAGAATTACAACGAAAGAGGCGATCAAGTACACTTGAAAGTATTACAATGCAGAGTATAAGTGTAGAAAGATCAAACCCCAAGAGCTCGCAATGAAGGAACAACGATTTCCCAATCCCAAATCCAAGTGTTCAAATGATTTGACTCTTTTTGCACCTTAGATGTGTGGGGAGATGTGTTTTGGGCTCTTGGGACAAAGTGGCGGCACTAGGGTTTGTGTTTTCAGCAGTATTCGACGTGTATGTACTTTGGAAGGCCGTGTATTCTCTATTTATATGGTTTCCAAAAAGTTACCATTGAAAAACCCTAACACCGGACTAGTCCGGTGCAAGCCCGGACTTGTCTGGTCATAGTGTAACTCGAAGTCCAGAAAGTCTGGCGGACTAGTCCGGTGCCTTGTGAGGGTGGACTCCAGAAAGTTCAACGGACTAGTCTGTGGACTAGTCCGGTCTCCACAGATGGGAGACTCCAGAAAGTTCAACGGACTAGTCCGGTGGACATACGGACTAGTCCGGTCTCCCGATATGAAAGACTCCAGAAAGTTCAACGGACTAGTCTGGTGGACACACGGACTAGTCCGATCTTAGGAGAAGGGAGACTCCAGAATGTCTACCGGACTAGTCCGGTCCATGATCGGACTAGTCCGGTGCACTGTGTAAGTTAGGTTAATTTTAAAACCCTTACTCCTGCGCAAAGTTGTGAGCTCTTGGAGTGTATCTTTCATACACTCCCTATACATTTAAAATCTAATTTTTTCTTCCAAGCTCCATCAAAGTATCACTCTTTGGACACCACTCCATTTTTTACCTTTTTGTGTGCACTGAGCTGTTTTACTTTGTTTTTCCTGCAATCATCTCAATAGTTTCATTAGGATCTCATATGTTTGTCATCAATTAGCCAAAACCCACAAGGGATATCCTAGATGCACTTACAATCTCCCCCTTTTTGGTGATTGATGACAACCATTTGAGATATCACAAATGAGAGTAAAATTTTGATTTTCATAAGGTGTGCACATATGACAATAACGATAAATCCACAAAAAGCTTCTCACATATGCACAGACCTTATGGTGGGGTGCCTAACCGGTGTGTGATCAACAAAGTGTGATTAAATAAAGATAATCAATAATGAGCATAGAGATAATCATTCAAGCAACAATAAGCATCACACATAAGAAAAGAAATAGTGCGTTACAAGGTTTTAAAAATAAGTACATGTCCTCGATCACAAAATCATAAGAAGCACTACTACTAGAGATAGTCTCAAACTAGTCTCAATCTCTCTCCGTTTGGCATCAAGGCACCAAAAAGGGAAAAATTGAGGGGAATCATTCATCACCGCTCCCTTCTTCAGTTTCGGTCCGATCTTCATCTTCATCACCATCATCATTCACCGAAGCAGGATCTTCCTCGGAGTCCTCGAAGGCGGGCGGTGATCCAACTGGCTCAATCTCCAGCTTGTCACATATAGCTTTGATGTTGGCATTGACATATTGCTGATGTTTCTTCTGCCTGACTTCAATCTTGCGGCAGCAGGCAAAGATGGAGGTGAGCATTTTGAGTATGCCACCGGAGGATTCATGGACAGGCGCAGAGCCAGGAGGAGCAGCTGCAGATCTTGTGGCATTCACATCTTGAGTTTGTTTAGTCCTCCTCTCAGCTCCGGGGGAGGAAGGGGCAGGTGGTGCTGAGGGAAGAGTGTACTCGGTGGGCTTTTGTGGCTTCAACCCCGTATGAGGGACATCCTTGAAAAACTCAAGCCCCGTCACTTTCTCAATCATGAACATGATGTACGGGGCATACCCGCAAGACCTATTTGGAGTGATTGAGATGTTCACCATGTCGTTGTAGATATACTCAAAGACATTGAATGGTCTCCTTCCACTAATGACCTTCATTAGGGTCCTCAAGGTTCCTTGGATAGTCCCCGCATCTCCATCTTTCGGGGCTATTGTCTTCCTCAAGATTCTGTTGAGGACCACAAAGAAGGGCTTCAAATATTTGATGTTGGTAGGAGTATAGGACATCCTTGTGTCATAGAGGAACTTGAGCTCATCCTTCTCCAAGGGTTGAAAATTGTGGATGACAAGATCATGATCTAGCGTGTGTTCAAGGTGAAGAATCCTTGCAAACTCATTATAAGTAACACTATACTTGGAACCATGAGTCATCCAAGTAAGACTCTCTCCATCACCCCGAGCAAAGTAGAGCGTAGAGTAGAACTGGGTGATGATCTCATTGTTCCAGTCATTATCAAAGGAAAATAGTTCCTTTAGACCGTGCCTCTCCAGGGCCTCAACCACCTCACGAAAGGCAGGATACTTCTTCGACTGCATGTATCCAATGTTCACCCATTGACTCTTCACAACGGGATTCTTCATCTTCATGTACACATGCTCGTAGTAGTCGGCATGGAAGTTTCTCCAGAATATTTGGTCTGAGCATTGCCGAGGTTGATTATACACATTAATCTTCCTGAAGCTATCGGCAAGCTCACCCCCTTTTCTGGTGAAATCCTCACTAGAACGCTGCCTGTTGCGGTGACTTGGGTTTTTCATCTTCAGGGGCCCAATGTACAACCTTGGAATCAAAGGAAACGAGCTAGAATGAGAAAAGTTGAGATTTTGGTTTTAGGGTGAATTTTACCGAGATTTGAAGATTCGCGTTGAGGAGGATTGAATCTGTCCGGAGGGGAGGATCAACTCGTCGAGGAGAGGATTCCCCACGGAGGAAACTTGATTTTTGAGGGCTCAACTCGAATGTATCTTCGGGGGGGCTAGGGTTTAGGAGAGAAGAGGAGAGGTGAGGGAAAGCAAGTCCGGTCAAGTGGAGGGAGGTTTGAAATTTTGATTTGGGCCGGCCAACCGATTATATACGCGGCTGACTGGACTAGTCCGATCAAGGGACGGACTAGTCCGATGCCCCTGGAAGACCTAGGAGTGAGAGAGTGTCCGGACTAGTCCGGTGGCAAACCTGACTAGTCCGGTGCCCCTGGAAAACCTAAGTATTTTGAGATAATTAATAGTGATACAAGTACAAGTTTTGCAAATAATCTTGGTAATTATGACCAGAAGGCAATCAACAATGAAAAGTGGTCATAAACTGCAAGATCTCTTCATTAAAAATAGTTTTCTTAAAGGAAAAAGAGGTGAGGAGCAGTTTTTAACAATAAAATGCGATGTTTGAAGTTTCAATCAGGTATGCAACGTTTCAAGCCACATTTTGAGAGTCAAGAATATTGAGTTCATTTCTAAGCTCACAAAACCTTTTCTCATCTAATGGTTTGGTGAAAATATCTGCAAGTTGTTTTTCAGTCCTAACATGTGAAATAGCAATGTCACCTTTTAACGAATGATCTCTAAGAAAATGATGGCGGATATCTATGTGCTTAGTTCTTGAGTGCTCTATAGGGTTGTGTGCAATTTTTATAGCACTTTCATTATCACATAGAAGCGGGATATGACTAAGATTGTATCCGTAGTCCCTAAGAGTCTGTCGCATCCAAAGTAGTTGTGCGCATCAACTACTGGCTGCAACATACTCTGCTTCTGCTGTGTAAAGAGCAATGGAGTTTTGCTTTTTAGATGACCAAGAAACTAGGGACCTACCAAGAAACTGACAAGTCCCTGCCGTGCTCTTTCTATCGACTTTGCATCCTGCATAGTCGACGTCGGAATACCCTATCAAGTTAAACTTGGATCCTTTGGGATACCAAAGGCCCAAGTTGGGTGTGTGCACAAGATACCTTAGGATTCTTTTTACTGCAATTAAGTGACACTCTTTAGGTGCGACTTGAAACCTTGCACACAAGCAAACACTAAGCATAATATCTGGCCTAGATGCACATAAATAAAGTAAGGAGCCGATCATGGACCGATATACCTTCTGGTCCACATTTGGACCGTCTTCATTGAGGTCGAGATGTCCATTAATGGCCATGGGTGTCTTGATGGGCTTGGCTTTGTCCATATTGAATTTCTTGAGAATGTCCTGTGTATATTTGGTTTGGCTTATAAATGTACCTTCTCTTAGTTGCTTCACTTGGAATCCCAAGAAGAACTTCAATTCGCCCATCATTGACATCTCAAACCTATCTGTCATAATTTTGCTAAATTCTTCACAGAAAGATTTGTTAGTGGATCCAAAGATAATGTCATCAACATAAATTTGACATACGAATAGATGATCATCATAATGTTTAGTGAAAAGTGTATAGTCAGCTTTACCAATTTTGAATCCATTTTGAGTCAGAAAATCTCTAAGGCACTCATACCAAGCTCGAGGAGCTTGTTTAAGACCATAGAGAGCCTTACACAGTTTGTAGACATGATCGGGATACTCCTGGTCTTCGAATCCTGGTGGTTGCTCCACATAAACTTCCTCTTTGATTGGACCATTTAGGAAAGCGCTTTTGACGTCCATTTGATACAGCTTAAAATTATGGTGAGTAGCACATGCCAATAAAATGTGAATGGACTCAAGTCTAGCTACAGGAGCGAAAGTTTCATCGAAGTCCAAACCTTCGACTTGAGAATAACCTTTGGCCACCAATCTCGCTTTATTTCTTGTTACTACTCCATGTTCATCTTGCTTGTTACGAAAGACCCATTTGGTTCCAACGATGTTCGCCTTTGGTCTCTCCACCAGCTCCCACACTTCATTTCTTTTGAAGTTGTTCAACTCCTCTTGCATTGCTATCACCCAGTCTGGATCCCTTAAGGCTTCTTCTACCCTGTATGGTTCCAAAAAAGATACAAAAAAATAGTATTCACAGAAATTTGCAACTCGAGATCTAGTAGTTACTCCCTTAGCAATATCTCCAATGATATTATTGACAGGATGGTCTCTTTGCATGCTCTGATGTACTCTTGGGTGTGGAACTTGTGTAGTTGCTTGTTCTTCATTATCTTCATGTTCATTGTCTCCCCTAGATCATTGCTCCCATGATTATCTTGATATTCTTGATTTTCCTCATCTTGATCTTGTGAAAGAGCTCCCCCTTGATCATTGCCTCCATGTTGAAGTTCATCTTGTGCATTTGAGTCGAATGTTCGCTCTTGTGGTAAGATATCACCAAGTCCCATTTTCTTCAGTGCTTCATATGGAGCTTCCTCTTTATCTAGCACACACTTATCAACTTGATCCACTTGTGAGCCGTTAGATTCATCGAACACTACGTCACGTGCTACTTCAACAAGGCCGGACACCTTGTTGAAGACACGATAGGCGTAGGCATTCGATTCATAACCGAGCAAGAACCCTTCATCGGACTTCGAAGCAAACTTTGAGGCCCTCGGTTTCTTGTTCAGAATAAAACATTTACAACCAAATACTTTGAAATAAGAAACATTAGGCTTTTTACCGGTAAGGAGCTCATATGGAGTTTTCTTCAGTAGGCGGTGGAGGTACAACCGATTCATGGCATGACAAGCGGTGTTCACCGCTTCTGCCCGAAATCGATCTGATGTCTTGTATTCATCCAACATAGTTCTTGTCATTTCGATCAATGTTATGTTCTTCCTTTCGGCCACTCCGTTTTGTTGAGGGGAGTAGGGTGCCGAGAACTCATGCTTTATTCCTTCTTCATCGAGATACTCTTCAACTTGGAGGTTCTTGAATTCTGTCCCATTTTCACTTCTGATGTTCTTTATGGTTGATGAGAATTCGTTCTGAGCTCTTTTCAGAAACTTCTTGAGGATTCTCGCCAATGCTGATGTACGAAATTGGACCAAAGAGATCCATGTGGAGGAGTTCCAGCGGTCTTGCGGTAGTCATCACATTCTTGGCGGTGTGTGGTGCTCCGACTTGTTTTCCTGCTTGACAAGCGCTGCACGGCCTGTCTTTTTCAAAAACCACATCCTTAAGACCATGGATGTGACCACCTTTTAGAAGTTTCTGCAGATTTCTCATCCCAACATGGGCTAGCCGTCTATGCCACAACCATCCCATATTGGTCTTAGCAACCAAGCAAGTGTTGAGTTCGACTTTATCTTTGTTGAAGTCAACAAGATAAAGCTTGCCCTTCAACATTCCCTTGAATGCAATCGAGCCATTGCTTCTTCTAAAAACGGTCACACCCTCATTAGTGAATAAACAGTTGTAACCTTTGTCGCATAGTTGAGATATTGACAAAAGGTTATAATCTAGAGAATCTACATGTAAAACATTAGATAAGGTGTGTTGAGAGGATATTTCAATGTTACCGCTACCAATGACCTTTCCTTGGCTGTTGTCTCCGATGTATATGCCTTCACTTGGATCCTTGTTATACTCGTACTCCACAAACATACCTCTCTCTCCGGTCATGTGATTTGTGCATCCGCTATCTAGCACCCATTTAGATCCACCGGAAGAGTAAGCACGCAAAAAAGAATTATTCTTTAGTTTTAGGTATCCAAGCTTGCTTGGGTCCTCTCAGGTTAGTCACAAGAGTCTTGGGCATCCACACACAAGTTTTCAAGTTCTTGTGGCGTGGCTCTGTATATTTAGCAATGAATTTTCCATTTTTGGCTTTCATAAGAACATAGGAAGCATCAAATGTACGAAACAGTATTTGTAAATTAGATTCATGGGATTTTTCCTTAACAAAGACAATTCTATTCTTAGCATGGTTAGGAGTAGACATGTGTTTGTTCCTGTCAAAACCAAGGCCATCTTTGACATTAGGAGGTCTAGTGACCATATATGCACTGCGTGCATATTTGATCTTCTCCTTATCAAAGATGCCGCTTGGAGAGGCATGCATATTATGAGAACTTGAAGTATTAGAAATAACATTCTTTTTACTAGAGCAAGTGCAAGTTCCGATTGTTGTCGAACTCATATCTTTGGAAGAGGAGCTCTTGGAGGAAGAGGAGTCACTTTGCTTAAGCGACTCAACTTGCACCTCAAGGATCTTGTTAACTTTTCACAAGTTAACAAGTTCTTCCTTGATTACAATATGTGAGTCCTCTAGCTTTGAGTAAGTTTCCTTACTCAAGGCTAGCTCAACTTCAAGCGACTCGTTCTTCTCTCTTTCAAGCTCGAGAAGCTTTTCAACTTCTTGATATCTCTTCCTTTCATGGATGAGAATATCTTCTTGTCGGTTAAGAAGTTCCTCCTTTTCAAAGATTTCGTTCGACAACATTTCCATTTTCTTTAAGGCAATTTTACTTAGTCCTCTAAACATTTCTTCATTATCACTAGAGCTATCAAAGTCATCAATAGAGGAATTTAGCGTAGGAGGAGTGAGTCGAACCTTTTTCTTGCCTTCCTTAGCCATAAGGCAAGTGTGGTTGTTCATATCTCGTCCCCCTATGTTTGGGAAGAGTGTGGCTTTCATAGTAGGTTTCTTGACTGCGATAGTGGCTATCTCTTCTTCATCATTGGAGGAGGACTCGTCGTTTGAGTCCCACTCCTTGCCAATATGTGCTTGATGGGCTTTTCTTCTTTTTCTGAAAATTTTCTTTTATTGAGGCCTTGTTTCCTTCTTCTTTTTATTTTCTTCATAGGGGCAGTCCACCATGAAGTGACCATACTCCCCGCAGTTGTAGCAAGTGCGTCGAGCCTTGGATTTTCCTTTATCCTTGCTTTTGCCTTCATTTGAATTGTTGCCATGTCTTATTTTCATCATGCGTTTGAACTTCTTGATAAATAGTACCATTTCTTCATCATCAAGACTAGTGCTCTTGTCGCTTGTATGCCCATCGTCTTGGTCTTCACGAGTTTCTTTGAGTTTGGGTCTGCACGTTGCTTTGAGAGCAACTTCTTTCTTCTTGGAAGAGGTGAGTTCGGCTAAGTCTTTGACGTATTGAGCCTCTTTCTCCATCATTTCATGATTTATGATCTTCCCCAATAACTCATCCGAAGTCATTTTGTGAAATCTGGGGCTTTCTCTAATCATTGAGCAAAGTGTAACATTTCTTGGCATGAAGGCTCTAATCATTCTTTTGACCACCTCGTGATCCGTCCATTTCTTACTTCCATAGGCACAAATTTTGTTGATGAGTGCCTTCATCCGGTTGTACATGTCTTGAGGTGATTCGCCTTCCTCAATAGCAAATCTCCCCAACTCTCCTTCAAGCATCTTGATTTTAGCTTCACGAACTGACCTATTTCCTTCGTGAGCTGTCTTAAGTGTATCCCAGATTTCTTTTGCACTTTCTAAACCATCGATCTTGGTGAATTCCTCTCTGCTTAGTGATGATGTTATCACGGCGACGGCTTGTGCGTTTCTGTGAATCTCTTGTTCTTGTTCTGGAGTGAGTTCCTCATCCGTGTTCGGGATATCTATGACAGTGCAAACAATGTGCCACATACTAGGATTTAGGGATATTAGATGCATCTTCATGTTGTACTTCCACATGGTGTAGTCACTTCCATCAAACTGTGGGGGCTTTCCCATAGGAATGGAGAGATAGTGATTGTTTGAATTGAAACGGTTGTAGTTGTAGGGATGTCAGGAGTAGTCGTGATGACAACTCCCCGTTGTCTTCTCTTCTTCTTTTCCTTTTTGTACTAGCAGTTTCTTTCTCAGGAGTGCCTTTAGTTGTCGCACTTTTTCATCATCATGTGGGCTTTCTTTCAGCACATCGAATGCTTTAGCTTCTTGTTCCTCCTCATTGATGTTCATCTTCGGGATATCGTTATTCTTCTCAGAGGCCATTGATCTCTCCGAGATGTGAGTCTCGTTGGTGGAGAACCTTGCTCTGATACCAATTGGATGTGGCCTAGAGGGGGGGGGGGGTGAATAGGCCTTTTGAATTTCCTGCACACTTAATAGAGTCGTCAACAACTTGATTGACCAGACTAGTCCGGTTATGTGGGCGGACTAGTCCGGTGTGCTGAAACTTGTGAGTTGATTAAGTGTTATTTGGGAAACTAGGTTCTTCTAGCAGCGGAAATGAGAACAACAGATTCTTTGGTTTAAGATTATTGTATGAATGCACGTGGAAGCTTATAAGCAACTTAATTGATGTTTAGTAATTAAGTGATCTAGTGAACCAAAAGTAAAGTAAATGAGGCGCAAGAGACAAGCGAATTTTTACCGAGGTTCGATTTCACCACAAGATCTACGTCCTCGTTGAGGAAGCTCACACAAAGCCGGGTCTCCAACCCTTTCCCTCTTCAAGTCACCACGAAGGCCGACTTGATTCCACTATCATGGGTAATCTCCGAGTTTGTGGGACAACCTCACACGTTGAGGGCTCCCACGAGAATTACAACGAAAGAGGCGATCAAATACACTTGAAAGTATTACAATGAATAGTATAAGTGTAGAAAGATCAAACCCCAAGAGCCCGCAACGAAGGAACGACGATCTCCTAATCCCGAACCCAAGTATTCAAATGATTTGACTCTTTTTGCACCTTAGATGTGTGGGGAGATGTGTTTTGGGCTCTTGGGACAAAGTGGCGGCACTAGGGTTTGTGTTTTCAGCAGTATTCGACGTGTATGTACTTTGGAAGGCCGTGGATTCTCTATTTATATGCTTTCCAAAAAGTTACCGTTGAAAAACCCTAACACCGGACTAGTCCGGTGCAAGCCCAGACTTGTCTGGTCACAGTGTAACTCGAAGTCCAGAAAGTCTGGCGGACTAGTTCGGTCCAAGCTCGGACTAGTCCGGTGCTGTGTGAGGGTGGACTCCAGAAAGTTCAACGGACTAGTCCGTGGACTAGTCCTAGTCTGGTGGACATACGGACTAGTCTGGTCTCCCGATATGGAAGACTCTAGAAAGTTCAACAGACTAGTCCGGTGGACACACGAACTAGTCCTGTCTCCGGAGAAGGGAGACTCCAGAAAGTCTATCGGACTAGTCCGATCCATGATCGGACTAGTCCGGTGCACTGTGTAAGTTAGGTTAATTTTAAAAACCCTTACCCCTGCGCAAAGTTGTGAGCTCTTGGAGTGTATCTTTCATACACTCACTATACATTTAAAATCTAATTTGTTATTCCAAGCTCCGTCAAAGTATCCCTCTTTGGACACCACTTCATTTTTTATCTTTTTGTGTGCACCGAGCTGTTTCACTTTGTTTGTCCTGCAATCATCTCAATAGTTTCATTAGGATCTCATACGTTTGTCATCAATTAGCCAAAACCCACAAGGGATATCCTAGAGGCACTTACAGTCCACGAGTTCCTCTTCGGCGACAACTGTTCTTCCAACGCTTGGACCTCCGGTTGCCGAGAAGCTTACACGAGAAAATTTCTTGCTATTGAAGGCGCAATTCCTTCCGATCCTGAGGGGTGCACGGTTGATGCACTACCTCAATTACACCATGCAGTCACTGCCAGAAACGATCTTCATCATCAATGATGAAAAGAAGATCGAGGTGATAGCAAATCAAGAATACATCACATGGATTGCTCAAGACCAGCAAGTATTGGCTTATTTGTTGAATTCACTGTCAAAAGAAGTTTTGACATTAGTGGCCACGAAGGAGACGTCTGCAAAAGCTTGGAAGGTGCTCCAAGAATCCTTTGCCTCGCAGTCTAGGGCAATGACTGCTAATATGAGGTTTGCATTAACAAATACAAAGAAGGGAACATTGACAATGGCTCAGTATTTTGGCAAGATGGAGAGATTTGCCGACGAACTAGCTTTTGCCGGTAAGATTCTTGAAGATGAAGAAATCATATCCTACATCTTGAATGGATTGGATTCAGAATATACCCCTCTCATATATTCTATTATGGCAAGAGTAGATCAAGTCTCAGTCAACGATCTATATGCGCAAGCTCTGGTCCTTGAGCACAGATAAAACATTCTTCATGGCAAAGAAAATTACTCTATCCCCTGAGCTAATTCTGCCATGCGTGGACATGGCAGAGGTAGAGGCCCAAGACGTGGAGGCAGAAATAATTCAAGTGGTCGTGGCCAAGGTAGAGGCAGAAGAGGAGATTATTCGAGGATGAATGAGAATAATGCAAACAGAGGCCCAAAGGTGATCTGCCAAATCTGTGGAAAACCGAACCACGTGGCAAGTGAGTGCTAATACAGATACAATCAAGACTATGTTAAAGAAGATAAGTTTGCTGGTGCTGCCACTGCTGTTCCATCATACGGAGTCACGAACTGGTAATACCGATACAGGGGCCACTGATAATATTACTAGTGAATTAGACAAACTCATGACACGTGAAAAATACCAGGGTCATTACCAAGTCCATGCTGCCAATGGAAAAGGTATGAATATCAATCATATTAGAAATACATTGATTTATTCATCCAAAAATACATTGCATCTTGATAATGTGCTTCATGTTCCTACCTCCAAAGTGAATCTATGTTCTGTACACAAACTTACTAAGGATAACAATGTTTTCATTGAATATCATCCCTGGCATTTTCTCAACAAGGATCAGGACATGGAGAATATAACTCTTGAAGGGAGGTGCATAGGAGGACTCTATCCGATCAAGACAAAGAGCAATTCTAGGCACAAGAAGGGATTTGTATCAGTCAAACCGTCTCTAGAGTCTTGGCATAGTCGGCTAGGCCATCCATCGTTTACTATAGTCTATCATGTCATTAAAAATAATGGCCCTTTAGTATCAGAAGGTCAAGTTAATAGAGTCGTGTGTGATGCTTGTCAGAAAGCAAAGAGTCATCAGCTATCCTATCAAAGGTCAAATAATGTGTCTAGAAACCTTTAGAACTTGTGCATTCAGATGTTTGGGGAATAGGTCAGTTAATAAGAATGAGTATTACGTGAGCTTTATCGATGACTTCAGTAAATTTACATGGATGTACATGCTTAGAAACAAATCACAAGTGTTTCAAGTTTTTAACAAATTTCAAAATTTGGTGGAAAGGCAATTCAATCGAAAAATTCTTACTTTTCAGACAGACTGAGGTGGAAAATATGAGAAATTAAATTCATTCTTTCAAAAAATTGGAATTGCTCATCATGTCTCTTGTCCATATGCACATCACCAGAATGGCACTACAGAGGGGAGACACCGTCATACTGTGGAGGTTGGACTTGCACTACTGGCTAATACATCTATGCCTTTGAAGTTTTGGGACGAAGCCTTCATGACAGCAGTATATCTGATTAATATCCTGCCATCTCGGGTTATTCAAATGAAGACTCCTACCGATCCATTACTTGATCACAAGCCAAATTATACAAATCTCAAGGTATTTGGGTGTGCATACTGGCCAAATTTGAGGCCCTATAATAACATGAAGTTAGTTTTTTGTTCTACTCGTTGCGTTTTTCTTGGATATAGTCTCATGCATAAAGGATTCAAGTGCCTTGAACCAAAAAACTGGTAGAATTTATATCTCATGAGATGTGACATTCGGTGAAGAAGTATTTCCTTTCTCTCAGATGCACGAAAATGCGGGTGCAAGGCTTCGAGAAGAAATATTGCTCTTATCTGAAGATCTTCATCCATACTCATTGATGGGAAATTAACATACTGATGGAATAACTAACATAATTAATGATGTTGAGAATACTCATGGCTTGCAGGAAATTGAAGAAAGTGGAGAAGAAAATCAAAATATTCAAGTACCAGATGAATCCCGTGTAGGGATGAAAACGGTATGGGAAAATCCCGTACCGTCCCGTACCGTATACCGTATTTTTCGGATTTTTCCCGATCGTTTTCGAATTTTTTGGTAACTGTACGAAAACGGGACAGCGTAATTCGGAATCGGTACGAACATCATTTATGTGTTCTACCGACCGTTTCTTCGGTTACCATATTTTATTCGCGATAATACCGTTTTTGTTACTGTTTTAACGTATTCGGAATAACCAGCTGAACCGGCCACCTAGTGGGCCGATGGCCAAAGCCCACCCCGCCCACTCACGGTCTCAAAAGACTCAAACCCTAGCTATTCAAGTAATCGGTTCCCGGTTCCAGTCTGGCCATTTCCACTCGACTGCACACCGCAGGCTCGCAACCTCTGCCCCGGGTCGCCGCCGCCCGCCGGCCACTTGGCCCCATCCGCCACCTGCCCTCTGGATCCCAGAGCACCCGTCGTCCTCGTCCCCCGCCGCCTGCGGCTGGCCCTCCGCCCTCGTCGCCAACTCGCCGCTGACTGAGGCCGCCGTCGCCGCAGGGCGCTCGGGGCTCACTGTCGGCCGTCGCTGCGGCCTGCGGCTGCGGCCCTCCGCCCTCGTCGCCAACTCATCGGGTATCTCGCCGCTAACTGGTAATGGAAGTCGCTTGTCTTGTCTTGTTGCCGACTTGCCACTCGTCTAAAGTCAAATCCCTGAAATTTTTGTGTATGTGTATAAGTGTATTTTTTGTGTATGCAGGAGCAAGGACAAGGGAGGTTGAGGCAGGGAAAATCAAGTGTATTTGTATATGTGTGGACTATGTATTCATGTAATCATGCATAGAATATGTGTTACGTGATATATTGTTGCACTATATGTTATGTGTTAGATTGTTGCACTATCAACTATTATGTATGGACTATCTGTTATGTGTTGAGTGCTGCACATGTGGTTGTCATACCATCATATTTATCATTTTTCGATCGTTATCGATATATTTTCGTACCGATTTGATCGTTTTCGAATAACCGACAATATCGTTTTTGTATCCCGATCATGATTTTTCATTTTCGTTTTCGTACCACTCAAAAAATATGAAATCAAAAATGAGTTTGATGTTTTTTCGATCGTTTTCCACCATTTTCATCCCTAATCTAGTGCAAACAATGGAAGTTGCGTTAGAAGTTTTCAGCAAGGCGGGCGTAGCACAAGTTCTGAAAACGAAGGAGATTCGATGGCTGATCCGAGGCAATCGCCCTCAAACTCTGCGCAACAATTTCTGTCGGATTAGCAGCCGGCGCAGGCTGTACACGTCTCCGATCTCCACACGAGCGAGGCAGGCCAAGTTCAAGGCACCGAGCCCAATGCTGATCCTGCACGCAACACCACTGCTGGAGAATGATCTTCTGTGGAAGGAAACTTAGGAGGTTCACCTTTGCTGAGACCGAAAACAAGGCTACAATCTGGTATATATCGTCCCAAAATATACACCGACGGTACTATTCATTACTCCAACTTTACATCGACAGGTGAACCTGAACATTTGCAAAAAGCTCTCCATGATCATCACTGGAAGATGCGATGATCAAGAATTTCAAGCTTTAAAGGATAATCAGACTTGGGATCTGGTGCCTTCTAAGCCAGAGAGAAACATCATCGATTGTAGATGGGTATACAAGATCAAGAGGAAAGCTGATGGAACCATTAATAGGTATAAGGCTTATCTAGTCGCCAAAGGTTTTAAGCAAATATAAGGGATAGATTATGAAGATACGTCCAGTCCCATTGTGAAAGTGGCTACAATTAGACTTGTGCTATCCATTGCAGTCTCAAATAATTGGTGCCTAAGACAACTTGATGTGCATAATGCGTTTCTTTATGGCATTCTCGAAGAGAAAGTTTACATGAAGCAACCTCTTGGGTATGAAGATAAGAATATGCCATCACATGTGTGCAAGCTAAAAAAGGCCATATATGGCTTGAAGCAAGCCCCTAGGGCTTGGTACTCTAGATTGAGTAAAAGATTACAAGAGCTCGGTATTACTCCCTCAAGGTCATATCACTCCCTTTTTATTTTTCAAAGTCCAGAAGTGACCATGTTCATGCTGATTTATGTAGACGATATTATAGTCACAAGTTCCTCAAAAGTAGCAGTCACAAAGTTACTTGATGAATTGAGGAGCAGTTTTGCTCTTAAAGATCTAGGAGATCTACACTATTTTCTTGTGATTGAAGTGAAGAATATTCAAGATGGAATAGTATTGTCACAAGAAATGTATGCTCGTGATATATTGAAAGAGCAAACATGAGTAACTCTAGGCCTGTTCTTACGCCGATGACAGTAAGAAGCAAGCTTTCAACTCACAGTGGAGAGTTTCTGAGTGATGAAGATGGAAAGAAATACCGAAGCATGGTTGGAGCTTTACAACATCTTACGATTACCAGACCAGATCTAGATTTTGCTGTGAACAAAGTGTCACAATATTTGCATGCTCCAACGACTGATCATTGGATGGCCGTAAAAAGGATTCTTCGGTTCATTCAAGGAACAATTCAACTTGGACTTTCTTTCAGGAAATCTGCCTCAACCATAATTAGTGTTTTTTCAGATGCCAACTAGGCTGGATGCCTGGATGATCTTGCAGTGTTCTAAGAGAGTTCGAATACAAGGAAGTGTAGGATCGAATAGCACATGAACAACTACCAGAGGGGGGAGAGGGTGAATGGTAGATTAAAACTTTTTAGCGGAAGCAACAAAAACCCCTCGGTAGAAAATTGATCTGTTAAAGAAATCATGTTTGCGACTGATCTAAACATGATCAATCGTGACAAAACCAGTATATATTGTGGAGAATCAAGTCACAAAGACATTACAACAAGAATCATGAAATCTTTTTGAGAAAAACTCAAGTTATGATCAAAAGATTGAATGAAGGTCAATCTGTTCTACCCGAGAAAAACCAGATCTGCAACACTGCAATGAAACTCGTGTAGATCCAAAACCACAAATCCAATGACCGCGGAATTTTTCACAGATGATAGATAATCAAGTTGTGAAGACAACCCGAAAAGAATCATGTCAATTGGATTTGTAAAACTCGAGTTATTATAAAACTATCAAAGAAAGGTAGTGCTATGCAGACACTCGACGAGAAAGACTTGACAGAAACAAGTCGGACGAACAAGGCACAAAAACTACTTTAGACTACGAATTTTATTGATCAAAACACAGAAGGAACAGCCCCAAAGTCGTGCACCTCGAGCACTAGTCTCCCTTGCTTATATAACCTGCCCTAAGGCCAACCCAAACCAAACTAGGACTCAAATCCTACTCAGATTCAACCGAAACTTTTCATAACTGCTCAAGACTCTTTTATACGCAGATAGAAGCAATCTTAAGACTTCAAAACACCTTAGAAATGTATCCCACATTCCTAAAACAACTCAACTTCGTGACCCACATGAAATCCTATCGTAACCAACTCAAATCTTTCCATATCTGACTCAAACCCAACTCTACCGCAACCTGAGTCCATAACCTAGTTGGTTGGACCTTTCCGACCAATTCTTTATGTCCACATATATTCATCACGCCTCGGAACCATGTAGCTACGTCCATGCACTCCTTGCACACGTGCAAACATCTTCCAACGACATCCATGATACCTTCATATGCATTGTTCTTGATTCAAACATGCTGTGCAACCTCCCGATCAAGTCAACCACAATCCCCCCCGAACTTGGTTGTTGAACCTCATCTTCTCCCTAAGACTCGTTCAGTGGATCCTATCACTAGCCATGTCTTGAACTCAAGCAACATCTGCACATGAATAAATAACCGATACTTTTGAGCACAAGTCCTCAACTTGACTCTCGTTAGTTCCGATAACCACAACACCTTACGTGAGCACCTCACATAAGCATGTTGCAACCATTAGCAAAAATATATCAACCATAACCACCAAAACACGCCAAAAACTTAGTAAAAAAATACTAAGCAAACTTTCTATAGATGTAAAGCAAGTTCAAATCAATTCAAAGTAAAAGCAGAGCCATTGCAATCTAGCATCGGACCTTGCCAAAGTTAATCAGACCTTGAGTCGGAGCTTACCAAAGCTAGCAGGACCTAGCACCGGAGCTTACGAAAGCAAGTCGGACCTAGCGCCAGAGCTTACTAAAGCTTAGTTGGACCTAGCACCGGAACATGTCGGACCTAGACAAAGCAAGTCGTACCTTACATCGGACCTTGCCGGAGCTACCCAAAACAAGCCGGACCTATTTTCGGACCTTGCAGGTACTCAGACCTAGAGTCGGACCTTGATGAGACAGGTGTTTTGGCAGAATTCAAAAGTTTTATCGTCATTGCCAATGTATTCAGCACACATAGGTCTCACAAGCTCCCCCTTGATGAATGCATTAGCAACACCACCTAAAATCCGAACATTGGCTTATTCACATTAAAAGTTTTGAAAAACAATTTTCTCCACAAAATATTTCACCCCCTTTGTAAATCAGAAATAAAATGAGAAGAAAAACAAAAATTCCCCCCCCCCCCCCCCCCTGAGAAGAATCGTGTCAAAACACTTGTGAATGTGTGCAATGTGTGATCAATTTCTCCCTCTTTGACAATGTATTCAGCAAGGTTCAAAAGAGAAATTTTAATTGTTATGAGCATATTGTAACACATACATATAAAACAAAGCTCATCCAAAGTCATACTATCAAGTAACTTACACTATCACATCAATGAGATACATAAAGTAGTGTAAGCCATGCTAGAGATCAAGTGTAATTTTCAATTTAAGCAAGTCATGATCTCACAAACTTAACTATTTCAAGACTTGAAAGCATGACACTTGTTGCTGCAATTTTATTATTTTTCAAAACACAAATTTAGATCATATGACATTTGCAAGAGATTATATGCGCATCTGCCTTATTTTAACCAACCAAGCCAAGTCTATGTTATTTGACAATTAGAAGCTTAAAAACATGGTTTCAGTCATACACAACTTCTTCCAAGTTCATATCTAAGTGCAATGATAATCCATCTCAAAAGAAGAAGTGTGATGTATGCATATTCTCTTGATCTTTTATCAATTTCTATTGGATCGTAAAACTAACCATGTGAGTAGTTGATTGATTAATTTTTCATTATTAAAAGCACTTGTGAGCATGCAACAAGTTCAAAACAGCAAGAAAGTTCGATTATGACCAGATTTAGTGTAAATATTTATTCCAATTACTAGTCATGGCAAAAACTACAAAATGTATAACACGAGTAATGTGGTAAGAACTTTTAACATGTAAAAGGAATCACAAAGTCATATATGTATGAAATACTATGCTCATATTATTTTAAGTTCAGATTCACACATTGACTTCCCAAGTTTCAAAACTCCCCTCAATTTAAGCCATGAGGATGCATAACCCCTATTTCACTACAAATGAAACCAAAACGAGTGAAATCCAAATTTTTGTAAAAATGTCAACCAATTGTTGTTCGGTATCTACATGGTGAAGCATAATGTTTCCTTTTTCAACATTATCACGGAGAAAGTGATACCTAATGTCAATTTGCTTTGTTCTTGAATGTTGCACGGGATTTTTAGCAATGCAAATGGCACTAGTGTTATAACAAAATAGCAGAACACTGTCTAGATCAACCCCATAGTCCTTAAGTGTTTGAACAATCCAAAGAATTTGTGAGCAAGCGCTAGCAGCAACTACATATCCAGATTTGATCGTGGATTGTGCAACTGAACTTTGTTTTCTAGAGGACCAAGCAACAAGTGAATTACCAAGAAAATGACAAGCACCCGAAGTACTTTTCCTATCAATCCTACAACCCCCAAAATCAGCATCCAAAAAAGCTTTCAAAGTAACGATTGAGGAAGAAGGAAGAAAAATGACAAATTCTTGAGTTCCATGTAAATACCTGAGAATTCTTTTGACGGCTTGACGATGTGAAGTACGTGGGGAAGCTTGAAACCGTGCACAAAGACATGCACTGAATTGTATGTCCGGTCTTGATGCCGTGAGGTACAAAAGTGATCTAATCATACTTCGATATTATTTTTGATCCACGGGTTCACCATCTTCATCAAGTTCAAGTGTTGTTGCTATTCCCATCGGTGTCCGAAGAGGCTTGCTTTTGACCATGTTGAAGCACCTTAGGATGTCTTTTGTATACTTCGCTTGATGTACAAAGGTACCCTCCTTGGTTTGCTTGATTTGCAGCCCCAAAAAGTACATGAGTTCTCCCATCATAGTCATCTCAAATTCTAAACTCATCATAGCTAAAAACTTGGACACAAGATCATGAGAAGCACAACCAAAGAAAATATCATCCACATACACTTGAACGAATAATGAGTCATTGCCATGCTTAAGCACAAAAATAGTTTTATCAACCTTGCCCATGGTAAACCCCTTTTCAAGTAAGAATGTTTTTAACCTATCATACCATGCTCTAGGGGCTTGTTTGAGACCATACAAAGCTTTGAACAGTTTGTAAACATGATTAGGAAAATATGGATTTTCAAAACCCGGTGGTTGCTTGAGATAAATCTCCTCATCTATGTAGCCATTAAGAAAATAACATTTAACATATATTTGATAAATCTTAAAACCTTTAGATGCAATAAAAGCTAACAAAATTCTTATGGCTTCTAATCTAGCAACAGGAGCAAAAGTTTCATCAAAATCTAGAACTTCAACTTGTGTGAAACCTTGAGCAACCAACCTAGCCCTATTCCTAACCACAACCCCATCCTCACTTTGTTTATTTCTAAACACCCATTTAGTTCCAATTAAAGTGTGATCTTGAGGTGGAGGTACAAGTTCCCAAGCATTATTTCTTTTAAAGATTTCTAACTGTTCTTGCATGGCAATAACCCAAGATTCATTAGTGAGTGCGTGTGATATATCTTTAAGTTCAAAAAAAGCAACAAAAGCAAAAATGAGCATGAGAGTTTGGATTGCAAAATCTGGACTGTGTGACTCGTTCGTGCAAGCTTCCAATAATTTGTTGTGGAGGATGACTTTTGAGAACCCAGAGAGGAGTGGACACTTCACAAGCTTCTTCTTCTTCATGTTCATCACAAATCAATGAGCTTGTGACTTGAAGACGATATGGACCAGCAATGGTGGTCGTCGGTACTGGTTGTGAATCAAAATCAAGAGCTGGAACAATATCATTAGCTGATGAATTTTCGGGCAGCAACACCACTTATTCCTCATCTTCAACAAAAATACTCTCCCCCTGTAGATATGGATCCGAACCTACAATATTGTAGGATCGAAGAGCACGTGAAAAGCTACCAGAGGGGGGGGTGAATGGTAGATTTAAAAATCTTACGCAGCGGAAACAATAAAACCCTAATCCCTTCGGTAGAAAAACGATCTGTTAAAGGGATCGTGTATGAGACTAATCTATATGTGTTTCACCATGACAAAAGTGATGGATATCAGAGATAATCAAGTCACGAAGACAACACAAAAAGAATCACTCGAATCCGTCGAGAGAAACTCAAGTTATGATCTAATGATCAAACAAGGGTCAATCTGATCTACCCGAGCAAAACAGTTTCTGGAATGCTGCAAAGAAACTCGTGTAGCTCAGAAACCACAAATCCAATGACTGTGAAATTTTGACAGATGATATATGATCAAGTTGTGAAGACAGCCGAAAAAGAATTACGTCAATTGGATCAGTAAAACTCGATTTATGATAAAACCACCGACGAAAGGTAGTGCTGTCCAGAAACTCGACGAGTAAAACTTGTCTGGAACAAGTCGGTCGAACAAGACACAAAAGTTCCTTCAAACTATGAATTTTATTCAATAGAACACAAGAGGAACAGCCCCAAAGTCGTCTCTCTCGAGCTTTGGCCTTCCCTCGCTTATATAACCAGCCCTTAGGCCATCCCAATCTCAACTAGGACTCCAATCCTAATCCGATCACAATCGGAACCTTCCATAACTGCTTAAGATTCTTCTATACGCAGATAGAAGCAATCTTAAGACTTCCAAACACCTTAGGAACGTATCCCACATTCCTAAACAACTCAATTTCGTGATACACACGAAATCCTAACATAACCAACTCGATACTTCCCATACCGAGCCATAACCGACTCTGCCGCAGCCAAAGTCTTCAACCGATACGATCCGATCCTTCCGATCCGATCTTCCTTCCATAATCCGTCTCTAGAAGCATATTGCCACGTCATGCACCTCATGCATACGTGCGAATACCTTCCTTCGACCTTCATATGCACTGCCCTTGATTCAATCATCCTGCGCGACCTCCTGACCGCTCAAACACAGTTCCTCCTGAACTTGGTTGTTGGAACCTCATCTCCTCCTGAGACTAGTCCAATGTATCCTGTCACCATCCATGACTTGAACTCAAGCAACACCTGCACATGAACAAACAAACAATCCATACGAGCCCAAGTCCTCGACTTGACTCAGGTTAGTTCCGAACACAACACCTTACGTGAGAACCTCACATAAGCATGTTGCAAAACCACAGTAGAAACGATATCAGCCGTATCATCCAAAACGCACCAAAAACTTAGCAAATGAATACTAAGCAATCTTTCCAATCTTGTAAAGCAAGTACGAAACATTGCAAATGAAAAACAGAAGCCCTTCGGTCATGTTCCGGACCTTTCCAGAGCAACCCGGAGCTTGAGCCGGAGCTAAGCAGAAACACTGCAGTCAAGTTTCGGACCTTGCCAGAGCAACCCGGAGCTTGAGCCGGAGCTAACAAAAGCTAGTAGAACCTAGCGCCGGAGCTTACCAAAACTAGTAGATCCTGGATCCGGAGCTTATCAAAACTAGTCGGAACTAGTCAACCCAAAACCCGGAGCTAGACAAAGTACGTCGAAGCTTAGCATCCCGGAGCTAACGAAAATATGCTGGAGCTATCAAATATATGCCAGAGCTAAAGATAAAGCTCACCGGAGCTAACCAAAGCTGGTCGGACCTTACCAAGAAGTCGGACCTAGCATCAAACGTAACCGGAGCTACCCAAAGCAAGCCGGACCTATCGTCGGACCTTGCTGTAGCTCGGAGCTAGAGTCGGACCTTGATAAAAAGGTGTTTTGGTGATATTAAAAAACTTTTATCATCAAAGCCAAGTGTATTCACTACAAGCCAATGTATTCAGCACACATAGGTCTTACAATCTCCCCCTTGATGAATGCATTGGCAACACCATTTAAAATTCCGAACATTGGCTTATTCAAATAAAAGTTTTGAAAACAATTTCTCCCCGTTTTGTTTAAATAAAAAATAAAATGAGAAGGAAAAAAATATCCCATATTATCTCTCCCCCTTTATTAACTTTCCTTATGCACATATTCTCTTCATGCTTATCTCTTCCTTTTTGAATGTGTGATTAATCTCTCCCCCTTTGACAATGTATTCAGCAAGGTAAAAGGGAAATTTTAATTGTTATGAGATATAAACAAATTATCTCTCCTTCTTTAGTTGTTATGAGCATATTATAACATATACATATAAACAAAGCTCACCCAAGTCATACTGTCAAGTAACTTACACTATCACACCAATGAGATACATAATGTAGTGTAAGCCATGCTAGAAAGCAAGTGTGATTTTCAATTTTAGCAGGTCATGATCTCACAAACTCAACTATTTCAAAACCTGAACGCATGACATTTGTTGCTGCATTTTATTATTTTTCAAAGCATAAATTTAGATAATATGGTATTTGCAAGAGATTATATGCTCATCTGCCTTATTCTAACCAACCAAGCCAAGCCTATGTCATTTGACAATCAGAAGCTTAAGGACATGGTTTTAGTCATACACAACTTCTTCCAAGTTCATATCTAAGTGCAATGACAAGCCATCTCGAAAGAAGAAGTGCAATGCATGCATATTCTCTTGATCTTTTCTCAATTTATATTTGTTCATAAAAACTCAACATGTGAGTTGATTACTTGATAAATTCTTAATGATTAAAAGCATTTGTGAGCATGCAACAAGTTCAAAACAGCAAGAAAGTTCGACCATGACCAGATTTAGTGTAAGTAATTATTCCAATTACTAGACATGGCAAAAACTACAAAAAGTATAACACGAGTAATGTAGTAAGAACTTTCAGCATGTAAAAGGAATCACAAAGTCATATATGTATGAAATAATATGCTCATATTATTTTAATTTCAGATTCACACATAGACTTCCTAAGTTTCAAAAACTCCCCCTCAATTTAAGCCATGAGGATGCATAACCCCTATTTCACTACGAATGTAACAAAAACGAGTGAAATCCAAAGGTTTTGTAAAAATGTCAGCCAATTGTTGTTCGGTATCTACATGGTGAAGCACAATGTTTCCTTTTTCAACATTATCACGGAGAAAGTGATACCTAATGTCAATGTGCTTAGTTCTAGAATGTTGCACGGGGTTTTTAGCAATGCAAATAGCACTAGTGTTATCACAGAACAGTGGAACACTGTCTAGATCAACCCCATAGTCCTTAAGTGTTTGAACAATCCAAAGAATTTGTGAACAAGCACTAGCAGCAGCTACATACTCAGATTCGGCTGTGGATTGTGCAACTGAACTTTGTTTTCTAGAGGACCAAGCAACAAGAGAATTACCAAGAAAATGACAAGCACCGGAAGTACTTTTCCTATCAATCCTACAACCCCCAAAATCAGCATCCGAAAAAGCTTTCAAAGAAACGATTGAGGAAGAAGGAAGAAGAATGCCAAATTCTTGAGTTCCATGTAAGTACCCGAGAATCCTTTTGACGGCTTGACGATGTGAAACACGTGGGGAAGCTTGAAACCGTGCACAAAGACATACGCTGAATTGTATGTCCGGTCTTGATGCTGTAAGGTACAAAAGTGATCCGATCATACTTCTATATTCTTTTTGATCCACGGATTCACCATCTTCATCAAGTTCAAGTGTTGTTGCTGTTCCCATTGGTGTCCGAAGAGGCTTGCTTTTGTCCATGTTGAAGCGTCTTAGGAGATCTTTGGTATACTTTGTTTGATGCACAAAGGTACCCTCCTTGGTTTGCTTGATTTGCAGCCCCAAAAAGTAAGTGAGTTCACCCATCATACTCATTTCAAATTCGGAACTCATCATTGCTGAAAACTTGGACACAAGATCATGAGAAGCACAACCAAAGATAATATCATCCACATACACTTGAACGAATAATGAGTCATTGCCATGTTTAAGCACAAAAAGAGTTTTATCAGCCTTTCCCATTGTAAACCCCTTTTCAAGTAAGAATGTTTTTAACCTATCATACCATGCTCTAGGGGCTTGTTTGAGACCATATAAGGCTTTGGACAGTTTGTAAACATGATTAGGAAAATCTGGATTTTCAAAACCTGGTGGTTGTTTGACATAAACCTCCTCATCTATGTAGCCATTAAGAAAAGCACTTTTAACATCCATTTGATATAGCTTAAAACCTTTAGATGCTGCGAAAGCTAACAAAATTCTTATGGCTTCTAATCTAGCGACAGGAGCAAACGTTTCATCAAAATCTAGACCTTCAACTTGAGTGAAACCTTGAGCAACCAACCTAGCCTTATTCCTAATCACAACCCCATCCTCACTTTGTTTATTTTTATATACCCATTTAGTTCCAATTAAAGTGTGGTCTTGAGGTGGAGGTACAAGTTTCCAAACATTATTTCTTTCAAAATTTTCTAACTCTTCTTGCATGGCAATAATCCAAGATTCATTAGTGAGTGCGTGTGATATATCTTTGGGTTCAAAAGAAGCAACAAAAGCAGAATGAGCATGAGAGTTTGGATCGCAAAACCTGGACCGTGTGACTCGTTCATGCAAGCTTCCAATCATCTGTTGTGGGGGATGATCTTTGTAAAAACGTAGGGGAACAGATGTCTCACAAGCTTCTTTTTCATTAGGTTCATTGTAGATTGATGAGCTTGTGATTTGTGGACGATCAGGACCAGCAGAGGTGACAGCCGGAGCTTGTTCAATGTCCGGAGCTGGACACGTGTCAACTTCGGAACTACCAGGCAGTATCACCGGCTCTTCTTCATCTTCGAAAATACCCCTCCCCCTGAGAATATGAATCTGGTCCTGCAACACCGGAGCTAGTACCTGGGCTAGCTTCATCAAAATACACTTCACAAGTCTCCACAATTTTGTTAGTGTCAAGTAAAAGCACACGGTAGCCTCTAGTATGAGATGGATAACCAAGAAACATGCCATCATTGGATCTAGGTTAAAATTTATCAAGATTACCATGTTTCTTAACAAAGCATTTGCAACCAAAGACCCGAAAGTGTGTAACACTAGGCCTATGTCCAAACCGGAGCTCATATGGTGTTTTACCTAGCTTAGCACGCAAGAAAACACGATTTGAGACATAACAAGCGGTTGCTAATGCATCAGCCCAAAATTTCCTAGGGGTTTGATATTCATCAAGCATAGTCCTAGCCATCTCAACTAGGGTTCTGTTCTTTCTTTCTACAACACCGTTTTGTTGAGGTACATATGGTGAAGAAAATTGATGATCTATTCTATTTTCAGCACAAAAGTGATCAAAGAATTGATTTTTAAATTCAGTTCCATTATCACTTCTAATTGCTTTTAATGATTCTGGGTGATCAATTGATAATCTAAGAAATAAAGTTCTAAAGTGACTAAAGACTTCATTCTTAGACGCCATAAAATACACCCAAGAATATCTAGAATAATCATCAACAATAACAAGAGCATACCATTTACCTCCGAAGGATTGAACACGTGAAGGTCCTACGGTGTCAAGATGCAAAAGTTGACATGGTTCAGTTGTCATGATCATTGTGAGAGGAGTATGTGAACCTGCAACCATCTTAGCATGTCTACAAGAAGAGCACACAATTTCTTTGTCCCCTTTAAGCTTAGGCAGCCCACGTATGCGATCAAGAGCACTAACACGCGTTAGGTGATCAAAGCCTACGTGACCAAGTCTACGATGCCAAAAATATAAGTCCTTTGAATCATTAGCAACTAGACACCTATGCTTAGAAGAAGACATATCAAAATCAACTTTAAAAACTCTTCCAAACCGAGACATGTTAAAAATAAGCTCACTATTTGAATCTACAACTTTGCAGCAGTTTTTATTGAAAGTAATTTCTAGATTTTCCTCTAGCAATTGTGAAACAGAAAGCAAGTTATATTTCAAATTTTTCACAAGTGCCACATCCTTCAAAGTGTAGTGATCATTTACTCTAACCGAACCCTTAGCAATTATAGGAGTTGAAGAATTATCGGCAAAAGTAACATTCTCTACACGTGACACAAAGGTGAGGGAGGAGAACCAATCTTTGTTACCGGTCATGTGGCGTGAGCAACCTGAATCCACAATCCAAATATTCTCCTTCCTCAAGCGTATAACCTACATAGAAGCACAATACGCCGATGACTCAATACTGGGGTTAGTCAAAAGGCATTTAGGAATCCAGTACTGAGTCACGCGACGTGCACCAGGAAAAACACGCGAATGCTGAGATAAAACAGCAGGTTTATGAGTCAAAGATTGAGGTTTTCTTTTCTTAACAGTTGATTTAGAAGTTGTTACTTGTTTAGAGTGAAAACCGGTAGCTCCGGAGGTAAAAGCAGAAGGTCCGGAGGCAAAAACTGAAGCTCCAGAGGGAACAACAGAAGATCCGGTAGCTCTTGGAGCTATCGGAACTATCGGAGCTGCTTTTGCGGATTTCTTACCAGAAGGTCCGGAAGCTACCTTCTCAAATTTCTGACTCACTAAAGCAGGTTGTGTTTTTCTAATTGCATGAAAGTTATAAGATCTAGCAATTTTTCTTTCCTTTTTCTGTTGTTTAGCTAGTCTATTACAAAAATCTATGACATGACCATCTCTACCACAGAAGGTACAATGAAATTTAACTTTGTGTTCATGTCTAGATGAGCAAGCAATATTTTTATTTGAAACCGAATGAGGCAACACTCCTGCAGATTTGAAAACCACTTCTTTTTGTTTAGGAACTGTTTGAATCAAACCACTTCCTAATGACCTTACAATTTTAGGTGGATGTGCCTTAGCATGAACATGAGAATCAAAACGTAAACCAGTTTTATCTTTGCTAGACTTGGAAGAATTCAGCAGCAAGTTTAGATTCTTATCCCCATTACAAAACCGACCTAGTGTCCTATTCATGTCATCAAGTTTCTTGGACAAGTCTAGGCAGTTTTCACATGAAGTTTTTCCTTTTAGTTTACAATTGGAACAAAATTTAACTTCATGAGAACGTAAAGCATTGTTCAACATAGAAATTTCATTCATAGCATCTTGCAGTTTCTTATCAAGATTTTCACATGCAGAACAATGCAAGTCAATTGTAGAACAGCTAGCATCTTTCAAGTTTTTATCATTAAGTGCAGCAAGCTCTTTGTTCTTTTTAATTTCTTCATCAAGTTTATCTAGAGTGGAGGAGTGTGCACTTCTTAATGTGGACAATTGTTCATAGATTAAGTCACATGAGGGACATGCATCATCACTAGGAATCAAAGTTTTTAAACGGTTAATTTCAGATTCTAGTGATTCAATTTTAGCAGTACTATCCCTAAGCTTTTTGTCCTTTTTCTTGACAATAATAGTTGCACGAGAAATAGCATCACACATTTCATTGCAGGTAGAACATACCTCATCATCGTCACTGTTGTGTTCTGCTTCCTCCTGACTTGATCTTGATCTTGCTTTGCCCGCCATGAATCATAAGTTGGCCAGATCATCATTATCTTCATCACTTTCAAAGTCTACATCACTTGAACTGAGCTCTTGAAGCGCGGTGATGAAGCTGTTGATCATCTTGCGTCCTATGGTACCTTTCTTCTTCTTGTTGGAATTTCCAGAGGAGGTCCGGATCTTGCTTTGTTTTTCTTCCCGGGTGGTCGGACCTGAAAGGTTAGGGCATTCTGTACGAAAGTGTCCTGTTTTACCACATTCAAAACAGCGTTGAGGTCCGGAGCTTCCTCTCCTTCTAGTTCTCACATTTTGCAATGCTTTTGAGAATCTAGTAGAGATGAGTGCCAACTCCTCTTCTGGAATTTCTTCGATCTGCTCCAGGGTTAGTGAGGACAACAAAGCAAGAGTATTGCATGATGATGATTGGCCGGAGCTAGACATATCACGTTGTGAGACAAATGCAATAGACTTGTTTGGGTTCTTACGTGCTAGGATGTCAATTTCATGAGTTTTTAGTTTAGAATAAAGTACATCTAATGTAAGAGAACTCATGACAGTTGATTCACGAATAGATGTTACTTTCATCTCCCAAATTGTCATGTCTAATGCACTAAGAAGTTGTCTAGCATTCTCAGCATCAGAAAAATTTACATTGACACTACGTAAGTTGCTGAGAATTTTATTGAAACGAGCAAAGAGGTCATCGATCGACTCACCTGGTTGCATCTCAAAACGCATATATTCTTTCTTGAACATATCTTGTTTTACCTCTTTGATTGTGTTGGAGCCTTCATGATAATCACAGAGAGCTCTCCAAACGTCGTATGCTGATCGGAGGTGCGCGACACGATCAAAGTCGCTTTGAGTGAGTCCTTGAATGATCAAGTTTCGGGCTTTGTTGTTGTTGTCGACGTCCCGGAGGTTCGTGGCCGTGACTTGATCATTGGGTGGCACTTCATAAGGCTTATACACCTTCTCCCATATTGCAAAGCCTTGTGCCTGGATAAAAGCCTCCATTCGTGCCTTTCAAACCTGAAAATCAATACCAGCAAACACACAAGGTTTGACGGAGTACTTCTCCATGATGATTAGTCAAAAACACGTGCAAATCACAAAGATTAGAGCACCGTGGCTCTGATACCAATTGTAGGATCGAAGAGCACGTGAAAAGCTACCAGAGGGGGGGGGGTGAATGGTAGATTTAAAAATCTTACGCAGCGGAAACAATAAAACCCTAATCCCTTCGGTAGAAAAACGATCTGTTAAAGGGATCGTGTATGAGACTAATCTATATGTGTTTCACCATGACAAAAGTGATGGATATCAGAGATAATCAAGTCACGAAGACAACACAAAAAGAATCACTCGAATCCGTCGAGAGAAACTCAAGTTATGATCTAATGATCAAACAAGGGTCAATCTGATCTACCCGAGCAAAACAGTTTCTGGAATGCTGCAAAGAAACTCGTGTAGCTCAGAAACCACAAATCCAATGACTGTGAAATTTTGACAGATGATATATGATCAAGTTGTGAAGACAGCCGAAAAAGAATTACGTCAATTGGATCAGTAAAACTCGATTTATGATAAAACCACCGACGAAAGGTAGTGCTGTCCAGAAACTCGACGAGTAAAACTTGTCTGGAACAAGTCGGTCGAACAAGACACAAAAGTTCCTTCAAACTATGAATTTTATTCAATAGAACACAAGAGGAACAGCCCCAAAGTCGTCTCTCTCGAGCTTTGGCCTTCCCTCGCTTATATAACCAGCCCTTAGGCCATCCCAATCTCAACTAGGACTCCAATCCTAATCCGATCACAATCGGAACCTTCCATAACTGCTTAAGATTCTTCTATACGCAGATAGAAGCAATCTTAAGACTTCCAAACACCTTAGGAACGTATCCCACATTCCTAAACAACTCAATTTCGTGATACACACGAAATCCTAACATAACCAACTCGATACTTCCCATACCGAGCCATAACCGACTCTGCCGCAGCCAAAGTCTTCAACCGATACGATCCGATCCTTCCGATCCGATCTTCCTTCCATAATCCGTCTCTAGAAGCATATTGCCACGTCATGCACCTCATGCATACGTGCGAATACCTTCCTTCGACCTTCATATGCACTGCCCTTGATTCAATCATCCTGCGCGACCTCCTGACCGCTCAAACACAGTTCCTCCTGAACTTGGTTGTTGGAACCTCATCTCCTCCTGAGACTAGTCCAATGTATCCTGTCACCATCCATGACTTGAACTCAAGCAACACCTGCACATGAACAAACAAACAATCCATACGAGCCCAAGTCCTCGACTTGACTCAGGTTAGTTCCGAACACAACACCTTACGTGAGAACCTCACATAAGCATGTTGCAAAACCACAGTAGAAACGATATCAGCCGTATCATCCAAAACGCACCAAAAACTTAGCAAATGAATACTAAGCAATCTTTCCAATCTTGTAAAGCAAGTACGAAACATTGCAAATGAAAAACAGAAGCCCTTCGGTCATGTTCCGGACCTTTCCAGAGCAACCCGGAGCTTGAGCCGGAGCTAAGCAGAAACACTGCAGTCAAGTTTCGGACCTTGCCAGAGCAACCCGGAGCTTGAGCCGGAGCTAACAAAAGCTAGTAGAACCTAGCGCCGGAGCTTACCAAAACTAGTAGATCCTGGATCCGGAGCTTATCAAAACTAGTCGGAACTAGTCAACCCAAAACCCGGAGCTAGACAAAGTACGTCGAAGCTTAGCATCCCGGAGCTAACGAAAATATGCTGGAGCTATCAAATATATGCCGGAGCTAAAGATAAAGCTCACCGGAGCTAACCAAAGCTGGTCGGACCTTACCAAGAAGTCGGACCTAGCATCAAACGTAACCGGAGCTACCCAAAGCAAGCCGGACCTATCGTCGGACCTTGCTGTAGCTCGGAGCTAGAGTCGGACCTTGATAAAAAGGTGTTTTGGTGATATTAAAAAACTTTTATCATCAAAGCCAAGTGTATTCACTACAAGCCAATGTATTCAACACACATAGGTCTTACAAATATTTGAGCTAGTACCTGATCTAGCTTCATCAAAAGAAACCTCACAAGTCTCCACAATTTTGTTAGTGTCAAGTAAAAGCACACGGTAGCCTCTAGTATGAGATGGATAACCAAGAAACATGCCATCAACAGATCTAGCTTCAAATTTATCAAGATTACCATGTTTCTTAACAATGCATTTGCAACCAAAGATCCTAAAGTGTGTGACACTAGGCCTATGTCCAAACCGAAGTTCATATGGTGTTTTACCTAGCTTAGCATGCAAGAAAACACGATTTGAAACATAAGAAGCAGTTGCAATTGCATCAGCCCAAAATTTCCTAGCCATCTCAACTAAGGTTATGTTCTTTATTTGTACAACACCATTTTGTTGAGGTACATATGGTGAAGAAAATTGGTGATCTATTCCTTTTTCAACACAAAAATGATTAGATGATTGATTTTTAAATTCAATTCCATTATCACTTCTATTGCTCCTAAAGATCCTGGGTGGTCAATTGATAAACTAAGAAACAAAATTCTAAAGTGACTAAAAGCTTCATTCTTAGATGCCATAAAATAAACCCAAGAGTATATAAAATAGTCATCAACAATCACAAGAACATACCATTTACCTCCAAAGGATTGAACACATGAAGGTCCTACGGCGTCAAGATGCAAAAGTTGACCCGGTTCAATTGTCATGGTCATTGTGACAGGAACATGTGAACCTGCAACCATCTTAGCATGTCAACAAGAATAGCACACAATTTCTTTGTCCCCTTTCAGCTTAGGTAGCCCACGTATGCGATCAAGAGCACTAACACGCGTGAGATGATCAAAGCCTACATGACCAAGTCTACGATGCCAAAAATATAAGTCTTTGGAATTATTAGCAACTAGACACCTATGCTTAGAAGAAGACATATCAAAATCAGCTTTAAATACTCTTCCAAACTGATACATGTTAAAAATAAGCTCACTATTTGAATCTACAACTTTGCAGCAATTTTCAGTAAATATAATTACCAAATTTTCATCGAGCAATTGTGAAACAGAAAGCAAGTTGTATTTCAAATTTTTAACAAGTGCCACATCTTTCAAAGTGTAGTGATCATTTACTTTAACTGAACCCTTATAAATTATAGGAGTTGAAGAATTATCGCAAAAGTAACATTTTATACACATTACACAAAAGAGAGAGAGGAGAACCATTATTTGTTACCGGTCATATGGCGTGAGCAACCTGAATCCACAATTCAAATGTTCTCCTTCCTCAAGCGTGTAACCTACATAGAAGCACAATATGTCGATGACTCAATACTGGGGTTAGTCAAAAGGCATTTAGGAATGTAGAACTGAGTCACACGACATGCAGCAGGAAAAACACACGAAAGTTGAGACAAATCAGCAGGTTTATGAGCCAAAGTTTGAGGATTTTTGTACCCAACTACTGACTTACGATGTGTTATATGTGTAGCACGAAAAACAATATGTTTGGAAGCAAACTTTGCATGTTTTTTGACTCGTTACGGCAGGTTGCATGTTCATAACATTCGGTTCAACACGCATAACAAGTTTTGCTTGGTTGTTATGTGATCTAGCAATCATTCTTTCCTATTTCTGCTGTTTAGCTAGTCTATAACAAAAATCTATGACATGAACATCTCTACCACAATAGGTATAATGAAATTTAACTTTGTGTTCATGTCTAGATGAGCAAGCGATATGTTTATTAGAAACTGAATGAAATAGCATCCCTGCAGATTTGAAAACCACTTCTTTATGTTTAGGAACTGTTTGAATGAAATCACTTCCTAATGACTTTATAATTCTAGGTGGATGTGCCTTATCACGAGCATGAGAATCTAAACCTAAACCAGTTTTATCATTGCAAGACTTGGAAGAATTCAGCAGCAAGTTTTGTCCTATGCTTTTGTCCATGTTGAAGCACCTTAGGATGTCTTCTGTATACTTCGAGCTATGTACAAAGGTACCCTCCTTGGTTTGCTTGATTTGCAGCCCCAAAAAGTACGTGAGTTCTCTCATCATACTCATCTCAAATTTTGAACTCATCATACCTGAAAACTTGGACACAAGATCATGAGAAGCACAACCAAAGAAAATATCATCCACATACACTTGAACGAATAATGAGTCATTGCCATGCTTAAGCACAAAAAGAGTTTTATCAACCTTGCTCATGGTAAACCCATTTTCAAGTAAGAATGTTTTTAACCTATCATACAATTAACTAGGGGCTTGTTTGAGACCATACAAGGCTTTGAACAATTTGTAAACATGATTAGGAAAATCTGGATTTTCAAAACCCGGTGGTTGCTTGACATAAATCTCCTCATCTATGTAGCCATTAAAAAAAGCACTTTTAACATCTATTTGAGATAGCTTAAAATCTTTAGATGCAACAAAATCTAACAAAATTCTTATGGCTTCTAATCTAGCAACAAGAGCAAAAGTTTCATCAAAATCTAGACCTTCAACTTGTGTGAAACTTTGAGCAACCAACCTAGCCCTATTCCTAACCACAACCCCATCCTCACTTTGTTTATTTCAAAACACCCATTTAGTTCCAATTAAAGTGTGACCTTGAGGTGGAGGTACAAGTTCCCAAACATTATTTCTTTCAAAATTTTCTAACTCTTCTTGCATGGCAATAACCCAAGATTTATTAGTGAGTGCGTGTGATATATCTTTGGCTTCAACAGAAGCAACAAAAGCAAAATGAGCATGAGAGTTTGAATTGCAAAACCTGGACTGTGTGAGTCGTTCATGCAAGCTTCCAATAATTTATTGTGGAGGATGACTTTGAGAACTCAGAGGGGAGTGGACACTTCACAAGCTTCTTCTTCTTCATGTTCATCATAAATCGATGAGCTTGTGACTTGAGGACGATCTGGACCAGCAATGATTGTCGTCGGTACTGGTTGTGAATCAAAATTAGGAGCTGGACCAATGTCATTAGCTGATGAATTTTCGGGCAGCAACACCACTTCTTCCTCATCTTCAACAAAAATACTCTCCCCTGTAAATATGGATCTGGACCTGCAATATTTGAGTTAGTACTTGAGCTAGCTTCTTCAAAAGAAACCTCACAAGTCTCCACAATTTTGTTAGTGTCAAGTAAAAGCACACAATAGCCTCTAGTATGAGATGGATAACCAAGAAACATGCCATCAACCGATCTAGCTTCAAATTTATCAAGATTACCATGTTTCTTAACAATGCATTTGCAACCAAAGATCCTAAAGTGTGTGACACAAGGCCTATGTCCAAACCGAAGTTCATATGGTGTTTTACCTAGCTTAGCACGCAAGAAAATATGATTTGAAACATAAGAAGCAGTTGCAATTGCATCGGCCTAAAATTTCATAGGAATTTGATATTCAACAAGTATAGTCCTAGCCATCTCAACTAAGGTTTTGTTCTTTCTTTGTACAACACCGTTTTGTTGAGGTACATATGGTGAAGAAAATTGATGATCTATTTCTTTTTCAGCACAAAAATGATCAAAGGATTGATTTTTAAATTCAATTCCATTATCACTTCTAATTGCTCCTAAAGATCTTGGGTGGTCAATTGATAAACTAAGAAATAAAGTTCTAAAGTGACTAAAAGCTTCATTCTTAGATGCCGTAAAATAAACCCAAGAGTATATAGATTAGTCATCAACAATCACAAGAACATACCATTTAGCTCCGAAGGATTGAACACATGAAGGTCCTACGGCGTCAAGATGCAAAAGTTGACCCAATTCAGTTGTGATGGTCATTGTGAGAGGAACATGTGAACCTGCAACTATCTTAGCATGTCTACAAGAAGAGTAAACAATTTCTTTGTCCCCTTTCAGCTTAGGTAGCCCACGTATGCGATCAAGAGCACTAACACACGTGAGATGATCAAAGCCTACATGACCAAGTCTACGATGCCAAAAATATAAGTCTTTGGAATCATTAGCAACTAGATACCTATGCTTAGAAGAAGACATATCAAAATCATCTTTAAAAACTCTTCCAAACCGAGACATGTTAAAAATAAGTTCACTATTTGAATCTACAACTTCGCAGCAATTTTTAGTGACAATAATTTCCAAATTTTCATCTAGCAATTGTGAAACATAAAGCAAGTTGTATTTCAAATTTTTAACAAGTGCCACATCTTTCAAAGTGTAGTGATCATTTACTTTAACCGAACCCTTAGCAATTATAGGAGTTGAAGAATTATTAGCAAAAGTAACATTCTCTACACGTGACACAAAAGAGAGGGAGGAGAACCATTCTTTGTTACCGGTCATATGGCGTGAGCAACCTGAATCCACAATTCAAATGTTCTCCTTCCTCAAGCGTGTAACCTACATAGAAGCACAATACGTTGATGACTCAATACTGGGGTTAGTCAAAATGCATTTAGGAATCTAGAACTGAGTCACACGACATGCAGCAGGAAAAACACACGAAAGCTGAGACAAATTAGCAGGTTTATGAGCCAAAGTTTGAGGATTTTTGTACCCGACTACTGACTTACGATGTGTTATATGTGTAGCACGAAAAACAATATGTTTGGAAGCAAACTTTGCATATTTTTGACTCGTTACAGCAGGTTGCATTAACATTCGGTTCAACACGTGCAACAAGTTTTGCTTGGTTGTTATGTGATCTAGCAATCATTTTTTCCTATTTCTGTTGTTTAGATAGTATATAACAAAAATCTATGACTTGACCATGTCTACCACAGTAGGTACAATGAAATTTAACTTTGTGTTCATGTCTAGATGAGCAAGCGATATGTTTATTAGAAACTGAATGAAATAGCATCCCTGCAGATTTGAAAACCACTTCTTTATGTTTAGGAACTGTTTGAATCAAATCACTTCCTAATGACTTTATAATTCTAGGTGGATGTGCCTTAGCATGAGCATGAGAATCAAAATATAAACCAGTTTTATCATTGCAAGACTTGGAAGAATTCAACAGCAAGTTTAGATTCTTATTTGCATTATAAAACCGATCTAATGTCCTATGCATGACATCAAGTTTGTTGGATAGATCGAGGCAATTTTCACATGAAGTTTTTCCTTTTAATTTGCAATTAGAACAATTATTAACTTCATGAGCACGTAAAGAATTGTTCAAAACAGAAATTTCATCCATAGCATCATGTAGTTTCTTATCAAGATCAACACAAGTAGAACAATGCAAATCAATTGTAGAACAGCTAGCATCTTTCAAGTTTTTATCATTAAGTGCAACAAGCTCTCTGTTCTTTTCAATCTCTAACTCAAGTTTATCAAGTGTGGAGGTGTGCACCCTTCTTAATGAGGACAATTATTCATATATTAAATCACATGAGGAACAAGAATCATCACTAGGAATCAAGAATTTCAAACGATTAATTTTAGATTCTAGTGACTCAATTTTAACAACATTGTCCCTAAGCTTTTTGTCCTTTTTCTTAACTATAACAGTGGCACGAGAAATAACATCACATATTTCTTCGCAAGTAGGACATACCTCTTCATTGTCACTGTTGTGTTCTGTCTCCTCCATACTTGATCTTGACTTGCCCGCCATGAAACACAAATTTGCCAAATCATCTTCATCTTCATCATTTTCGATGTCCACATCGCTCGAGCCAAGTTCTTGAAGTGCGAAGATAAAACTATTCACCAATTGGCGTCCTGTAAAATCCTTCTTTTTCTTGTTGTTGTTTGCAGAGGAGTGCTTCGTCCTTATTTGCTTTTCATCACGGGAAGTAGCACCTGAAAGATTAGGGCAATCCATGCGAAAATGTCCTGTCTTACCACATTCGAAGCATCGTTGAGGTCCGGCACTTCCTCTCCTTCTAGTTCTCACATTTTGCAATGCTTTTGAGAACCGAGTAGAGAAGAGTGCAGGTTCTTCCTTTGGAAACTCTTCAATCTGTTCAAGTGTTAGAGAGGGAAACAAAGCAAGTGTTCCACACGATGAAGATTGGCCGGAGCTAGGCATGTCATGTTGAGAAACAAGTGCAAGAGACTTGCTGGTGTTCTTACGTGAGATTATGTCAATTTCATGAGTTTTCAATTTAGAATATAGAATATCTAAAGTAAGTATACTCATGATAGTAGATTCATGAATAGATGTGACTTTCATCTCCCAAATTAACATGTCTAATGCACTTAGTAATTGCCTAGCATTCTTAGCGTCTAAAAAAATTAACATTGACACTACGCAGATTGCTGAGGATTTTATTAAAGTGAGCAAAGAGATTTTGGATGGACCCACCTGGTTGCATCTCAAAGTGCATGTACTCCTTTTTGAACATGTCTTGCCTTATCTCCTTGATCTTGTTGGATCCTTCATGGTAGTTACAAAGTGCTTTCCACACATCATATGCAGATCGAAGGTGAGCAACACGGTCGAAGTCGCTTTGAGTTAATCCTTGTATGATCAAGTTGCGAGCCTTGTTGTTGCTATTGACATCTCTCATGTTTGTAGCCGTGACTTGATCATTTGACGACATGTCGTAAGGCTTGTACACCTTTTTCCATATTGCGAAGCCTTGTGCTTGGATGAAAGCTTCCATACGTGCCTTCCAAACCTGAAAATCAATACCACTAAAGGCACAAGGTTTTGCAGAGTATTTCTCCATGATCATTTGTCAAAAACACGTGCAAATCACAAAGATTAGAGCACTGTGGCTCTGATACTAATTTTAGGATTGAAGAGCACGTGAAAAGCTACCATAGGCAGGGGGTGAATGGTATATTAAAACTTTTTAGTGGAAGCAACAAAAACCCCTCGATAGAAAATTGATCTATTAAAGAAATCATGTGTGCGACTAATCTAAACATGATCAATCATGACAAAACCTGTATATATTGTGGAGAATCAATCCATGAAGACATGACAACAAGAATCATGAATTGTTTTTGAGAAAAACTCAAGTTACGATCGAAAGATTGAACAAAGGTCAATCTGTTCTACCCGAGAAAAACCAGATCTGCAACAATGCAATGAAACTCGTGTAGATCTAAAACAACAAATCCAATGACCCTGAAATTTTCAAAGACGATAGATAATCAAGTTGTGAATACAACCCAAAAAGAATCACGTTATTTGGAATTGTAAAACTCGAGTTATGATAAAACCACTGAAGCAAGGTAGTGTTATGCAAAAACTCGATGAGAAAGAATTGACAGAAAAAAGTCAGACGAGCAAGGAACAAAAGCTCCTTTAGACTACGAATTTTATTGATCAAAAAGAAAAATGAACATACCCAAAGTCGAGCATCTCGAGCTCTGGCCTCCCTTGCTTATATAACCAGTCCTAAGGTCAACCCAAACCAAACTAGGACTCAAATCCTACTCAGATTCAACCGAAACTTTCCATAACTGCTCAAGACTCTTCTATACGCAGATAGAAGCAATCTTAAGACTTCCAAACACCTTAGGAACATATCCCAAATTCCTAAAACAACTAAACTTTGTGACCCCCACGAAATCCTATTGTAACCAACTCAAATATTTCCATATTTGAGTCAAACCCGACTCAACCGCAGTCTGAGTCCACAATCTACTAGGTTGTACCTTTCCGACCAATTCTTTACGTACACATCTCTTCATCACGCCTAGGAAACATGTAGCCACGTCCATGCACTCCTTGCACACGTGCAAACATCTTCCAACGACGTCCATGATACCTTCATATGCATTGTTCTTGATTCAAACATGTTGCGCAACCTCCTGATCAACTCAACCACAATTCCTCTCAAGCTTGGTTGTTGAACCTCATCTTCTCCCTAAGACTAGTTCAATGGATCCCGTAACCAGCCATTTCTTGAACTCAAGCAACACCTGCACATGAATAAACAATTGATACTGCCGAGCACAAGTCCTCAACTTGACTCTCGTTAGTTATGATAACCTCAACACCTTACGTGAGCACCTCTCATATGCATGTTGCAAACCTTAGCAAGAAGATATCAACCATAACCACCACAACACACCAAAAACTTAGTAAAATAATACTAAGCAAACTTTCCATAGATGTAAAGCAAGTTCGAATCAGTTCAAAGTAAAAGCAGAACCATTGCAATCTAGCATCGGACCTTGCCAAAGCTAACCGGACCTTGAGCCGAAGCTTACCAAAGCTAGCAGGACCTAGCACCGGAGCTTACCTAAGCTAGTATGACCTAGCGCTGGAGCTTACTAAAGCTTAGTCGGACCTAGCACTGGAACATGTCGGACCTAGCCAAAATAAGTCGGACCTAGATAAAGCAAGTCAGACCTTACATCGGAGCTTGTCGGAGCTACCCAAAACAAGCTAGACCTATTGTCGAACCTTGCAGGAACTCGTACCTGGAGTCATACCTTGATGAGATGGGTGTTTTGGCAGAATTCAAAACTTTTATCATCATTTTCATTGTATTCAGCACACATAGGTCTCAAGGAAAGTGGTAAGCCATGCTTGTGGTGTGATAATCTTGGTGCAACATATTTAACAGCAAATCCAGTATTCCATGGCAGGGTGAAACATGTTGAGATTACTACCGTTTTATTAGGGAGAATGTGGTCAATAAAATGATTGAAGTTCGTCATATATCTACAAAAGATCAAGTGGCTGATGGTTTTACGAAAGCCTTGCCAACGATGCTACAAACGAAGTATCAACACAATCTTAACTTGATTAAGTTATGATGAGGGGGGTTGTTAGAAGGAAACTTCAGATATAGTTAGAGTCCATATGATAAACTTCCTAAACCGAGATAGAGTCTGTCGAAGTGTTAATGCGACACATCCCCCGGATCTGCTAAGAAGCAGCCCGTAGAGGTTCTTTGGTTGGCAGGGCTTAGTCCTCTATTGAGTAATCGCGTGTATGAGAGTGTGAGACTGTGGTTTTTATGTGGTTCGGGTCGCAAGAGCGTAACACCCTACTCCACAGTGAGGTTCATTGCTGGTGTGTGTGTGTGTATATGCATAGATTGGGGATCCTTTGTAACAGTGGTGGTCTGGTCCTTTTATAGACAAGGACAGACGCCTTACAAGTGGGGTCCAGGGTCCAACAGGTGGTCTCAGGGCGATCTTATCCTAAAGATCTAAGGCTTCTCGCGTAAGCTTCCTCTGACCACGGCTTGAAGACTCGCCGTCTTGTTGCCTCAGTCGCCAGTGGCCCATGCGTAGTCATTGATGATGGCAGGGAATGTCTCTGTTGCCATAAGCTACCCACTTGGTGGAGTGGGATAGTCCTGCTGCGCCTTCACTAAGATGCGATTGGTCGCAGCGGTCATGACAGTAGGCCTGTGCTGCGTCGTGTGCCTGGGGAAGACGCTAGTCTTCAATTCTTGATTTAGACAACGTGAACCACCCGCTTAACCCCCTCAACCCACCATCTGGGGCAAGTTGTAGGGTACGTGGCAGCTCGGGGGCTAGCCTTCATGAGGGAGGTCGGGTCCTGATCTGCGCACCATGTGGCAGCCCCAGAGCCCGTTCCAGGGCAGAGCAGGGGGTCCGGGGCCGCGGGACACGTGGCGGAGCCGGAGCCCACCTCTGCAGGAGGTGGCATGTCTAGTGCCTCGAACCAAGTGGCAGCACCAGAGCCCTCCCCTATGGGGCAGCGGGATCCCACCCTTGTGGACACGTGGCAGCTTGGGAGATTGTCTCCAAGGGGAAGCTGGATATGGATACTCCGGACCCCATATCTGAGGTATAGGGGTCCTGGCCTTCTAAACATGTGGCGCCCTTGGACCCTGCCTTGGCAGGAAGGCAGGGCTCCTAGGTGGCTTTAGCTTGTGCGCAAAGGTACCCGGTATGCCAGGTATTGACGGTGGCCCTTGGTTCCACCCTCGGGGGAGGCAATGAGCCCGAGGGTGGGTCCCTATCCTTGCTTTCCCAAGCTATCTTTTGATTTTGTCTTGATTAGCCGAAGCGGTGCACACCTCTGTTATCATGGCCACGCGTCCCCCTCTTGTTGAGGGCTCGTAACGATGGTATCTTTGCTTGCTGCAGCTTCTTTATCGCGACGGTTCCCAATACGATTGCTGCACTTCTACTGCTTCCACTTCCGCCTTTATGGGAACCGTCGTGTTGCCTTCTCAGATGGGGGTCCACTCGGGCCAATCTATCTGACAGGGGACTTGGGCCCCACTATCAGGGACACTACGGGTTGAGCAGCGAGTTTTGGCCCCATGCGATTTGCGCGGTGCGCTCAAACGTCAACAGGGTGTTAAAAAGGAAGCCTTTGTGGGAAAAGATGGTTCCTCCCTTATGCACCCCAATGTTTGAGCCTTCGTCTTCCTCCTTGAGCACCCACTCTTTCCCCACCTTTGAGGTTCTTGACTCCTGCTCCAATGGACTCAACCTTGCCTTCTTCCCGTGAAGAGGAAGTAGCGTCGTGAGGCGGCTATTTGGCTGGGAGGACGAGGAGTAGCGGGATCTAATCCATCTTGGCTCCGTGCCTCTGGAGTTGGGGGAGAAAGATATCATATTCTTCAAGTCGTATGCATACTCTGGGTTTGTTCTTCCCGTTTTCCTTCTTCCTGGTGATGCTTCCGGAGGTTCTCGGGCTCCAGCTTCACCACTTGTCGCCGATCTCTCTGGTTGTGGGGGCAGTGTTCTCGCACTTCTGCGAGATGTTTGTCAGGGTGTACCCGTTCATGTAGTTGTTCCAGCAGTTTGTTGTGCTGAGGCGGACTGGGAAGAAGAGCAAGATGAGCTTCCTCGGCGCCTACTTCTTACAGCATCGGTCCAACAACCCTTTCAAGTACATTACCCCTATCTCCACAGCAAAGTGGGCCCACTGGAGGAGCGACTGGGTGATCGTTGCCCACGATGGCATGGTCCTGCCCACCGACTAGCTGGTACTCAAGAAGAAGACATGGGAGGAGCGCCCGGAGTTGGAGCAGGCGTACACCCCAGTGATGGAGAGGATCCGATTTTTGGCGGACCAGGGTTTGTTAGAGCTGATGGTGATGGCAGACTTTGTGCGTCGACGCTGGCCCCCCCTCCAGCATCGTAGCCACCCCGCGTGGCTACACTTCGGGCCGTAGAACGGCACCAAGCTGGTGCGGGGTCGCGACACGAAGTCGACCCCGCAAGAGGTGTTTGATGTAATGTCCAAGGCGTGTGATGACCTGCTGTCTTCTGACGTCTTCAACCTTCCGCGGTCCTATCCGCCACTTTGCTCGGATCGCAAACTTCTGGTGAAGATCCTGAAGGAGATGTCCAACCTGAACGCGCTTGGCCTCGTGCTGTGGCAAGTTGGCAATGCATACCATGGACTGGCCATGGTCGACCCTCCATAGGAGGCTACACCTGCATCAGACGCGCTCTCCGACAGAGGGAAAGGCAAGGTGTCAGTCCCCGACACTGGGAAGGGGAAAGTGCTGGTCCCTGACGTAGGGAAGGGGAAGTCACCGGTGATCAAGGTTGGGAAGGAGAAATTCCCTCGGTGGCCGCCGAGGGTGCCGTCGAGGGTGGTCCTCGCTCCAAGTCAATGTTCGCTGGAGCACCCCTCCTTAGCATCGGGTGTTGACAGTTCTTTGGGAGGAGGCCCAACCCATCAAATGGTGGTTCCACAATCGTCTTTGGCCAGCACACCATCTAAAATCTCCACCACTAGTGCAGTCCAAGTTGCTAAAGAGGGCTCCGGGAGCACTACACCTATGGAGCCCCAGGCCAAGAGGCCTCGGGCCAACATCAGCAACGGCTCCGTAGGAGGCTTTGGGAGTGGCGCCGTTAGAGTCGGTGGGGATACGCTGATGCAGGGTGGTAGCATTGTCGATGGATCCGGTGGAGGCCCGACCAGAGCGACCATGCCTGCCACACCGTCGAAAGGGCCCGCAGCCTTAGAGGCACCGAAGGTTGAGGCTCGCTGGAGCTTCCAAGGAGGTCGGTAAGGAATTCTTACCAATGCTTGCTTCGTTATCTCTCCTGTTCTTCTAGTTTGGGCAGATATTGATTTTGATCTGCAGGTCTACATCAGCTGTTGTGACACCTTTACTGCCAGGGGTATTGTCTCGTAGCGCTGTGAAGTCGGCCTAGGGGGCTACGGCTGCACCGGCGGACCAGACCACCAAGCCGACACAGAGGAGTGTTGCTATGACGTCCGCGCGTGGCATGGGTAGTGAAGCATCTTTGGCCGCCGTGCAGGAGGCACCTTCTGCTATTGTACCGGAGGCAATGCCGGAGTCGGCTCAGCGGGCTGAGGGCCTAGCCTCCGCGGCTGCAGATCCGGCGGGTGGCTCCTTGAGCGAAGGTGGTGCTGCCACTTCGGGTAGTACCACAACTTTCGCTCAATCCCCGGGGACAAGATCCCCGGGGACAAGGTCCCCGGTACTAGTGGTATCGCATTCACCGCCACAGGAGGAAGAGGTTCCCGAGATGATCACCGGGCGGCCTTCCATAACTTCGGCGCAGCCAGAGCGCCTCTCCGACGTCATGGACTTGGTGCGGTCCATTATCAACCTAGTGCAATCCAACCTCCGGCGGGCTCAGGGGGCCCTTGCCGCAGAGTGGGAGAAGCTGCATGCTGAGGGCGAGCACCTCCGAGCCTGGGAGGACGTTTTGAGGTCCATGATCACCGAGGCGAAGGCGAACTTCCAGAAGGAGAGTGAGGAGCTGGAGTTGAGGCACCGCCTGGCGAAGGCCATGGATGCAATGTCCCAGAATATTTTGGCCAACGCCAAGGTAGCCAATGACATGGATGACGCCCGCCTGCGTGCCCTTGAAGAGGTTCGAGAGGCCCTGGGTCACTGCAAAGCCGCTGTTGCCGAGCGGGAGGCTGCTGTGGCCGATCAAGAGGTGGCGGCCTAGGCGATGATGACTCGGGCTGCGGTAGATTGGGATAGGCTGCAGTCTCACATCGAAGAACTTGAGTTTTAGGAGAGCAATCTGGCGCAGGACTGGGAGAAGCACCTAGACGAGCACCAAGAACTCCTCCTGCTGGAGCTTGATGTTCGATCTCAGGAACAGTCTTCGAAGCGTCGCGCCCGGGAGCTCGATCTACAGGAGCGTCAGCTGACCCAACGTCTGGAAGCCGAGGGTAGGGCGGTGGTGAAGACAGTGGCATCCCATGTTTTGGTGTGCTACCGGAGTCAGTACCCTGAGATGCCACTGGAGTCGGTTTTCGAAGGCCTCATCGAGGAGCGTGAGGAGACAACAATGGCGGAGGTCAAGGATGCCGCCAAACATGTCATCACACTTTCGCCAGGGATTGAAGTCAGCGGCCTGTCTTTGTATCCGGGGTTCGCCCCTTTGTAAATATTCTTCAATGAATTTGACTTTTTGTTTGGTTTCTTGTCTTTTCTTGTGCTTCTCAAACTGTTGCTCCGAGTCCTTAGCTGTGTAAGGGCTTGAAGAACTTTTGCTGAGTTCATTAGTTTTTGAGGGACCAACGATCGCATAGTTGACATGGCCGATTCGTCGTCAGTTGGCGTCCTGCCTATGGAATCCCCTTAGAGGCCCCCTGGTAGATGTGGCTAGGTGGCTGCGCATACCTAGCACTTGACTATAGGATGTCTTCGACGGGCCCCTAGCAGAGCGGGGTAGTTTGAGCAGGTGACCTCGATGTGGCCCCTCCAGGCTGCTTTTCTGAGTGGAGACGTCAATGGCAGGCTCCCTAGGTGGAGTCGGAGTTGGCTGCTCTAGTGTTTCCCACCATGATCGCAGAAACATCGATGGCAGGCCCCTTGGGAGGTGCCAGGGCTGGCTGCTTCAGCGTTACCCACCATCGTCGTTGAGTCGTCGATGGCAAGCCCCTTGAGTGATGCTGGAGCTGACTGCTTTGACGTTACCCACCATTGTCGTAGAGTCGTCGACGGCAGGCCCCATAGGAGGTGCTGGAGCTAGCCGCTCTTATGTTGCCCACCATTGTCATTGAGACGTCGATGGCAAGCCCCTTGGGTGGTGCCAGAGCTGGTTGCTCCAGCGTCGCCCACCATTGTCGTAGAGTCGTCGACGGCAGGCCCCCTCAGAGGTGCTGGAGTTGGTTGCTCCGGTGTCGCCCACCATTGTTGCTGAGACATCGATGGGAGGCCCCCTAGATTGTGTCGGAGCTGGCTGCTCCAGCGTCGCCCACCATCGTCGTTGAGTTGTCGACGGCAGGCCTCTGTTGTACAGGCTACCACAAGAAAACCCTGTTAGCAAAAAGAGCAGGGCAGGAGAGTGTACTCACTTATCAACGCTTGTTGCTATCGCCAACATGCTGGGACATTGACGGCAGGCCCCTTGGGTGGTGCTAGAGATGGTTGCTCTAGCACCACCCACCATCTTTATTGAGTCGTTGGTGGCAGGCCCCTTGGATGATGCCAAAGCTAGTTGCTCCGGCGTCGCCCACCATAGTCGTAGAGTCGTCGACGACAGGCCCCCTAAGAGGTGCCAGAGCTGGCTGCTCCAACGTCGCCCACCATCGTTGTTGAGTTGTCGACAGCGGGCTCCTTGGGAGGTGCCGGAGCTGGCTACTCTGGCATCGCCCACCATCGTCGTTGAGTCATCAACGGCAGGCCCCTTGGGAGGTGCCAGAGCTGGCTGCTCCGGCGTCGTCCACCACCAATGTGTAGCAATTCGACGATAGGATCCTAGTGTACATGTACCACAAGAGAACTCTGTTAGCAACAAGAGCTGGGCAGGAGAGTGTACTCACTTATTAGTGCTTGTTACTGTCATCAACATGCTGGGACGTCGACGGTAGGCCCCTTGGGTGGTGCTAGAGCTGGCTATCCTGCACACACGATAAAGGAGGGACTGGTTTGCTTGCCAGTTTTACCTGTTCCTCTTCCTTAGCTTTTTCATGTCTTACTGTCTTGAGCAGACACACGAGACTTGGGTAATTCAATGTGTTAGTGCTTCGAGGTCCGGCTTCCGTCGTCCTTAGGTTGCGATCATTCCGGCCCGCAGTACTCGGCCATAGTGCTGAGAGGCAGCGCGGGCGTGTTTAGGGTACAGGACCAGACTAAGCAGTTCAAACATCCTAGACCTCCGGCTTGGCTTAGGCCTTTCCTGGGAGGCCATCTAGCTTCATAGAACTCCAAGGACGGGGGTAGCCGTGAGAACCCCTCACACACTGCAGGTACCTCAAGCAAGCCCGCCTGTAGTAGGATTGCATGAATCCATCAAGGGTGAGATACAGAGTGTACAACCACGTATATGAAGGAAATATACAGTAAACGAGTATAGCATGGTTGATTATTAAGTTAGCAAGTAATTAAATGAACATTGTTAGGGAAACATGAAGTAAGACATTGATTCTTATATATCAGTATTCATAGGAGGAGACAAACTTTTACAAAAGAGGGCAACTGCTTGCTTCCAGATGTCGAGGGAGGCAGGGTGCACAGGCTTAGCGTTCAGGACCAGGCTAAGCTGACTGCGCACTCTAGACCTGATCCTCCCGGAGCTTGGTTGTCCTAAATGCTGCTCCTAGACTCTATGAAAAAACTTTACACTGTCCTACTAAGCTAATATTAACATATAGGGGTGCCCAGAGCTTCGAGGATAGCTGCGGCAGTTGTCGGGCAATTCGTCGATGATAGCTACCAGTGGGGCGATGAGCGGGCACTGTGCTTTCTGCATCGGCCCCCCGCCTTGCGGGTGGTCTGAGCAGAGTTGGAACTGATCTTGATAGCTTTGACGGGAGCGTCGGTGCTGTCGAAAGGCTGCAGACGGGGTGCAGCGGGTGAGCCACGCTGGCGCGAGCTCGACGGAGTCTGACTTGGTCCAGCGCCGCCCTGGGCTGGTGCTGGGTCTGCTGTGAAGGCTTGGAGCTTGTCCAAGGCTCCGCAGCAGTGCGGTCTCTACGGATCCTGAGGACGTCGGAGGTACAAGCCGGGCCTACTGATGATGGCATTGAAGGGGAGGTTGACGTCCGCAATGTCGAACAGGATGCTATCAGTCCTGTAGTTGTTGGGTGTCCTAAAGGTCACCCGGAGGTTGACGTTGCCGTACGAGATGATATTTCCTGGCCCCACCCCCGAGAATGAGCTGGAGGGGCTGAGCTTGGACACAAGGATATGCAGCTGATCGAAGGTCGCACGTTTGATGAGGTTGAGGCTGACCCCTTCATCTATTAAGACGTAGTGGAGCATGACGTTGGCAATGGTGGGGCAACCAGGAGAGGCACTATCTTGGCTCCTGCCATGTTCTTGGGGGAGTTGGAGGCATAGAAGTTGATCGGCGTCTCCTTCCACTTGTGGTGCAGCACTGGAGTGGGAGCAGGGGCTATCAAAGCCATTGCTCGGCGTAGGGTCTTGATAGTGTTCCGAGACACTGTATCCCAAAACCCCCCGAAGATGACATGGACAGTCTTGCGACGCTCGTGGTCGCTGCTGGCGTCAGAGTCCTAGTCTAGGTGGACCACCTTGATGGACCGTTCCTTCTTCTAGTGCTCCATCTCCTCATCATCGTCGACCTTGTGGTCGACCTTCTGCTTGCCCTCCCGTAGGCGGAAGGGGGCGCTGTCGGAACACTGTTGTGCTGGTTCTTGTTATTGCTTGGTGCATCTCTTGATCTCCCGACACTCACTCGTGGTGTGGTCGCGAGTCTTGTGCAACGGGATGGGCTCGACGCCGTCCTCAGCAGCAGGTTGCTGACGTGGACATTTGTTGGAGCATGGGCACCACCCGTCGTTGCTGCTGCGGCGACAGGTGACCCATGCAATGGCTTGTTCTGGCTGCCACCCTGGTTCTTGTTCTTCTTTTTGCCGCTACGAGGGGTAACAACACCTTCGCCGGTCTGGCCAACTCCACTCACTTTGGGGCGGGCTGGGTGTGCCAGTCACAACCTTCTGCGACCCTGGTGCACCATTTGATAATGGAGAAGAGCTCGGAGACATCTTGCACGTTGTGCGTGGCTAGCTTCTCGAGCATCTTCTTGTCACGCGCTCCCTACCGAAATGCCACTATGACAGAAGCATTCGGGATGTTGGGGATGGAGTTGCGTACCTAGGAGAAACGTTGTATGTATGACACCAAAGTCTCCTTGAGTTGCTGGCGCATGGCCTAGAGGTATAGATCGGTACCGGGGCGCGTGTAGGAGCTATCGAAAGTTCGCTGAGACATGTACTGCTGCTGTAGCACCTGCTGCACAAAATGCTGCGGGGGGGGGGGGGGGGGGTTGGGGGCGGGGGCAGTCGACCCCATATAATCCTGGTGAGACGATAGTGGCGGAGGGTTTACCTGCGGTGCTCCTCGGATGGATGACGCCTCCTGCTTAGGCCCTTGAGGGCTGTACTCGGTGTCAAGATTTAGCCGTCTCTCCCGCTGTCGCTCGATGATGATGTAACCATCTATCGGAGCTTGACGGCGTCAAGCTCGACCCTCAGGTCCTCCGTGCGGATCTGACCAGCGCTAGCCAGCCTGGTGGAGCGGGAGTTGAAGGTGTGACAGTCTATGGATGGCATGCGCGATAGCGACACGTGACGCCTACCTCTTTTGGGGTAGTTGATGGCCGCAACGACGAAGTGGTTGATGTCCTGGACCTATTGCTGAGTCGCTCCCTGGGAAGCGTTCAAGGACGGTGGGTGGTGGAGAAGGGCTCTGGCTACTGCCAGAGCACTCTTCGGACTTGCATCCAGCGGCTATGGGGGCGCTGGCTAGGCCGGGTTGTGCCTGAAGGCGCCACCCTGGCCAGCTGCATCTGCATGGGGGCGTGATGGACAAGAGTGTGCTGCTCGTGCGATGGATTTGGTCATGGAACCGCGGCCTCAGAAACCGCCATCCATGGGCTTGATGAACACCATTGCGGTGACAGCGCAACCACTTTTTTTGAGGGAAAAAACCCCTACTTGGTGCACCAAATGTTGAATTGTTAATGCGACACTTCCCCCGGATCTGCTAAGGTGCAGCCCGCGGAGGTTCTTTGATTGGTAGGGCTTGGTCCACTATCGAGTGATCGTGCGTATGAGAGTGTGAGACTATGGTTTTTTACATGGTTCGGGCAGAAAGAGTGTAACACCCTACTCCATGGTGAGGTTGTATTGCTGGTGTGTGTGTGTGTGTGTGTGTGTGTGCGTGCGTAGGTTGGGGATCCCTTGTAATAGTGGCGGTCTGGTCCTTTTATAGACAAGGCCAAACGCCTTACAAGTGGGGTCCGTGGCCTGACAGGTGGTCCCGGAGCGATCTTATCCTAAAGATCTAAGGCTTCTCGCATAAGCTTCCTCTGACCGCAGCTTGAAGACTCATTGTATTGCTGCCTCAGTCGCCAGTTGCCCATGCGTAGTCCTTGATGATGGAAGAGAATGTCCCGTCCAACTATCTCTGTCACCGTAAGCTACCCACTTGGCAGAGTGGGGTAGGCCTACGACGCCTTCACTGTGATGCAATTAGGCGCAGCGGTACCTGACAGTAGGCGCGCACCGCATCGTGCGCCTGGGGAAGACACGAGTCTTCAATGCTTGATTTAGACAAGGCGCACTGCCCTCTTAACTCCCGCAACCCACCATCTGGGGCAAGTTAGAAGGTAAGTGGCAGCTCGGGGGCTAGCCTCTACGGGGGAGGCCGGGTCCCGATCCGTGGACCACGTGGCAGCCCCGGAGCCCGTTTTTGGGCGGTGCAGGGGGTCCGGGGCCGCAGGACACAAGGCGGAGCTGGAGCTCGCCTCTGCGGGAGGTGGCTTGTCTAGTGCCTCGAACCAAGTGGCAGCACCGGAGCCCTCCCCTATGGGGGAGCGGGATCCCGTCCTGCTAGACACGTGGCCGCTTGGGAGCTTGTCTCCAAGGGGGGGGGGCTGGATTTTCCCTTGGGTCCATGTGGATACTCCAGACCCCGTATCTGAGGTGGAGGGGTCCTGGCCTTCTAGACACGTGGCGCAGTTGGACCCTGCCTTGGCAAGAAGGCAGGACTCCTAGGCGGCTTTAGCTTGTGCGCGAGGGTACCCGGTATGCCGGGTACTGACAGAGTCAATCATGTATAGGAAACAAACTCAGTTATGGTGATGTAATGTAAACAGGATGTGTACACATCTCCCTGGTTATAAATACAAATGTGCAGGCTCGAGTTGGGGCTAAGACGCTTTACCAAACTTTATACTCACCCCTATTTTTCACTCTCCAACAGACTATGCATGTCACATCTTCATTTTGCCCGCAGTGTCTCCCGGCCTGCAAATTTAAAGAAGCGAGGAGGGCAAGGCAAACCTCTTCTTCCTCCCCGTCCCCCTCCCCCCACCCACCCCCGCTCAAGGCTCTCCTCCCCAGTGGGTACGCCTGCTCCCCGCGTCGATCCTACCAGCCCAAACCTATGCGACGATGGCGAGCTAGGTCACTCAACAATGGCGATGATTAACGATGAACACTCAAGCTTTGTGCTACGAACGCGACAGCTTTTTGACTCTTCGATCTTGCTATTTAAAGGAAAATACACCACAAAAGTTTCGGTAACACACCAGCAGAGCGGCTGAGCTAGCCTCATGCCCTCCACTACCATCGCCATGGCCGCCATGACCAGGAATTCAGTCCACGACACGCACACGACTCGAACACACGCACGCCACGATGCGAACACATGCACGTCGTGACCCCTAGCTCGCTAGACGCACCCACGCAGACACGGTCGTCTGATCCGGGCTGAACGGGATATATGAAACTGTAGGATCGAAGAGCACGTGTAAAGCTACCAGAGGGGGGGTGAATGGTAGATTAAAACTTTTCAGCAGAAGCAACAAAACACCCCTCGGCAGAAAACTGATCTGTTAAAGAAACCATGTGTTGCAACTAATCTAAACATGTTCAACTGTGACAAAACTAGTATAGATTGCAGAGAATCAAGTCACGAAGACGTTACAACAAGAATCACGAAAATCCGTCGAGAGAAACTCAAGTTACGATCAAAAGATCGAACAAAGGTCAATATGTCCTACCCGAGAAAAATAGTTCTGGAACACTGCAAAGAAACTCGTGTAGATCAGAAACCACAAATTCAATGATCGTTGAATTTTCACAGATGATATAAAATCAAGTTTTGAAGACAACCCAAGAAGAATCACGTTAGTCGGATCTGTAAAACTCGAGTTATGATAAAACCACCAAAGAAAGGTAGTGTTGTGCAGAAACTCCACGAGAAAGACTTGACGAAACAAGTCGGACGAACAAGGAACAAAAGCTCCTTTAGACTACGAATTTTATTGATCAAAACTCACAAGGAACAGCCCCAAAGTCGTCTACCTTGAGTTCTGGCCTCCCTTTCTTATAAAACCAGCCCTTAGATCAACCCAAAAGTAACTCGGACTCTAATCCTACTCAATTCACGAATCGAGACTTTCCATAACTGCTCAAGACTCTTCTATACGTAGATAGAAGCAATCTTAAGACTTCCAAACACCTCAGGAACGTATCCCACATTCCTAAAACCACTCAAATTTGTGACCCACACAAAATCCTATCATAACCAACTCAAAACTCTCTATATTTGAGTCAAACACGACTTAGCCGCAGCCTAACTCCATAACCTAGTCGGTTGGACCTTTCCGACCATTTTTTTACGTCGACACCTCTTCATCACGCCTCGGAACCATATAGCCACGTCCATGCACCCCTTGCACACGTGCAAACATCTTCCAACGACATCCACAATATCTTCATATGCATTGTTCTTGATTCAAACATGCTGCGCAACCTCCTGATCAACTCAACCACAATTCCTCCTGAACTTGGTTGTTGAACCTCATCTTCTCCCTAAGACTAGTTCAATAGACCCCGTCACCAGCCATGTCTTGAACTCAAGCAACAACTGCACATGAATAAACAATCGGTACTTTTGAGCACAAGTCCTCGAGTTGACTCACGTTAGTTCCGAAACCACAACACCTTACATGAGAACCTCACATAAGTATGTTGCAAACCTTAGCAAAAAGATATCAGACATAACCAACAAAACACACCAAAAACTTAGTAAAAGAAAAAGTAAGCAATAATCCAAAAAGCAAGTTCAAAACATTTTAAATTAAAAGCAGAACCACTGCGATCAACCTTCGAACCTTGCCAAAGCTAACTGGACCTTGAACCAGAGCTTACCAAAACTAACATCTTGTAGCGTCGGAACTTACCAAAGCTAGCAGGACCTAGCGCCGGAGCTAACCAAAGCTAGTCGGACCTAGCGCCGGAGCTTACCAAAGCTAGTCAGACCTAGAGCTGGAGCTAACCAAAGCTAGTCGGACCTTACGTCGGATCTTGCCGGAGCTACCCAAAACAAGTCGAACCTTGCTGGAGCTCGGACCTAGATTCGAACCTTGATGATAAAGGTGTTTTGGTAGTATTCAAAACTTTTATTGCCATAGCCAATGTATTCAGCACACATATGTCTCACAATCTCCCCCTTGATGAATGCATTGGCAACACCACTTAAAATCCGAACATTGGCTTATTCACATGAAAAGGTTTCAAAACAATTTCTCTCCCTTTTTGAAAATCAAATGAGATAGAAATAAATTTCTGCCCCTATACTTATTTCTCCCCTTGCATACTGCTCCCCCTTTGACAATGTATTCAACAAGGTACAAAAAAGAAATTTTAATTTGCTATGAGCACATTATAACATATACATATAGAAAAAAATCTCATCCAAGTAATACTATCAAGTAACTTACACTATCACAATAATTAGATACATAAAGTAGTGTAAGCCAGGCTAGAGATCAAATGTAATTTTCAATTTAAGCAAGTCATGATCTCACAAACTTAACTATTTCAAAACCTGAAGGCATGATACTTGTTGCTGCAATTTTTTTAAGAACAAATTTTGATCATATGAAATTTGCAAGAGATTATATGCACATCTTCCTTATTCTAACCAACCAAACCAAGTCTATGTCATTTGACAATCAGAAGCTTAAGGACATGGTTTTAGTCATACACAACTTCTTCCAAGTTCATATCTAAGTGCAATGATAAGCCATCTCAAAAGAAGAAGTGTGATGCATGCATATTCTCTTGATCTTTTCTCTTTTTTTTTTTCATTTGAAAATAAAAGCTCAACATGTGGATAGTTGATTGATTAATTTTTCATTATTAAAAGCACTTGTGAGCATGCAACAAGTTCAAAACAGCAAGAAAGTTCGATCATGATCAGATTTAGTATAAGTAATTATTCCAATTACTAGTCATGGCAAAAACTACAAAATGTATACATGAGTAATATAGTAAGAACTTCCAGCATGTAAAAGGAATCACAAAGTTATATATGTATGAAATACTATGCTCATATTATTTTAAATTCAGATTCAAACATAAATTTCTGAAGTTTCAAAACTCCCCCTCAATTTAAGCCATGAGGATGCATAACCCCTATTTCATTACGAATGTAACAAAAACGAGTGAAATCCAAAGGTTTTGTAAAAATGTCAGCCAACTGTTGTTCGGTATCTACATGGTGAAGCACAATGTTTCCTTTTCAACATTATCACAGAGAAAGTTATACCTAATGTCAATGTGCTTAGTTCTAGAATGTTGCACGATGTTTTTAACAATGCAAATTGCACTAGTGTTATCACAAAACAGTGGAACACTATCTAGATTAACCCCATAGTCCTTAAGTGTTTGAACAATCCAGAGAATTTGTGAGCAAGCACTAGCAGCAGCTACATATTCAGATTCGGCTATGGATTGTTGAAAGCATCTAGGCCCCCATGAGGTATGGTTTCGGTGATTAATGACAACTGTTGGATATTACTAATGGATTTGTGGATGCAAGGTCTCTTATATCACTCATCACAATCAAATGAAATCTATATGAATATCATCTACTGCTCATTGGATATAATTGGAGACCCCTAAGCAATCATTCTATGAGGTCAATCCATTTTTATGAAGATTAGAAGTAAAAGCTCATATGTGAAAATTATTCAACCAAAATTGACAGCACTCAATGCTTGATAATCATTAGAAAAATATTTCAAACCAATGTATAAGAGGTCATCCAAGAAAATTCCAAAAGAATCACTTAGAACTACTCGAGGCAAACAAAATCAACTCACCGGATCAACCGATGTTTCCAGAAAATAACACATCGGTCGAGTTAGTTTAGTAGAAGAAGAAGACATCATAACTAAGTACTCACTGGATCATCTGACAATGAAGGGAATGTTACATCGATGCATCAGTATAGTAAGCAATCTCCCTGGACCAAGTGTAACACCGGACCATCCGATGTACAACTATAAACACATCGGTTAATCACTCCAGTAAGCATTAATTCTGAACAAATTCTGGATGAAGTGCCACCAGAACATCCGATGAGAAGGAAAGTGAAACATCAGTCTAACAACGGTCATATCTGACACAGTGACATCAGCTAATTTGGATTCAACTGATGATAACTGAAGGGAGAACATCGAATCATCCGGTGTTCGCAGAACAGTGATGTCAGCCTACTTTTCCAATGGCTATTTCGTGGAGGCTGGCTATTTATACCCCTTCAACCAGTCTATTCGACAAGTTTTGACAACCATAGCTACTCTACACATTCTCAAGCATTCAAGACATTGAGCTACCACTTCTACATCATCTACACCACTTACACACCAAGAGATAGGCTAGAACTTGCTAGAGGTAGTACTTGTGTGCCTCCATTCTTGGTGATTGGAGTCTCTAGTGTAGTGAGAGCTGTAAGGGAGTGTCCTTTGGTGATTGTATTGGAGAGATCCTTCCGGAGCTTGCCAAGACGGTTGTGGAAGCCCGGAGGATTCAACTTGTACAAGGCTTGAGCTCCACCTTGCCGAGGTTGGCAAACGGAGAAGTATAGTGAAGATCCCTAGCCTCGGTGACTTGGGAGTGGCTATACCCTTTGGTGGGTGCCACAACGTGGATGTAGGGAGATCTTGATGATCTTGCTGAACCACGGGATAAATCTCCGTGTCTTCGTGTCTCCACGGGAGTTTGCGCTTTCTTCCTCTCCCCTTACACTTATGCATTTCATATATCACAAAGTCACTATTCACTTGACTGCTTAGGTTGTTTGCATAGGGAATTGGGCTTTTAGTAATTAAGTTTTATTGCTTTAATTTTTGAAAAGAAGCCCAATTCACCCCCCTCTTGGGCATTCAATCCTTACAATTGGTATCAGAGCAAGGTTGCTCATTGGATCATTCTAGCTTCACCGCTAGAGAGCTAAAATGGCCAAGAATGGGGGTTCGGTTCTTATCTTTGAGGGCAAGAACTTTTCCTATTGGAAATCACACATGCGTGCTTATCTAGAGGCTATTGCTCCCGAGGTATGGGAAGCGACCCATGCGGGGTTTGCTGAGCATAATTATGTTGGTGATCAAATCAAGCGGGATGCTAAAGCTAGAAATGCAATTTATGAATGCATTAGTCAAGATGTATTTGCTAGGATTGCTAGCAAAGAGAAAGCTTGTGAAATTTGGGCTTGCTTGATTGAAATCCATGAGGGTTCTTCTCGTGTCAAAGAACTAAAATATCATATGCTTAAAGCCAAATATGAAGAGTTCAAAATGCTACCTCATGAAAATGTCAATGAAATGTTTTCTCGCTTGAATGTGCTTATTAAGGAAATTAATGCTCTTGAAATTGCTTCTCTTGGCAAGGGACTCATCAATCACAAGATTATTATGCTCCTTCCTAATCCAAAGTACAACATCATCAACTCCATGCTTCAAAAAGAATCTCTTAATCACATTGAAGTTTCAGAACTTATTGGAGAGATTCACACTCACGGGATGAGTGTACTTGGGATGATGGAGCAATCATCTTCAAAGACAATTGCTCTAAAGGCCTCCACCAAGAAAACAAGTCTCAAGAAAAAGAAAGTGGTTGATCCCAGCTCAAGTGAAGAAGAGCAAGCATCAAGTGAAGATGACGATGATGAGATTGCTTTGATGATGAGAAAGTTCTCTCGCTTGAACTCCAAAATTTCCAAGAAGGGATACACCTTTGATCCCAAGAAGAAAGCTTTTCTACCAAGGAGAGATGACAACAAGACTTGCTACAATTGTGGTGATCAAGGCCACATCTCCTATAATTGTCCAAAACCGGACAAAAGAAGAGAGAACCACAAGGGCAAGCATCGCAACCTTGAAGATAGTGAAGATGATGAAGAAGAGGTCAAGCCCGAACCAAGATCCTTTTGGAAGAAGAAACATGACAAGGGCAAGAAGGCAAAACGCTTCTCAAATAAGAGAAAAGGACCACAAAAGGTGTTCATGTGTGAGGCAAATGAATGGATTACCGATGAAGAATCAAGTGATGAAGAGAGTGAAGCGGAAGAAGAAAGTTTGGCCGGCCTTGCCATTGCCAACAATGATGACTCATCTCTTCATCCACCTCCCATGTGCCTCATGGCTAAAGGTAACACCAAGGTATGTGATGACTCTAGCGATGATGAGCTTTCCCCCGATGATTTAACTTCATTAATAAATGAATACCACACTATCATTAAGAGGGAAAAGAGTAAGGTCAAGGCTCTTGAAGAAACTCGTGCTAAGCTTGAGAGTGCTAACCTTGATTTGCTTGACAAGTATGAAAGCATACTTAAGGAGCATGACACGCTCAAATCTAATGTCAAGCAAATTGAGGAGGATAAGGCTAAAATCAATCTAGATCACCATGAGCTTGACTTAGCACACCAAGCACTCTTGGGAAAACACAATGAGTTAATCCAAGAGCATCAAGTACTTAACCTTGCTTATGAAGCTCTTGATCAAGAATTGAAAAATATAAAGAAACAAACTCTTAATGATAAGGTATCTATTAATTCTCATGCCACTAATGTCTTGCATAAGTCTTTGCCTTTGAAAGAGAATGCTAGGGAGAAGGACTTGTTGGAAGAAATTGAAAGTCTCCGCACTAGTGTAGGAAGAATATCTAAAGGAGAAGTCAAGCACAAGGAAATCCTCTTCCAACAAGCAAAGGCCTTCAATAAGAGAGGACTTGGATCCTTCCCGGTGCCTAACAAAGGAAAGGTGCCCTCACCGGAGCTTAGAACCGGTCACCATACAAGGGAGTGTCCTCTTCCTAATCGGACTTCTCCAAAATTTCCTACTAACTACAAGTCTACTTTCAATGATCATTATTATCTCTTGAGTAAAGTAGATGGCAAGGTGAAGGCAAGGTTCATTGGCAAGGACATAAAGGGCATGAAGGGGAAGCTCCCCAAGTAACTTTGGGTCCCAAAAACACTTGTATCACACATACAAGGACCTAAGTTTGCTTGGGTGCCTAAAGTCAAAAATTGAATTCATGTGTGCAGGTGAACTACAAAGCCGGAGGAAAGCATTGGGTACTCGATGGCGGGTGCACTCAACATATGACCGGCAACGATGGTATGTTCACCACCATAGAAAACCCCGACAATCATGAACAAGTCACCTTTGGTGATAACTCTAAGGGGAAGATAATTGGTTTAGGTAAGATTGCAATTTCAAATGATTTATCTATTTCAAATGTATTGTATGTTAAATCACTTAGCTTTAATTTACTTTCTATTGCACAACTATGTGATCTTGGACTAACGTGCACATTTAGCAAAAATGATGTTGTTGTGACTAGTGAAACAAGCCAAGAACTAATCTTCAAAGGATTTTGGCATGGACATCTTTACCTAGTAGACTTCTCCAACAAGGATGCTAGCTTGACCACTTTTCTTTTCACTAAGACGAGTTTGGGTTGGCTATGGCATCGACGCATAGCGCACATTGGAATGAGCAAGCTCAAGAAGTCATTCAAGCTTGGGATGGTGACCGGCGTGAAGGATGTCACATTTGAGAAGAACAAGCTTTGTAGCACTTGTCAAGCCGGGAAACAAGTTTCTTCTCACCACCCGATGAAGACAATGGTGTCAACCTACAAGCCACTTGAGTTGCTCCACATGGACCTCTTCGGACCGTCCACATATCAAAGTCTTGGCGGTAACCTCTATTGTCTTGTTATAGTTGATGACTACTCTCGCTATGCTTGGACTTTGTTTCTAGGTGACAAGAGTGAAACTCCGAAAGTGTTCAAGACCTTCGATAACCGTGCTCAAAGGGAATTTCAACTTCCCATCATCAAGGTCCGGAGTGACAATGGAACCGAATTCAAGAACTACAACATTGGGGAGTGGTGTGATCGTGAAGGCGTGAAGCATGAGTTTTCGGCCACATACACTCCTCAACAAAATGGTGTCGTTGAAAGGAAGAACAAGACTCTCATCACTCTTGCACGAGCAATGCTTGATGACTATGGCACGTTCGAGAAGTTTTGGGCCAAAGCAATCAACACGGCGTGCCACGCCGCAAATCGGGTCTACCTACATCAACTACTTCAAAAGACCCCGTACGAACTTCTCATTGGGAGAAAGCCCAACATCTCCTATTTTCAAGTCTTTGGGTGCAAGTGCTACATCTACCACAAGAAAAGGCTCGGTAAGTTCGAAAGAATATGTGATGTTGGTATATTTCTTGGTTATGCATCAAACTCAAAAGCATATCGAGTATTCAACCAAACCTCCGGTTTAGTTGAGGAAAGTTGTGATGTTCAGTCTGATGAAACTAATGGCTCCCAAGAGGAGAGTTTTGGTCATGATGACATAGATGATGAGCCTCTACGAGAAGCTATGAAGAACATGACCATTGGTGACATCAAGCCAAAAGTTGAGGAGAGCCATGATCAAGGGGGAGCTTCAAGTTCCAACATCAACACATCTATGGCGCCTCAAGTTGACGAAGAAGAGAAAGATGATCCATTGCCGACACAAGATTCACAAGCCACACGACATCAAGAAGAAGAACAAGTCCATGATCAAGTCCCACCACAAGAAGAGCAACACGCATCACCACTGCCAAGTGCTTCACAACCACTCATGAGGCATGGACGTATCTCCAAGGCGCATCCAATTGACCAAAACATCGGAAGTCCGTCAAGGGGAGTAAGTACACGCTCTCGCCATTTCGCTACGTTTTGTGAGCACTACTCGTTTGTTTCATGTGTAGAACCCACTCACATTGAGTAAGAACTCCAAGATCCAAATTGGGTGATGGCCATGCAAGAAGAACTCAACAACTTCATCCGCAATGAAGTTTGGGTGTTGGAGGAGCGACCAAAGGACAAGAACGTCATCGGAACAAAGTGGGTGTACCGCAAGAAACAAGATGAGAACGGCGTTGTGGTCCGCAACAAGGCAAGACTTGTGGCCAAGGGTTTCTCGCAAGTTGAAGGACTAGACTTTGGGGAGACATTTGCTCCGGTCGCCTGACTAGAAGCCATCCGTATACTTCTTGCCTTTGCATCAAATCATAACATAAAGCTTTATCAAATGGATGTGAAAAGTACCTTTCATAATGGTTATATTAACGAGCTTGTCTATGTTGAACAACCTCCCGGGTTTGAAGATCCGAGGAATCCTAATCATGTGTTTAGGTTGCACAAGGTGCTCTACGGGCTCAAGCAAGCACCTAGAGCGTGGTATGAACGACTACGGGATTTCTTGATCATGCAAGGATTCAAGATCGGGAGGGTGGACACTACACTCTTCACCAAAGACATCAATGGAGAATTATTTATTTGTCAAATTTATGTCGATGATATTATTTTTGGTTCAACTAACGAAGCTCTTAGCCATGAGTTTGGCAAAATGATGTCTAGGGAATTCGAGACGTCGATGATTGGAGAGCTCAACTTCTTCCTTGGATTTCAAATCAAGCAACTTCGAGAGGGGACCTTCATCTATCGAGAAAAGTATACCAATGACATCTTGAAGAAATTTGAGATGGGAGATTGTAGCTCAAGAAGTACTCCAATGGAAACAAATTGTCATCTCGACGCGGATAAGGACGGTAAACCTATTGACCAATCTAATTACCGTTCCATGATTGGTTCATTGCTTTATTTTACCGCATCTAGGCCCGATATCATGTTTAGTGTATGCTTGTGTGCTCGCTTTCAAGCGGCACCTAAAGAATCGCATTGGAAGGCGGTCTTTAGGATACTCTGGTATCTCAAGCATACCCCTAGTGTAGTCTCGTGGTACCCTAAAGGTGCAAAATTCCATCTCTTGGGTTACTCGGATTCGGACTTTGCCGGATGCTGTGTGGATCGCAGGAGTACCTCCGGTGGGTTCCACTTGCTTGGGCGTTCCCTAGTATCTTGGTCTAGCAAGAAGTAAAATTCCGTTGCTTTGTCCACGGTGGAAGCGGAATACATAGCGGTCCGTGCATGTTGTGCCCAAATTCTTTATATGAAGCAAACTCTTTCGGACTTTGGTATTAAACTTGGTTGTGTGCCTCTCCTGTGTGACAATGAAAGTGCGGTTAAGATAGCTAAAAACCCCGTTCAACACCCCCGCACTAAGCACATTGATATTCGTCATCATTTCTTAAGGGACCATGAAGCTAAGGGAGACATCTCCTTGCGAGGTGTTAGGTCCGAAGAACAATTGGCGAATATCTTCACTAAGCCATTTGATGAGAAAACTTTTTCTGGACTAAGAAGTGAATTAAATGTGCTAGATGCATCGAACGTCATGTAAGTTGCCATGATCATGTAAGAATGCATCTCATATAGGTCTTGTCTAACTTTCAAAGGATAGGGGTGAGCAAGGGTTAGCTTGGAATGCAGGTTCCTTTGGGTTTCTCCAAGGCTTGGAGAGTGGCTCTCCCTGAAGAAGCCTTTGAAAGGTTCAAATTTGGCAAGATAGATTTAATTTATGTCTTGCATGATGCCTGCCATATAGACTTGCACTCACGTTTAATTTATTAATTATAAATTGTTTGGCATGGCATACGGTAGATTGTCACAAAGGGGAACCCACTTCATGAGAAAGAGACTTGTTTGAAATGCAATATCTCAACTCATATGATGTGGAAAGAACAAAATTTTAGGTGCGTTAATGCCTAAAGGAACATGCTTTAAAGAGGTAGAAGTCTTCATCCTCTAGCTCACAAAGCATGAGCCTTACATTTTATTTGGATTTATTCCTTATTTTCTTCGGTGTTCTATTTGCTTTAGGGCTTATCCAAGTTATTGGCAACTAGACTTTTTGAGGGGTAAGGGGTTGCCCAAAAAGTCCTAAGACTTGTGTTTCTCGTTGTGTGTTTAAGTCAAAGGACATATATGGGATGTTGCTGTTTTGTAGTCATCGGATTATCCGATGCTTAGGCCTGAACCATCATCGGTTCAATTTGTGTTCAAATGCCAAGGGTCAACTCAGTCAGAAAGTCAAATCAACCGATGAGTTCATTCCGAGAAACATCAGAGCATCCGATGTTCACTTTTCTGGAGTTGTGCCAAATTCAACCGATGCAAATCCTTTTCACGTCGGATCATCCGGTGTCAATTATACCTTTTGGAATACCCTTACTGTACCATTCAACCGATGCATCACTCATCTGACGTCGGTTCATCCGGTGTTAAAATTTGAGCTAGGGTTTGGACCCCACCTATTTAGCGCGCCGCTTCACCTTTTTTCTCTCTCCCTGATTTTTCCTTCCGCCACCAACGCCCCGACACCTTTGCCGCCGCCGCTCCCTCGCCCTGCCGCCGCCCTCCAGCCGCCACTGTCCTCCGGCCGCCGCTGCCCTCTGAGCCGCCACCGCCGCCGCCTCCGGCCGCCGCTGCCGCTCACCCTGCGCCTCACGCAGTGCCGCCACCGCCGCTCCAAGCAGCGCTGCCGCCGCTTTCCCACGCCTCATCGCCGCTGCACCACTACCGCCGCCCCACGCCGTCCTAGGCATCGCACCACCACACTACGCGCCACTGTGGTGCCCTCCTTTCGGTTGCCGTGCTTTGCCGTTAGGGTTGCCCGGCCACGATTATCTTTGTGTCGCCGTCCCGTCCGCCCGAGCTCATGTCCCACGACCCCGTCTTCATCGTCGTCATGGGTCGTGACAAGAAGGGAAAGGGAAAGGCTATTTAGGAGCCGACCACCAAAAAGCAGAAGTTGTTGAAGGAGGCGAAGAAAGCTTTGATGGCCGCTCGCGCCGCCGAGGAGCGAGAGCTAGGCCGAGGAGGATCATTGAGGATCCGCGAGGCTTGATAGAGGCAGCCTCCCGTGCCAGAGGAGTCAGGGGAGGAAGAGGAGCCCGAAGTGCTGCTTGTTCGCCGGCGCTCAGCTAGGACCCGCGGGGGTCACCCAGCTGCAGCCCTAAGACCGAGACCGTCAGCAGCTGACCTTCGAGAGGACAGGGCGGCCTAGAGAGTCGTCTATGAGATGGACACCAGCGTTCGTTTCGCTGAGGGTGTCTGGCTGACAGACTACAGGAAGTTGAAGGCCAAGCAACTCAGGAAGCTCAGGTGGAGCATTTTACTTGAGGAGTGGTTCCTGCAGCCCAGAGAGGCACTTGTGGACAGCCGCTTTTGGACCCTGACACAGGCGTCGCTGTACGAGACTTACAGACGTCGGGGCCATAAGCTCTCCCAGCACAATTTCCTGGATTGGGATGAGCTTGCACTTGCAGCAGGGACAGAGATACGCCCTTACTTTGAGAGGTATAAAGGGCTAGTGGAGCTGATGTCTTACGAGAGGAGTGCCTACGTGGAGGACTGGGTCCAAGTATTCTATGCCACACTCTACGTCTCTGAGGGCCGCAAGTCCATTGACTTCATGTTTATGGGCCATCATCACCACCTGACCAGACAGACTTTGGGATAGCTGCTAGGCATGGATCTTCATGACACATTCCTACACGAGAGAGTGTATGGACTGGCTGACCCACCGAGGAGACCACTCACTGGAGGTGTGGCACCACCACTTGAGGAGATACGCTCACTGTTCACTCAACGTTTCTCTCTAGACCAGCCGAGGGTACCGGCACTACTCACTCCAGCTGCGCGCACTGTGCACCTTGCCTTGCGTTGCACACTTTTGCCGAGGTCCGAATACCTTGAGGGGTTCACCAGCTTGCAGTAGACTCTCCTCTTCTATGTTATGAACGGGGTGGAGTTCGACATTGTGGACATCCTGATCTTTGAGATGGAGGACGTCATCACTGATGGAGTCGGGATGATGAGGCAGCTTGTGTTTGGTCACTGGATCAGCTACTTGCTCTACATGGTAGCTCCAGAGGGGTCCGCCGTGCGTGACTGTCTCACCGACGAGAGCGTCACATTGTTCGGCCACTACCGTGCTCCAGCTCTTGGAGACCGCCGCCTTGGCTGTACAGTTGAGCGTCAGGTCCGTGCCCGTCTCTCAGAGGAATACTGGTTAGACCTGGAGAAGGAAGACAAGAGACTAGCACAGGCTGAGGCTCAAGGTGAGGATCTTTAGCACATATGGTCCGAGAGTGACACCAGCGACAGTGTCGAGGAGTACTTCCCACCTCCTCTGTCACCCAGGCAACACGACGCGGAGGCTAGAGGCTCGAATATGCCACCTCCCACTCAACCTCCGGTGTCAGAGGCACAGATTTCCCAACCATCTGAGCTTACCTCCCTACTTTAGCAGATGGTTGAGCAGCAGCGCCTGGACCGGCTTGCAGCTGAGCAGGCTGCGCGTCTCTTGGAGCTCCAGCAGCAGCAGGAGATGCAGCGATAGATAGCCCGTGAGAGGCGAGAGGACACTGACAGGCTGACTGGGCTGATTGATCAGATGAATCAGCGCTCTCTCGACCAGCAGCAGTAGACACAATAGGTGATAATGGGCATCCTGGGGTTGATCACCAACCTCTACACACAGACCAGGATTGCCCTCCTATCGCAGCTTCCAGGCCTAGCTCCGGGTCCGCCTGTGTTAGCCCCAGCTTGAGCTCCAGTGCCGACTACGCCGATCCCGTCGATCAACATGTCCCCACTGCTTGCTCCAGGTGCTCCTATCCACTCTCCCTTGCCGGCTATGACGCTTTTCCAGCAGACGCCAGCGTCTGTTGTCAGTGCCCCGTTGCCAGCAGTTCAGACTCAACAGGCACCGATAGCAGCTCACGCAACCCCCATCTCCTCCACTCCAGCTTCGGCAGTAGCAGGCAACAGCTCCGACGACAGCACCCCCGACGGTGACCAGTTCGTCATCGACCCGAGCGCTCAGGGTCCTTAGGCACTCGACTTCCTTTTTTGGTGTCTTGATGCCTAAGGAGGAGAAGATTCAGGGGGAGGATAGCTTAGTCTCAGGGGGAGTCCTAGCTGTAGGGGGAGTCTATCTGTTTGGGAGTTCTTTTGTAATTTGGAGATTTGCTACTCTTTTTCTATTCATTGAGTATTCGTGTGCCACTTATTCTCTTGAGTTATTGATCGATTGAGCTTTTGAGTTATTGATCGTTTTTTGAGCCTTCAAGTTTAAGTGTGCTAAACTTTGTACTTATTGCATATCCTCTTGAGTATCGTATTCTCAAATTCATTACTATTATGCTTTACTTGTTGTGTTGTCATCAATGACCAAAAAGGGGGAGATTGAAAGCATCTAGGCCCCCATGAGGTATGGTTTCGGTGATTAATGACAACCGTTGGATATTACTAATGGATTTGTGGATGCAAGGTCTCTTATATCACTCATCACAACCAAATGAAATCTATATGAATATCATCTATTGCTCATTGGATATAATTGGAGACCCCTAAACAATCATTCTATGAGGTCAATCGATTTTTATGAAGATTAGAAGTAAAAGCTCATATGTGAAAATTATTAACCAGAATTGACTCCACTCAATGCTTGATAATCATCAGAAGAATATTTCAAACCAATGTATAAGAGGTCACCCAAGAAAATTCCAAAAGAATCACTTAGAACAACTCGAAGCAAACAAAATCAACTCACCGGATCAACTGATGTTTCCAGAAAATAACACATCGGTCGAGTTGGTTTAACAGAAGAAGAAGACCTCAGAACTAAGTACTCACCGGATCATCCGACGATGAAGGGAATGTTACATCGGTCCATTAGTACAATAAGAAATCTCCCTGGACCAAGTGTAACACCGGACCATCCGATGTACAACTATAAACACATCGGTTAATCACTCCAGTAAGCATTAATTTTGAACAAATTTTGGATAAAGTGCCATCGGATCATCCGATGAGAAGGAAAGTGAAACATCGTTCTAACAACGGTCATATCTGACACAGTGACATCAGCTAATTTGGATTCGACCGATGATAACTGAAGGGAGAACATCGGATCATCTGGTGTTCGCAGAACAGTGATGTCAGCCTACTTTTCCAACGGCTATTTTGTGGAGGCTGGCTATTTATACCCCTTCAACCAGTCTATTCGACAAGTCTTGACAACCAGAGCTACTCTACACATTCTCAAGCATTCAAGACATTGGGCTACCATTTCTACATCATCTACACAACTTACACACCAAGAGATAGGCTAGAACTTGCTAGATATAGTACTTGTGTGCCTCCATTCTTGGCGATTGGAGTCTCTAGTGTAGTGAGAGCTGTAAGGGAGTGTCCCATGGTGATTGTATTGGAGATATCCTTCCGGAGCTTGCCAAGACGGTTGTGGAAGCCCGAAGGATCCAACTTGTACAAGGCTTGAGCTCCACCTTGCCGAGGTTGGCAAACGGAGAAGTATAGTGAAGATCCCTGGTCTCGGTGACTTGGGAGTGGCTATACCCTTTGGTGGGTGCCACAACGTGGATGTAGGGAGATCTTGACGATCTTGCCGAACCACGGGATAAATCTCCGTGTCTTCGTGTCTCCTCGGGAGTTTGCGCTTTCTTCCTCTCCCCTTACATTTATGCATTTCATATATCGCAAAGTCACTATTCACTTGACTTCTTAGGTTGTTTGCATAGGGAATTGGGCTTCTAGTAATTAAGTTTTATTGCTTTAATTTTTGAAAAGAAGCCCAATTCACCCCCCTCTTAGGCATTCGATCCTTACAATTGTGCAACTAAGTTTTGTTTTCTAGAGGACTAAGCAACAGGAGAATTATCAAGAAAATTATAATCACCGGAAGTACTTTTCCTATCAATCCTACAACCCCAAAATCTGCATCCGAAAAAGCTTTCAAAGTAACGGTTGAGGAAGAAGGAAGACAGATTCCAAATTCTTGAGTTCCATGTAAGTACCTGAGAGTTCTTTTGATGGCTTGACGATGTGAAGCACATGGGGAAGCTTGAAACCGTGCACAAAGACATACACTGAATTGTATGTCCGGTCTTGATGCCATGAGGTACAAAAGTGATCCGATCATGCTTCTATATTCTTTTTGATCCACGAGTTTGTTGACGGCTCCTAAGATATACTAACAAATCATCCCCGGCAACGGCGCCAAAAATGCTTGTTGGTATTTCTTATCCACCATTAACTAAACATCTCCAACTGATGTGTCAGAAATGCTTGTTAATGGTTCTATTGGATCACAGAGTGAGTTCCGCAAGCGCACGAAGGTATCATTGTAGCATTTCCCCTTAAGAGTATTCCCAAGGGTGTCATTTATTTTATCCCAAAGGAAGGCAGGGAAGAGATATAACAATCATCAAGTGGAAAGGGTAGAAAGATCTAGGTAAGAGTCTAGTAAGGATGGATAAAATAATAGTGGAGGTAGTGTGACACACACAAAAGCTTTCAAGTCTAAGGGGAGTAAGCGGATCCTAGAGGTTAGTTAAGGTTGAGAGTTATGTATGTACTCCTACTATGCTCTATTGTACATATACATAGTCCAAACTAATTATTCATAAGCTAGATCAAAAGTGAATACTTATGCTATGTGGTTCAACACATCGGGCACATGCTTATCCCTAGCAATACTAGGGCGACTCCCGCCAAGAGCCTGTGGCATAGCCGAACGTGGAAGATTACAAAGGACAGATAGGGCTGTCACCACCTACTGCCTACCTCTTCAATCCGTGGGTCTACGAGACATCCAATGCTACTTAGCTATCCTAGCACCATACTAGCATATTAAGTAATTACCTTAAGAGCCTAGGCACAATCCATCCTAAGAAAATGAATTGAATCATCATTGAACCAATGTTGATACACAATATAATTATCCATACTAACCTAGTTATGTTATAATTAACTAGACTATAGTGGGGGTTTATAGGTTCTTTGATAATGAGATATGTTCATGATAAAACAGTCATAGAAGCTATACCTTCCACATACATGGACTCCACAATCAAACAAGAAACACTTTGCCCAAGTATATAAATAAGTAGAGACTAAAGATACTATCTTTATTATGCATAAATCACAAATACAAGAAAGAATACTTGAGCCATACCTTTCCCAATGTAGGATTGGGAAGAGAGAGACTCTTTACTCCTTTCCCAATTTGGACTTGGGACTAGAGACTCTCCTCTCTACAACCTAACCCCTCTAAGACTATGGATGATAGTGTATATAATAGAGATGAAGCTCAAGTGGTGTGTGTTGAAGTGAGGGGTAGGGGGTCCTATTTATACTAGTGTTGAGGTCGGTTCCCGCCACCAAAAGCGCGCGAATCAGTCACCATTGACTCCTTCAAGCCAGGAGGAGCCAACACGCGTCGTTTGACCACGTTTGGTGCCAGGAAGGGGTCGGCCGAACCCCTAGTTCGGCCGACCTGGTCAGCATTCCAAACGTGGAGTGCTTCTTCCAGGTGGCTGCCAGGTGGGCCCCCTTGATGTATATGGGTGATACACCGTTGGATCTCCTCGGATACTTCTGTTTGTGGGCCATTTGATCCATGGGATGCCACGTGTCATCACTTGATTGGTTGGGATGATATTTTATGGGATTAGACCCTCTACATTTCCTCATTTCCTACATAAAATGCTGCATACACGTATTTCTCCAAGTCCAAGTGGAATTGGGTTAGATAGAAAGGTGATGTGTGCAAGAAATGACAAATCCTTCACATAATTGAGTTAAATTGACAAATGAAATGGGTATATAACAGCCGTCAACAGGGTTCTCCATCTTCATCAAGTTCAAGTGTTGATGTTGTTCCCATTGGTGTCCGAAGTGGCTTGCTTGTGTCCATGTTGAAATGCTTGAGAAGGTCTGTTGTATACTTCATTTGATGCACAAAGGTACCTTCCTCAGTTTGCTTTATTTGCAGCCCCAAAAAGTAAGTGAGTTCACCCATCATACTCATTTCAGATTCTGAACTCATCATTGCTAAAAACTTGGACACAAGATCATGAGAAGCACAACCAAAGATAATATCATCCACATACATTTGAACGAATAATGAGTCATTGCCATGCTTAAGCACAAAAAGTGTTTTATCAACCTTGCCCATGGTAAACCCCTTTTCAAGTAAGAATGTTTTTAACCTATCATACCATGCTCTAGGAGCTTGTTTTAGACCATACATGGCTTTAGTCAGTTTGAAAACATGATTAGGAAAATCTGGATTTTCAAAACCAGGTGGTTGCTTAACATAAATCTCCTCATCTATGTAACCATTAAGAAAAGCACTTTTCGAATCCATTTCATATAACTTAAAACCTTTAGATGCAGCAAAAGCTAAAAAGATTCTCATGGCTTCTGATCTAGCAACAGGAGCAAAAGTTTCATCAAAATCTAGACCTTCAATTTGTGTGAAACCTTGAGCAACCAACCTAGCCTTATTCCTAATCGCAACCCCATCCCCACTTTGTTTATTTTTAAACACCCATTTAGTTCCAATTAAAGTGTGACCTTGAGGTGGAGGTACAAGTTTCCAAACATTATTTCTTTCAAAATTTTCAAACTCTTCTTGCATGGCAATAATCCAAGATTCGTTAGTGAGTGCGTGTGATATATCTTTGGGTTCAAAAAAAAGCAACAAAAGACGAATGAGCATGAGAGTTTGGATCACAAAACCTGGACCGTGTGACTCGTTCGTGCAAGCTTTGAATCATTTGTTGTGGAGGATGATTTTTGAGAATCCGGAGGGGAGTAGACACTTCACAAGCTTCTTCTTCTTCTTGATCATCACAGATTGAAGAGCTTGTGTCTTGAGGATGATCTGGACCAATAATGGTAGTCAACAGTGCTGGTTGTGAATTAAAATCAGGAGCGGGAACAATGTCATTAGCTGCTGAATTTTCGAGCAGCAGCACCTCTTCTTCCTCATCTTCAATGAAAATACTCTCCCCCTGCGGATATGGATCTAGACCTGCAATATTTGTGATAGTACCGGGGTTAGATTCATCAAAAGAAACCTCACAAGTCTCCACAATTTTGTTAGTGTCAAGTAAAAGCACACGGTAGCCTCTAGTATGAGATGGATAACCAAGAAACATGCCATCAATGGATCTAGGTTAAAATTTATCAAGATTACCATGTTTATTAACAAAGCATTTGCAACCAAAGACCCTAAAGTGTTTTTCCTAGCTTAGCACGCAAGAAAACACGATTTGAAACATAACAAGTAGTTGCAATTGCATCTGCCCAAAACTTTCTAGAAGTTTGATATTCATCAAGCATAGTCCTGGCCATCTCAACTAAGGTTGTGTTCTTTCTTTCTACAACACCGTTTGTAGGTACATATGGTGAAGAAAATTGATGATCTATTCCATTTTCAGCACAAAAGTGATCAAAAGATTGATTTTTAAATTCAGTTCTGTTATCACTTCCAATTGCTTTTAAAGATCCTGGATGATTAATTGATAATCTAAGAAATGAAGTTCTAAAGTGATAAAAGCTTCATTCTTAGATGCCATAAAGTAAACCCAAGAGTATCTGGAATAATCATCAACAATCACAAGAACATACCATTTACCTCTGAAGGATTGAATACGTGAAGGTCCTACGGTGTCAAGGTGCAAAAGTTGACCCAATTTAGTTGTCATGATCATTGTGAGAGGAGTATGTGAACCTGCAACCATCTTAGCATGTCTACAAGGAGAGCACACAATTACATTGTCCCCTTTAAGCTTAGGCAACCCACGTATACGATCAAGAGCACTAACACACGTTAGATGATCAAAGCCTACGTGACCAAGTCTACGATGCCAAAAATATAAGTCCTTTGAATCATTAGCAACTAGACACCTATGCTTAGAGGAATACATATCAAAATCAGCTTTAAAAACTCTTCCAAACCAAGACATGTTAAAAATAAGCTAAATATTTGAATTTTCAACTTTGCAGTAATTTTTAGTGAAAATAATTTCCAGATTTTCATCTAGCAGTTGTGAAACAGAAAGCAAGTTGTATTTCAAATTTTTAACAAGTGACACATCCTTCAAAGTGTAGTGATCATTTACTCTAACCAAACCCTTACCAAATATAGGAGTTGAAGAATTATCAGCAAAAGTAACATTCTCTACACGTGACACAAATGAGAGGGAGGAGAACCATTCTTTGTTACTGATCATGTGGTGTGAGCAACCTGAATCCACAATCCAAATGTTCTCCTTCCTCAAGCGTGTAACCTACATAGAAGAACAATACGTCGATGACTCAATATTGGGATTAGTCAAAAGGCATTTAGTAATCCAGTACTGAGTCACACGACGTGCAGCAGGAAAAACACGCGAAAGCTGAGATAAAACAGCAGGTTTATGAGTCAAAGTTTGAGATTTTTTATTCTTAGCTACTGACATATAAGGTGTTATTTGTGTAGCATAAAAATCAGTAGCTTCATAGGCAAGAACAGAAGGTCCGGAGGTAACAACAGAAGGTCCGTAGGCAAAAACTGAAGCTCCGGAGGTAAACATCGAATGTTTTGACTCATAACAGTAGGTTGCATGTTCGTGACATTCAGTTTAGTATGTGCAGCAAATTTTGCATGAGAGTTATAAGATCTAGCTTGCATTATTTCCTTTTTATGTTGTTTAGCTAGTCTATAACAAAAATCTATAACATGATCATCTCTACCACAATAGGTACAATGAAATTTAACTTTGTGTTTATGTCTAGATGAGCATGTATTATGTTTATTTGAACCCGAACGTGACAACACTCCTGCAAATTTAGAAACCACCTCTTTTGGTTTAGGAACTATTTTAATCAAACCACTTCCTAATGAATTTACAATTTTAAGTGGATGTGCTTTAGCATGAGCATGAGAACCAAAACCTAAACCAGTTTTATCATTACAAGATTTGGATGAATTCAGCAGCAAGTTTAGATTTTTGTTCCAAATACAAAACTGCTCTAGTGTCCTATTCATGTCATCAAGATTCTTAGACAATTCTAGGCAGTTTTCACATAAAGTTTTTCCTTTTAGTTTGCAATTAGAACAATATTTAACTGCATGAGCACGTAAAACATTGTTCAGTATTAAAATTTCATTCATAGCATCTTTTAATTTCTTTTCAAGATCATTACAGGTAGAACAATGCAAATTAATTGTAGAACAAGAAGCATCTTTTAATTTTCTTTCATTAAGTGCAGCAAGCTTTTTGTTCTTTTAAATCTCTAACTCAAGTTTATCAAGAGTGGAGGAGTAAGCATTTCTTAAGGAGGACAATTGTTCATATATAAAATCGCATGAGGAACAAGAATCATCACTAGGAATCAAGGTTTTCAAACGATTAATTTTAGATTCTAGTGACTCAATTTTAATGGCATTGTACCTAAGCTTTTTGTCCTTTTTCTTAACAATAACAGTTGCATGGAAAATAGCATCACACATTTCATCACAAGTAGGACACACCTCTTCGTTGTCACTGTTGTGTTCTGCATCCTCCATACTTGATCTTGATTTTCCCGCCATGAAACACAAGTTTGCCAGATCATCTTCATCTTCGTCACTTCCAATGTCTACATCACTCGAGCCAAATTCTTGAAGTGCGGTGATGAAACTGTTTATCAGTTTGCGTCTGGGAAAACCCTTCTTTTTCTTGTTGATGTTGCTAGAAGAGGACTTGAATTTATTCTGCTTTTCATCACGGGTAGAAGGACCTGAAAGGTTAGAGCAATCTATACAAAAGTGTCCTATCTTACCACATTCAAAGCATCGTTGAGGTCCGGAGCTTCCTCTTCTTCTAGTTCTCACATTTTGCAATGCCTTTGCGAACTGAGTAGAGATGAGTGCTAGCTCCTCTTCTGGAAATTCTTCAATCTGTTATAGGGTTAGTGAAGGTACAGCAAAACAAGTGTATTGCTAGATGAAGATTGGCCAGAGCTAGGCATATCACGTTGAGAAACAAATGCAAGAGACTTGTTGGGGTTCTTACGTGAGATTATATCAATTTCATGAGTTTTCAATTTAGAATATAGCACATCTAATGTAAGTGTACTCATGACAGTAGATTTACGAATAGATGTGACTTTCATCTCCCAAATTGACATGTCTAATGTACTTAGTAATTACCTAGCATTTTCAGCATCTGAAAAATTAACATTGATGCTACGCAAGTTGCTGAGAATTTTATTAAAGCGAGCAAAGAGGTCATCAATGGACTCACCGGGTTGCATCTCAAAGCACATATATTCTTTCTTGAACATATCTCGTCTTATCTCCTTGATTGTGTTGGATCCTTTATGGTAGTCACAAAGTGCTCTCCACACATCGCACGCCGATCGGAGGTGTGCAACACGGTCGAAGTCGCTCTGAGTTAGTCCTTGGATTATCAAGTTGCGGGCTTTGTTGTTGTTGTCAACATCTCTTAAATTTGTAGCCATGACTTGACCGTTCAGTGGCATATCGTAAGACTTGTACACCTTTTCTCATGTTGTGAAGCCTTGTGCCTGGACAAAAGCTTCCATACGTGCGTTCCAAACCTGAAAATTAATACCACTAAAAACACAAGGGTTTGCGGAGTATTTCTCCATGATGATTAGTCAAAAACATGTGCAAATCACAAAGATTAGAGCACCGTGGCCCTAATACCAATTGTAGGATTGAAGAGCACATGTAAAGGTACCAGAGGGAGGGGGTGAATGGTAGATTAAAACTTTTCAGCGGAAGCAACAAAACATCCCTTGACAGAAAATCGATCTATTAAAGAAACCATGTGTGCGACTAATCTAAACGTGTTCAACTGTGACAAAACTAGCTGTCGGTGTTTGGATTCAGCAGAGCTCCCGACACTACCTCTGGTAGATCGAGGAGTTGTAGTTCGGTAATGGGTGCGCAGAGATTCAAGAAGGTGAAAGACACGTGTACATAGAGATTTACGTGGTTCGGGCTGCTTGAGCGTAATACCCTACTCCACGGGGTGTGTTGGTGGTGTATTAAGCTTGTGAGTCTAGAAGAAGCTCGTCTAGCTCAGGGTGTTCAGCAGTGGTCTGGAACCGTCCTTTGTGTATCGTCGACCAATCCTTTTATAGTACAAGGACTGGTTGTTACAACGTTATCCTGGCCCGACAGGTGGCCCCGGCGGTTACACATGTTTGATACACAATAAATGGGGTTAATTACCCTTAATAGTCTGGTAACGGGCCTTAATAGTGCCGTTACTAGTATTAAGGACCATCCGATCGTGTGTCATTAATATGGTATTAATGACACTTAATCGGGTCTTGAATTCTTTGATTGATCCTTGAAGGTCTGGAGCCTTTGGGGGGTCCACCAGCCTGATTGTTGAAGTTGAAGGTCCGGCGGTCGCCACGTGGCAGCACCGAAGCTTACCGTCGTGGACGAGTAGGTCCGGTGCTACTGGGCACGTGTCAGTACCGGAGCTTCCCTCTGTCTGGGGTTAGGTCCGGAGGTGCCATATTGGTATACCGACCGGAGCTTCCCATGTGTGGGTGATAGCTCCGGTCTTATGATACATGTGGCAGCCCTGGGACTAACCATGTCGGGGAAGCGGGTCCGGTTACGCCTGACATGTGGGGCCTTCGGAGGTCTTCAAATCTTGTAGATGGAGTTTCCTTGTGGTCTTTGAAATCCCAAGGGGTATCCGGTACGGATGGTACCGACAGTGGCCCCTTGGACTCACCTCCGGGAGAGACCTTTTCGGATGAGGTCAATTTGCCAGAGGTGGGTCCATTCTTCGATTTCTGAGCCATGTCTTCAAGGGTCTTTGGTTGTGCCGTTGGCGGTAGCTCGTAGTTAAACTTCTGCCGCGTGGCGTATCTCGGAGGCGGCAGGTGAGATCTCAGTGTTCGGATCTCACGCAATTGAAGGTCGCTGGTTCCCAATACGAAAATCGTATCGGTTCCGCGCGCCTTGTCAGGCCGCCCCCTTCGGGTTTCCTGCCTTTCATGATGACAACCGTTTGCCTGGGGTAAGAACCTCGACTTGATCGTCGGGGTGGCGCCAGGCCCCCTTGTCATTGGTGGGGTGAAAATTTTGACTGGTATCGTAGGCTCCTTTGTGGTTTCCATCCAGGCGTTGCAGGGGCTTACTTAAGAAGGAAAGCACGCACCGTTTGGGTTTCTTTACGCCTCTCGATCGATCTTGCGCTCAAACCTTCCAAACTTTTGCTTGCATTTCCCCTCTTGCCTCGCTGTGCCGCGATGGAGTTGGGTCTCCGCCAGAGCCGACTGAAGTCCGATGACGATTTGAAGAAGGTCCGGGCCCTCATGGGATGGTCCCCTGACTTCTTCATCCATTTGGTCCACACCGACAAGCTTCCGTTCAAGAAGGAACACGCCGGCGACATGGTGTACTTCTTCGCGTACGCCATGGTGGGACTGATCTCACCTTTCTCCTCCTTCTTCTTGATGCTTCTAGACTTCTATGGTCTGCAGCTTTACCACCTTGGCCCCCACTCCATTCTGCTGGTGTCCATATTTGTCCACTTTTGCGAGATGTGGGTGGGCATTCCCCCCTACATTGAGCCTTTTCCCACCTTCTTCACTATCCAAACCACAGGTCAGAGCGACGAGTACCTTGGCTTCTACTATTTTGTGAAGCGCAAATAGTGCCCGTACAAGTACTTGCGGTCGTTCCCTTCTGGGAAGTGGGACCACTGGAAGAAGGATTGGATTGTAATCAGGGTGGAGGAGCACGAGAAGCTAGAGCTGCTGGAATGCCTCCCCAACATCCACACTGCAGTTTGGAGTGAAGCTCTGATGCTGTCGGATGCCTTCGATCCTGCTCTGACCAGGATCCGCTTGTGTGTGGAAGGAGGGGTGACTCCCCATGCAGTGTTTTGCAACTTCCTGACCAACAGGTGTGCTCCGTTGAAGAGGAGGGAGAAGTTGGCTTGGGCCCTCAACAGTATGCTGGACGACGACCGGATCGAGACCGGTTTGAAGTACAACATGGAGGGTGCAACTTTGGAGTTCCACCTGAAGAAATTCCAGCACGGCATCGACGTCGAGGGCAATGACTTGGCTCCGCCGCCAGCTTTCCTCCCACTGAACATGGAGGCAACATTTAGTAGGGAGCTCCGGTGAACAATGCTGGTGCTTGATGACCTTGGTGTCGTTGAGAGACACTCGACCACTGGGTTGGCGATCTCCAAAGCTCCGGAAGGTGGTTCCGTTCCCGACCCTAAGCCAAGAACTGAAGTCATCGGCAAGGGCAAGGAATTGTCCGAGCCCTCGAGCCATAAGAGGAATCATGCCGACAGAAGGGCCAGACATACTTCTTCTGTGACGTCTCCTTCTCCCCGGAGGGGAAGGTCTACAACGGCGGCGTCTACTCCAGTTGCGGCATCTTCCCAGGGTGCTAGCTCCGGCCAAGTTACTCCGGTCCCATGGCCAGCTGAGGGCTCTGGGTCTGGAGGTCCTTCCTGGTCGAGGGGGCCTCGACCATAGCAACGCCAAAAGCAGCAGCAAGCTCCAGGGGGCCCTCCGGGACTACCACGCCAGTGTCGGCTGGGGCCAGCCGGAGCGTCCAGAGAAGAGGTTCTGCGGGAACTGGTGCGGAAGCCTTCCGAGGTAATTTTTGATTTTTTATCTCAGTTAGTTGTTTTATTGTTAACTATACTTTGAGTCTCTTCGTCCTTCATCCACAGCGTGCCCAAGAAAAGGGCTGAAGCTCCAGTCCCTGCAGCAGCGGTTGAGGCCGTGCAGGCTGAAGCTCCAGCTCTGATTTCAGCGCCGCCCCAAATGGTGGCTGAGGCTACGGCAGCCCCGGCGCCGGCTGTCGTGGTTCTGGACGACTCATCCCCAGAAGCTCCCATGGTAGCGCTGGACCACGGGACTGAAGATGTACCAGCAGCGCCAGCCTCGGAGGTTGAAGCTTCGGGCTTGGATGCTGTGATGTTGGATGCTCCGGCCGCAGAGCCAGAGGAAGCTGTGATTTTGGCCCTAGAGCCGGATGTTGTTGTAGCCCCAGCAGTCGAGCCGGTGGTTGATGAGGTCCCCGCAGGGGAGCCGAGTGTTGATGAAACTCCGGCACTTGAGCCGGTTGTTGAGGAAGCTCCAGCGGTAGAGTCGGTTGCTGCAGAAGTTTCGGCTGTGGAGCCGGCTGTTGAAGAGGTTCCGTCGTCCAAGCCAGTTGCTGCAGAGGCGTCGGCGCCTAAGCCTATGGCGGTCGAGATGCCAGCGCCAGAGCCCATGGTGGTCGAAGCACCAGCACCGAAGCTCATGATGGTCGAAGCGCCAGCACCTGAGCCAGCGGCGGAGGAGGTGCCTGCGCCGGAGCCAGAAGTAGCTTCTGCTCTGATCGAACCTTCAACACCCGCTCTGGAAGCGGTGATCCCGGAGGTGCCTGCTGCTGAGCCAGAGTGCCGTGATGAAGCTGCTGGCCCCCTGCCGGAGGGGCCAGTTGTTGATAACCTGGCGGCTGGGCCTTCGGAACCAATTCCGGAGGTTGGAACTTCGGCTGCAGGTTCTTCCTTGACGGCGGCCGGGGCTATCCCGGAGGAGGGACCTAGTGCCGTGGAAGCTCAGGGGACCGCTCTCGTAGAGTGGGACCCAATTTTTGTTGCTGAAGATCCGCTGGAGCCAGCTGAGAGGACCCCAGCAGGTTCGGACCCGATCCCTTTATTGTTGTCTATTGACAGCGCCTGCTCCAGTCTTCGCCAAGTCCAGTTGGCCTTCTGCCACAACAGCAAGGCCCTCGAGGAGGAGCGCCAAACCCTTAGGAGGTGGCGCAACCGACTCCATTTCGAGACCAAGCTGGCACAGTCGAGGCTGGCTAATGACAAGGAGTGGGTACAAAGGGAACAAGTCCGCCTGCAGTACTGGGGTAAGTTGTTGGATGAGAGGGAAAGCATGACGCGGACCCTCGACAACCAATCCCAGGCCATCTATGAGCAAGCCAAGGCTGCAAATAGTGCAACTGATGAGTGCCAGGAAAGGCTCTCCGCCATCCACGATAGTCTTGTCATGCGCCGGGAGGCTCTTGAAGCACTGGAAAGATGGCTCGAAGATGAAGAGCAGAAATTCCTGGAGCTGCGAGATGACCTCGTGAAGAGGGAGGAGGAGCTTGTCCAAAAGACAGCTCTGGCTGACAAGAGCCTTGAAGAATGCACCAAGAAATTGGATGAGCGTTGCAAGGAGGAGGAGAAGAAGGCCTGGGAGCGAGGGCAAGAACTCTACAAGCAAGAGAATGCCATTGCCTCCTGGGAGAAGAAGGTGCGAGGCCGAGAGAAAGATCTGGTCAACCGCTGGAATGAGATCCACCTCCGGGAGGAAGAGCTCAGCAAGCTCGAAAGGCAGGTTGCTGAAACCATTCAGCAGAATGCCAAAAAGGTGGAGCGTCTTGCTCGGGAGAGCTTGGAGCTAGTGGCGGCCAAAAGATCCTTGGCGGAGATGCGTGGTGCAAGGGCTGCGGAGTCCAAACAAGTTTGGGACTTTCTAGGCAAGGCCAACGACGCGCTGACGCCAATGGTCTTTAGTCCTGTGCGTCCGGATGATCCGGAGCCAGAGCTGGACCAGGCGTTGGAGGCTCTGAGTTCAGCGGGCAACAAGCTCTCCAAGGTGGGCGATGTCATCGTGGACCAATTGGAAACGGAGGGTTAATCCCTGGCGAAGAACGTCGCAGAATTTGTGCTGACGTGCTACACCAGCCGAGACCCTCAATTCCCTCTAGATCCGGTGCTTGAAGGCCCCCATCGAAGGAGAGGGTGAAGCCGCCCGAGCTAGCGTGTCAGAGGTGGCCCAGAAGGTCGCCCACTTCTTCCATAGGGTCTAGGACCGTCTCTCTATAACTCCTGCTTGTATTCTCTCTTCTTCTTCTCGAATTTTATAATCTCTTGTCTCTAGATGAATGAAATCCAAATTTTTGTGAATTTGAATTTCATTTTTTGTCTTCAACACCTTTGTCTCGCTTGGCCCCCTGGTAGATGTACACAATTTGATTGTGAACATGTACCAAGAGGATGTAACAGTTGTTGAAGACTTGCATGCTTCGATTTTGTAGAATGTAGGTCCGAAGTCTTCGATAGTGTAGGCCCCCTGAGGCTGTTGGAGCTTAGTGGCTCTGGCATTGACCATTGCCAGAGCTTAGTAGCTCCGGAGCATCGATGGTTAGTCCTCTGGGGTGTCGGAGCTTTTGCAGCTGCGGCAGTGACCTCCGTCAACACGTGTTGTGTCAATGTTAGACTCCACTTTAGAGTCTTTCCACCATCTTCACGTTGACGACTTGCCTCCTAGCTTTACCAGAACTGAGTAGCTCCAGAGACACTCGATGTCAATGTTTGAACATAGAGCACAAACCGCCTAGAGGATGTCATAGCTTATTTATTTTTCTTGCACACTAAAGTCAAGAAAAATAGTAAAATCCGTTTCCTATCTATAACTTCATTGCGGCTTACTGTTCCCGAGAAAGTTATAGGTCGAACAAAATCCTAAATACAATTAAGAACACTGTCTTGCTTCCTTCAGGTCCGATTGTTTCTGGACTTGCCTTACTTCGGCCTGTCGGGGTGTAGGTAGAGTTGCGTACTTAGGGTGCAGGACCAGGCTAAGTCGATAGCACACTCCAGCCCTAGATTGGCTTTGCGGCATTCAGACAAGTAGGCCATCAACAATGCTTGAACCTGTAAGGATAGACAATGCAACTTGAATTGTACATGAACTGGTCGAGCTAAAGTTTCTTAAGAACTGCACAACTTTGTTATAGACAAGAAAGAGAAAAATAAAAAATATTGAGCCTGTACAAAATAAATGCACGTGGAGTCTGTTTCCACACAATGATGTCTTCAATTATAGGTCTGGGGTACAGGGGAAACAAGTACACTCTTGGGGTACAGAACTAGGCTAAGTGTGTTTCATTTCTCGTTTGACCCAAGGTAGCTAGCTACACTTTTAGTTCTGAGACTGTGACAAGTGTTGCATGGACGTTGCGGACCTAGCAGGGTAGGTCCGGCTGCCCTCCTGGAGGAGCTACCCGACTCTGTACAATGACTCTATAACATACACCACATGTAATTACAGACTCACCTCCATGTTTGGATCCGGCAGATCTCCCGACACTACCTCTGGTAGATCGAGGAGTTGTAGTTCGGTAATGGGCGCACAGAGATTCAAGAAGGTGAAAGACACGTGTACACAGAGATATACATGGTTCGGGCCGCCTAAGCGTAATACTCTACTCCACGGGGTCTGTCGGTGGTGTATTAAGCTTGTGAGTCTAGAAGAAGCTCCAGAAGAAGAAGCTCGTCCAGCTCAGGGTGTTCAGCAGTGGCCTGGAACCGTCCTTTGTGTATCGTTGACCAGTCCTTTTATAGTACAAGGACTGGTCGTTACAACATTAGCCTGGACCAACAGGTGGCCCCGGTGGTTACACATGTTTGATACACAATAAATGGGGTTAATTACCCTTAATAGGCTGGTAACGGGCCTTAACAGTGCCGTTACCAGTATTAAGGACCATCCGATCGTGTGTCATTAATATGGTATTAATGATACTTAATCGGGTCTTGAAGTCTTTGATTGATCCTTGAAGGTCCGGAGCCTTTGGGGGGTCCACCAGCCTGATTGTTGAAGTTGAAGGTCCAGCGGTCGCCATGTGGCAGCACCGGAGCTTACCGTCGTGGACGAGTAGGTCCGGTGCTACTGGGCACGTGTCAGTACCGGAGCTTCCCTCTGTCTGGGGTTAGCTCCGGAGGTGCCATATTGGTATACCGACCGGAGCTCCCATGTGTGGGTGATAGCTTCTGTCTTATGATACACGTGGCGGCCCTGGGACTAACCATGTCGGGGAAGCGGGTCCGGTTACGCCTGACATGTGGGGCCTTCAGTGGTCTTCAAATCTGGTAGATGGAGTTTCCTTGTGATCTTTGCAATCACAAGGGGTATCCGGTACGGAGGATACCAACACTAGCATAGATTGTACAGAATCAAGTCACGAAGACGTCACAATAAGAATCACGAAAATCCATCGGGAGAAACTCAAGTTACGATCGAAAGATCAAACACCGGTCAATCTGTCCTATCCGAGGAAAACAGTTCTGGAACACTGCAAAGATACTCGTGTAGATCAGAAACCACAAATCCAATGACCATGAAATTTTCACAGATGATATAAAATCAAGTTGTAGAGACAACCGAAAAGAATCACGTCAATCGGATCTGTAAAACTCAAGTTATGATAAAACCACCGAAGAAAGGTAGTGCTGTGCAGAAACTCGACGAGAAAGACTTGACGAAAACAAGTCGGACGAACAAGGCACAAAAGCTCCTTTAGACTACAAATTTTATTGATCAAAACTCACAAGGAACAGCCCCAAAGTCGTCTACCACGAGCTCTGGCCTCCCTTGCTTATATAACCATCCCTTAGGCCAACCCAAAACTAACTAGGACTCTAATCCTACTCAATTCACGAATCGAAACTTTCCATAACTGCTCAAGACTCTTCTATACGCAGATAGAAGGAATCTTAAGACTTCCAAACACATCAGCAATGCACCCACATTCCTAAAACCACTCAAATTCGTGACCCACACGAAATCCTATCATAACCAACTCAAAGCTTTCCATATTTGAGTCAAACACGACTCAGCCGTAGCCTGAGTCCATAACCTAGTCAGTTGGACCTTTCCGACCAATTTTTTTATGTCCACATCTCTTCATCACACCTCAGAACCATGTATCCACGTCCATGCACTCCTTGCACACATGCAAACATCTTCCAACGATGTCCACAATACCTTCACATGCATTGTTCTTGATTCAAACATGTTGCGCAACCTCCCGATCAACTCAACCAGAATTCCTCCCGAACTTGGTTGTTGAACCTCATCTTCTCCCTAAGACTAGTTCAATGGATCTCGTCACCAGCCATGTCTTGAACTCAAGCAACACCTCGACTTGACTCACGTTAGTTCCGAAACCACAACACCTTACGGGAGAACCTCACATAAGTATGTTACAAACCTTAGCAAAGAAATATCAGCCATAACCACCAAAACACACCAAAAACTTAGTAAAAGAGAAACTAAGCAATAATCCAAAAAGCAAGTTTGAAACATTGCAAATTAAAAGCAAAACCACTGCGATCAAGCTCCGAACCTTGCCAAAGCTAACCGTACCTTGAACCGGAGCTTACCAAAACTAACAGAATGTAGCGCCGGAACTTACTAAAGCTAGCAGGACCTAGCACCAGAGCTAACCAAAGCTAGTCGGACCTAGCTTCGGAGCTTAACAAATCTAGTCGGACCTAGAGCCGGAGCTAACCAAACCTAGTCGGACCTTGCCGAAGCTACCCAAAACAAGCCGGACCTATTGTCGGACATTGCTGGACCTCGGACCTAGAGTCAGAACTTGACGATAAAGGTGTTTTAGTAGTATTCAAAACTTTTATCGTCATAGCCAATGTATTCAACACACATCGGTCTCACAGAAACATAGGATTACAATGGTTTAGCTCACATTTCACCCTATAGTCTTGATGTTTCTTCATGATCCTGACGAAAGCTTCTTGCGGAGTTCACAGAAATGCTCGCACGCCAGCGGCTTCGTCAGACCATTTGCGGTTTGCTCTTCAGTGCGGGCATACTCAATGTCCATCTTACCTTCTCCAACACATTCTTGGATAAAATGGAACCTGACATCAATATGCTTACTGTGATCATGGAATACAAGGTTCTTATTGCGAGCAATTGCAGATTGGCTGTCCATCTTTAGTGTGAAGATCGTACATCGCCCACCCTTTAGCTCGACGAGTAGCCGCACCAACCAAATCTCTTGGCAAGTTGTTGTTGTTTCGGCGATGTATTCAGCTTCGTAGGAAGACAATGTGATGGCCTTGTGCTTCTGGGATTGCCAAGTCACAGGACTTGAAACCAGATAGAACACCACGCCTGTAGTGCTCATCCTCATTTCAGCATCGCCGCCCATGTTAGCATTGCTATACCCGAGCAGTCGTTGCCCTACTCCATCGCGCCGGTAGTAGCAACCATAGTCCATGGTTTTGGCGATGTAATGCAATATGCGCTCCACCACGTTGAGGTGCTCGGTGGTAGGAGATTCCATGAAGCGACTTGTATACCTGACGACGAATGTGATGTTCGGCCTGCTGTACAGTAGGTATTGCAGGCAGCCGATGAGGCCTCGATACTTAAGTGGCATCCACCACCGCACATTGAGCTTGTCTTCGACAGCTTTAGGCGATGATCCATTGGGGTATGACATGGATCGCACCCCTGTAGCCCCGCGCTCCAAGATCTTTCGCGTGTATGCTCCTGCCACAAGCTGATGTTGTTGCTCCCCTATTTAACTTCAATGCCTAGATAAAAGCTTAGTAAGCCCAAATCTGTCATCTTAGAACGGGAACTCATCTGTTGCTAGAAGATTTTGATCTTGGCATCGTTGTTCCCTGTGATGACAAGGTCGTCTACATATACACCCACCAACAGGCGTGGCGTACCCTCTCCTCGGGCGTATATCGTGTGTTCTGACTCGCTATGACCAAAACCGAGCGCCGCTAGAGTCTCACCGAGTTTGTGTTCCAAGCTAGAGGTGCCTACCGGAGCCCGTAGAGTGCCATTTCAAGGCGCAACACTTTGTATTCTTTCCCTACAACGACGAATCCAGGAGGTTGATGAACTTAAAACCTCCTCGATCAGCTCTCCATTCAAGAATGCGGACTTAACATCCATGTGGTGGATGCACCACCCCTCCTGGGCAGCCAGTGCGATCAGCAGCCGCACCAATTCAATCTACGAGACAGGGGGGACTTCATCGAAATCTACCCTCTGCTGTTGGACGTAGCCCTTGGCGACTAGGTGCGCCTTGTGCTTGATCACTTCATTGGCATCATTTTTCTTCACTTTGTAAACCCACTTTAATCCGATTGGGCAATGTCCAGGTGGAAGAGGAACCAACTGCCATGTCTTGTTGCTTTCAATGGAGTCGATCTATTCCAGCATGGCATTGTGCCAGGATTGTTGTTGCTCAGCCTCAGTGAAAGTACTTGGCTCGTTCGTGATTTGCAGGTGGAGCGCCACCTCAAGGTGGCGTGCAGTAGGGCCAGGTGGAGTGCTGACTCCAAGCATGTCATCGACATCGTGATACTGCGGCTCAACGTCATTGGTGTCAGTGTCCAGATAATCTTCAACATCTGGTGGCGGCAAGACAAACCTCAGTCGTGGTGGTGAAGATGTTGTTGGTGCAAGGGTTGCCACCGGAGATGTTGGCGCAGTGGCCGAGCCAATTGTTGCACCCTCCTGTTAGAACGCAGCCTGACATGTCACACAGACGGGCCCCTGCCGCCAACCCAGGTCGCAATGAACCTGCTCGCAAACAAGCCCAACCAGAGCCTCAACCAAGGTCATGGGCCACCTCAACCCAAAGACTAGCCTTATAGGTGAGTTTTCCTCCACCTTATATGTTGGACTCCCTCATCGTCAATATCCGATGTGGGACTAAATCTAACAATCTCCCCCAATCGCACATCGGGTGGCCTATCTCTCCTTCACACTCGGGTGGACACTACTCTGATAGCCCGATTTCATGTGGCCCGAGAGATCTTTTCCGACGGCCCGATATACGTGTGACGTTGAGATGTTCTAGATTTTAAACCATAGCTGTGATGCCACTTGTTAGAACGCGGCCCAACCCGTCATGCAGACAGGCCCCTGCCGCTAGCCCAGGTCGCAATGGTCCTACTCGCAAACAGACCCAATCGGAGCCCCAACCAATGTCCTGAGCCATCTCAAACGAAAAGACTAGCCTTATAGGTGGGGTTCCCTCCACCTTATATGTTGAGCTCCTCCATCATCAATATCCAATGTGGGAGTAAATCTAACACCTCCACATGCTCTACCACGTATGAGTCCCCGGGGTCGAACTGCTGAGTGTGGTATTCCATCACGAGCTCCTCATCGAGACTCATGCCTTCTCGCTCCCAGTTCCTGGACACTACAGGAAACAAGCAAAGAAATGTCGGCTATGTAACCGTTGGTAAGCAGCTAAAACCGACATTTATAATTTATGAACGTCAGTTAGCCAACGGCCTTAGCCGACGACCAACGGTCGACGTTCTTAAGTCATATAACTGTCGGTCCCAACGATTATAAACTGATAAAGTCATCGGTGGTTTCGAACCGACTCTGTACTAGCTAAACAAAATTTTGCTGTCAGCTGTGTCAGACCGACGTCTTTATTCCCTTTACAACCGTCGGGCAGAAAACACTCGACGTCCTTACTGCTGCAGAAAAAAAAAAACAATCGCACCACAGTTCCCATCTCCGCCACTGTCGAGCTTGCACTCGAGGAGACAACCGCAGCGTGGTTCCCGTCGTTGAAGCTGAAAGATGGCCGAAGCCTCAACAAGATTGACAAATCCACATGATTTAGATTAACTTGTCTGTAATTATTTACATCACAAAGAAGCAGATCTGGGCTTTTGAAAAATTCAACATCGCAGGAACATCGCAAATAACATCACAGGCTGGTTCCTCCGCCGGGCGGCGCTCCACCGCGCCAACTGCTGGCCGCCGTCGCCGTTGTCCACCATGGCCGCCGCTGCACCACGAATCTTGCCGGAACGTGTGTCGTGGGGGCGGGCGCACGCGGGGGCGGAACAGGTGCCGCATCGACGGAGCCACAGAGGTCGGCCGCGTCGACGGAGCCGTGGGAGCCGAGCCGCGGCGGACCACGAAGACGGCCGAAAAGGAGGCGGCAGACCGCGTTCTTCAGCTCCTCCGCTACGTCGTCGGATGCATCGCTGTGGGGGCAGCAGCCGCGGGAGACGTCGAGTCCGCGCCGGAGAGGAGGACGAGAGAGAGACAGGTGGTGGCACATGTGGTGGGCGGCGGCGGAGACCGAGGAGCGCAGCCTCAGGGTCGAGGCCTGCCGACTGCTGGGCGGAGACGAAGTCGTCGTCGTTGCAGTTCTAGTAGTAGTCGGCAGCGGCCGCGGCCATCGCGCACGGACGTGGGAGGAGCGAGCCGCTCGACGGCTGGGGAGCAGATGCAGCAGCCACACGGTTTTGGAATTTTTATGCGGCTAGGGTTTGGTTTTTGAAGGGTGCGGTTACGGTGAATATTAAAAGGAAGGGAGAGATGGGGATTTCTGGCGCCATGACGAATTTTTCGGGAGCGCCGGGTGGGAAAACAAACGCCACAATGAATTTTTTTGAGTGGCCCACGCTGTTTATGGCCGTCGGTTCGACTCAGCAGACCGACAAATTTATTTATGGCCGTCGGTCCGACTCAGCAGACCGGCCGTTTTAAGTGTGCAGCGGGAATAGTGTTTTTCCGGTTGTTTCGGGCCCATCCTATGGCCGTCAGGTATGTCGATTCAGGCGATATTTTTACTTACAGACGTCGGCTTTTTCAGGCTAACCGACAACTTTAAGTATACTCGTCGGTTGTCTCAAAGGCACCGACGTTTTTAACGTTTTTGCCGTCGGTTTGTCCAAACCGACGACCTTAAACTTATTATGTTCGACGGTTTTTAGTTTCCCCAACATTTCTTTACTCGATTTTTGTAGTGGGATGCTGGCATATCAAAGATGACGTCTCAAGATACGATGACGCGCCGCGACTCCGGAACGTAGAAGCACCACGCCTTGATGCCTCGTTCATAGTCGATGAAGACAACAAGAACACCATGGTCTTGGATATTCTTCAAGTGCAGCTTCATCATCTTAACGTAGGCCAGGCATTAGAACATCCGTAGGTGATGGACATTCGGCTTGCAACTGTACCATGCCTCTTACGATGTCATTCCATTGACGGCCTTCGTGGGTGCGTGATTTAGAAGATACACGACGGTGACGACTGCCTCGCCCTAAAACCATGCAAGCATACCCTGGCCCTTGAGCAACCTCCTCGCTATGGTGACAACGGACTGATTCCGTCACTCAGCCATGGCGTTTTGCTGTGGAGTCTACAGTGTGGTGTGCTGTCTATCAATGCCTTGCTCTACGCAACATGTATCAAACTCGATGGAGGTGAACTCACCTCCATTGTCTATCCTCAGTACGCACAGGCACCGTCCTGTTCCCGCCTGCACTCTGGACTGGAACATCTTCAGTGTGGCGAGAGTGTCGCTCATGGCAGCCAAGAGCATGATCCACATGAACCTACTCATGTCGTCAATCAATAGCAGGAAATACCTGTTGCTGCTAGGCGTCATAGGAGATATTGATCCACACAAGTCACCTCGAACCAAATCGAGCACTCCTGCCTGCCAGCTTGCCTGCGATGGGAACGGGCTCCGCTTCATCTTAGTGGTTATGCAGTCAGCACAGAGCTGGTGGACGTGCTCGATGTGAGCCACCCCCCGTGGTATCCCTCGCTGCTCCAGCTTCTTCAGCGCATCGAAGTGCAGATGGCCGTAGTGCCACAGCCACACATCATCTAATGCGCATGCGCTGAGGCAGACCGGTCTTCTGATCTTTACTCGTAGTAGTCAATGTGGCTTAGAGGGAGGCGAATAGACTTTAAAAATTTTCCTGCACACTTAATCAAATCGTTATATTTTTGGTGGACCGAACTTGTCAAGTGTAACTGCGGACTAGTCTAGTGTGTTTGTTTATATGAACTGATCAAGTGTTAGAGCAGAAATTGTATGTGTTATAGCAGCGGAATTTAAACAACTATTTAAACAAACTTGATTGAAAAATTAGTATTACAAACTTGCACGTGGAATACAGTGCTAATTCAGATTACAAGCTTGACCAATTAAATTCTCTAAATAATGATAATTGCAAAAGTAAAGAGATGAGCACATGGGACACGAATTTTTACCGATGTTCGATCTCACCAAAGAGATATATGTCCTCGTTGAGGAGGCCCACACAGAGTTGAGTCTCTTCAAACCTTTTTCCCTCGTCAAGTCAACACACAAGGCCGACTTGGTTCCACTATCACAAGTAATCACCGAGTTGGTGGGGCAACCTCACACGTTGAGGGCTCCCACAAAAATTACAGCAAAAAATGTTATCTAATACACTCGAAAAGACTACAAGTAATGCAAGAGTGTAAAGAGATCAAACCCCAAGAGCTCAATGACGCGTAGACAACGATCTCCCAATCCCAAATCTGAATACTCAAAGAATTTTACTTTTGAGGACCTTAGATGCGTAGGGAGATGTGTTTTTGTGCTCTTGAGATGAGTGGCGGTGCTAGGGTTTCTGTTCTTGACAGTAGAATATGAGAGTTGTGTCTGTGGGGTCGTGGATCTCCTATTTATAGTGTTCCCAAAATTATTACCGTTAGGGATCCCGACGGTCGGACTAGTCCGCTTTGGGGACCGAACTTGTCTAGTGTGCTGAGTAAAATCCGCGTGGAATGTGCAACACACTAAAAACCCTAATATGTGTGAGGTATGCCGGACTAGTCCGGTAAGAGTCCAGACATGTCCGGTGCCCTGTGTATTGGAACATCAGAAAGTTTCTTGGACTAGTCCAGTCAACAAACAGGCTTGTTCGATGCATAGTGTTATGAAACATTAGAGAGTTTCTTGGATTAGTCCGATCCATGAACAGACTTGTCCGATGCACAGTGTTATGGAACATCAGAAAGTTTAACGGTCTAGTCTGGTCCATGAACGGACTAGTCCGGTGCACTGTGAAGTGAAACTAAAAAAAGTTAAACGGACTAGTCCGGTTTTTGAACAGACTAGTCCCGTGCTCAGTGAATTATTAAGGTTGATTTAAGCCCTTACCCCTACCCAAAGACTTGAGCTCTTAGGATGTGTCTCTCACACAAATCCTATACAATTAAGTCTACTTTGCGCTTTATTCATCAACCGGGCCTTTTCCTTTTTCTTCATCACTTCATTTTTCACCTTTTTGAGTGCACCATCTAATCTTAGTTAACCTGCATTCATCTCAATGATTTCATTAGGATCTCATTTGTTTGTCTTCAATCGTCCAAAACCCACAATGGAATGCCTAGATGCACTTTCAATCACCCCCCTTTTTGGTGATTGATGACAACCAATTGAGACTTCACAATTAAGAGTAAAAATTGATTTTCATAAAGTGTGCATATATGAGAATAACAAATGAACAATAAAACTTCTCATATATGCACTCTAGAGTGTGTGATCAAATATTGTGACGTGCCAAAAGATAAGAACATATCAATTATAAAAGCAACTATCACAGGAAAATTGAATAAGCATCACACATTCAGATTAAATAACGTAGGCACATCCAAAGGAGATTACAATAATTTGTGTAAGACCTATGTGTGTTGAATACATTGGCTTGTAGTGAATACACTTGCTTTGACGATAAAAGTTTTGAATATCACCAAAACACCCTTTTATTTAGGTCCGACTAGCTTTGGTAAGCTCCGGCTCAAGCCCCGGTTAGCTTTGGCAAGGTCCAGTACTTGATCGCAATGTTCTGGCTTTTAATGTGAAATGTTTCGAACTTGCTTTACATTGTTAGAAAGATTGCTTAGTATTCATTTGCTAAGTCTTTGGTGCATTTTTGGTTGACATATATGATAACGTGTTACTGTGGTTTTGCAACATGCTTATGTGAGGTTCTCACGTAAGGTGTTGTGTTCGGAACTAACTTGAGTCAAGTCGAGGATTTGAGCTCGTATGGATTGCTTGTTTATTCATGTGCAGGTGTTGCTTGAGTTCAAGACATGGCTGGTGATGGGATCCATTGGACTAGTCTCAGGGAGGAGATGAGGTTCCAACAACTAAATTCAGGAGGAATTGTGGTTGAGCTGATCAGGAGGTTGCGCATCATGATTGAATCAAGAACAATGCACTTGAATGTATCGTGGATGTCATTGGAAGATGTTTGCACGTGTGTAAGGAGTGAATGGATGTGGCTACATGGTTCCGAGATGTGATGAAGAGATGTGGACGTAAAGAGTTAGTCGGAAAGGTCCAACCGACTAGGTTATGGACTCAGGCTGCGGCTGAGTCGGGTTTGACTCAAATATGGAAAGATTTGAGTTGGTTATGATAGGATTTCGTGTGGGTCACGAATTTGAGTTGTTTAGGAATGTGAGATACGTTACTATTGTGTTTGGAAGTCTTAATATTGCTTCTATCTGCGTATAGAAGAATCCTAAGCAGTTATGGAAAGTTACGATTCGTGAACAAAGTAGGATTAGGTTCCTGATTTGAGTTGAGTTGGCTTTCGAGCTGGTTATATAAGCAAGGGAGCCCAGAGCTCGTGGTGCACGACTTTGGGGCTGGTCCTCTTGTGTTCTATTGAATAAAATTCGTAGTTTGAAGGAACTTTTGTGCCTTGTTCGTCCTACTTGACAAGTTTTACTCGTCGAGTTTCTGGACAACACTACCTTTCGTCGGTAGTTTTATCATAACTCGAGTTTTACAGATCCAACTGATGTGATTCTTTTTGGGTTGGCTTCACAACTTGATTATCTATCATCTGTCAAAATTTCACGGTCATTAGACTTGTGGTATATGATCTACACGAGTTTCTTTGCAGCGTTCCAGAACTGTTTTTTTTTCTCGAGTAGGGCAGATTGACCTATGTTTAATCTTTCGATCATAACTTGAGTTTTTCTTGACAGATTTGAGTGATTCTCTTTGTGTTGTCTTTGTGACTTTATTATCTCTGATATCTACCACTTTTGTCACAGTGAAACACGTTTAGATTAGTCTCATACGCGATTTCTTTAACAGATCATTTTTTTGCCGAAGAGGTTGGGGTTTAATTGTTTTCGCTGCGTAAGATTTTTAAATCTACCATTCACCCCTCTCTGGTAGTTTTCACGTGCTCTTCGATCCTACAATTGGTATCAGAGCCACGGTGCTTTAATCTTTGTGATTTGCGTGTGTTTTTGACTAATTAACATGAAGAAGTACTCTGCCAAACCTTGTGTGTTTGCTGGTATTGATTTTCAGGTTTGGAAGGCACGCATGGAGGCTTTCATCCAGGCACAAGGCTTTGCAATATGGGAGAAGGTATACAAGACTTACGAAGTGCCATCAAACAATCAAGTTACAACTACAAATCTGAGAGATGTCGACAACAAAAACAAGGCTCGGAACTTGATCATACAAGGATTAACACAAAGCAACTTCGACCGTGTTGTACACCTCTGATCTGCATACGATGTATGGAAAGCACTTTGTGACTACCACGAAGGATCCAACATGATCAAAGAGGTAAGGCAAGACATGTTCAAGAAAGAATACATGCGCTTCGAGATGCAACCCGATGAGTCTATTGATGACCTTTTTGCTCGCTTTAATAAGATTCTCAGCAACTTGCGTAGTGTCAATGTTAATTTTTCAGATGCTGAAAATGCTAGACAATTGCTAAGTGCATTAGATATGTCAATTTGGGAGATGAAAGTCACATCTATTCGTGAATCTACTGTCATGAGTTCTCTTACATTAGATGTACTATATTCTAAACTAAAAACTCATGAAGTTGACATCCTAGCACGTAAGAACCCAAATAAGTCTATTGCATTTGTTTCACAACATGATATGTCTAGCTCCGGCCAATCATAATCTTGCAATACTCTTGCTTTGTTGTCCTCACTAACCCTAGAGCAGATCGAAGAATTTCCAGAAGAGGAGTTGGCACTCATCTCTACTAGATTCTCAAAAGCATTGCAAAATGTGAGAACTAGAAGGAGAGGAAGCTCCGGACCTCAACGCTGTTTTGAATGTGGTAAAACAGGACACTTTCGTACAGAATGCCCTAACCTTTCAGGTCCGACAACTTGGGAAGAAAAACAAAGCAAGGATCGGACCTCCTCTGGAAATTCCAACAAGAAGAAGAAAGGTACCATAGGACGCAAGATGATCAACAGTTTCATCACCGCGCTTCAAGAGTTCAGTTCAAGTGACATAGACTTTGAAAGTGATGAAGATGATGTTGACCTGGCCAACATATGCTTCATGGCGGGCAAAACAAAATCAAGTCAGGAGGATGCAGAACACAACAGTGACGATGATGAGGTATGTTCTACATGTAATAAAATGTGTGATGCTATTTCTCGTGCAACTGTTGTTGTTAAGAAAAAGGACAAAAAGCTTAGGGACAATGCTGTTAAAATTGAGTCACTAGAATCTGAAATTAATCGTTTGAAATCCTTGATTCTTAGTGATGATTCTTGTTCCTCATGTGACTTAATATATGAACAATTGTCTTCCCTAAGAAGTACACATACCTCCACACTTGATAAACTTGAACTTGAAATTGAAAAGCACAAAAAGCTTGCTGCACTTAATATTGGAAACTTAAAAGATGCTTCTTGTTCTACAATTGATTTGCATTGTTCTAGTTGTGATGATCTTAATAAAAATTGCAAGATGCTATGAATGAAATCTCTATATTGAACAATGTTTTACGTTGTCATGAAGTTAAATATTGTTCCAATTGCAAATTAAAAGGAAAAACTTCATTGAAAATTGCCTTGATATGTCCAATAAACTTGACAACATGAATAGGACATTAAATAGGTTTTGTAATGGGAATAAGAACCTAAACTTGCTGCTGAATTCTTCCAAGTCTTGCAAAGATAAAATTGGTTTAGGTTTTGATTCTCATGCTCATGCTAAGGCACATCCACCTAAAATTGTAAAGTTATTAGGAAGTGGTTTGATTCAAACAGTTCCTAAACAAAAAGAAGTGGTTTTCAAATCTGCAGGAGTGTTGTCTCATTCGGTTTCAAATAAAAATATTGTTTGCTCGTCTAGACATGAACACAAAGTTAAATTTCATTGTATCTATTGTGGTAGAGATGGTCATGTCATAGATTTTTGTTATAGACTATCTAAACAACAGAAAAGGGAAAGAATGGTTGCTAGATCTCATAACTTTCATGCAAAATTTGCTGCACATATTGAACCGAATGTACAACCTGCTGTTGTGAGTCAAAAACATTCAAAGTTTACCTCCGGACATTCTGTTTTTGCCTCTGGAGCTAATTTTTGTGCTACACAAGTAACACCTTATAGGTCAGTAGTTAAGAATAAAAAATCTCAGACTTTGACTCATAAACCTGCTGTTTTATCTAAGCTTTCGCGTGTTTTTCCTGCTGCACATCGCATGACTTAGTACTGGATTCCTAAATGCCTTTTGACTAACCCCAGTATTGAGTCAACAACGTATTGTGCTTCTATGTAGGTTACACATTTGAGGAAGGAGAACATTTGGATTGTGGATTCAGGTTGCTCACGCCACATGACCGGTAACAAAGATTGGTTCTCCTCCCTCTCTTTTGTGTCACGTGTAGAGAATGTTACTTTTGCTGGTAATTATTCAACTCCTATAATTGCTAAGGGTTCGGTTAGAGTAAATGATCACTACACTTTGAAGGATGTTTGTCAAAATTTGAAATACAACTTGCTTTTTGTTTCACAATTGCTAGATGAAAATCTGGAAATTATTTTCAATAAAAACTACTGCAAAGTTGTAAGTTCAAATAGTGAGCTTATTTTTAACATGTCTCAGTTTGAAAGAGTTTTAAAGCTGATTTTGATATGTCTTCCTCTAAGCATAGGTGTCTAGTTGCTAATGATTCAAATGACCTATATTTTTGGCATCGTAGACTTGGTCACGTAGGCTTTGATCACCTAACGCGTGTTAGTGCTCTTGATCGCATACGTGGGCTGCCTAAGCTTCAAGGGGACAAAGAAATTGTGTGCTCTTCTTGTAGACATGCTAAGATGGTTGCAGGTTCACATACTCCTCTCACAATGATCATGACAACTGAACCATGTCATCTTTTGCATCTTGACACTGTAGGACTTTCACGTGTTCAATCCTTCGGAGGTAAATGGTATGTACCTGTGATTGTTGATGATTATTCTAGATACTCTTGGGTTTACTTTATGGCGTCTAAGAATGAAGCTTTTAGTCACTTTAGGACTTTATTTCTTAGATTATCAATTGATCACCCAGGATCTTTAAAGGCAATTAGAAGTGATAACGGAACTGAATTTAAAAATCAATCTTTTGATCACTTTTGTGCTGAAATAGAATAGATCATCAATTTTCTTCACCATATGTCCCTCAACAAAACGGTGTTGTAGAGAGAAAGAACATAACCTTAGTTGAGATGGCTAGGACTATGCTTGATGAATATCAACTCCTAGGAAATTTTGGGCTGATGCGTTAGCGACCGCTTGTTATGTCTCAAATCATGTTTTCTTGCGTGCTAAGCTAGGTAAAACACCATATGAGCTCCGGTTTGGACATAGGCCTAGTGTTACACACTTTCGGGTCTTTGGTTGCAAATACTTTGTTAAGAAACATGGTAATCTTGATAAAATTGAACCTAGATCCATTGATGGCATGTTTCTTGGTTATCCATCTCATACTAGAGGCTACCGTGTTCTTTTACTTGACACTAACAAAATTGTGGAGACTTGTGAAGTGTCTTTTGACGAAGCTAGCCCAGGTACCAGCTCAAACATTGCAAGTCCAGATCCATATCCGCAGGGGGGGCATTTTCGTTGAAGATGAGGAAGAATTGGAGCTGCTGCCCGAAAATTCAGCAGCTAAAGACTTTGGTTCAGCTCCGGATGTTAATTCTCAACCAGCACCGACAACCATCAATGCTGATTCAAATCATCCTCAAGTCACAAGATCATCGATTTGTGATGAACATGAAGAAGAAGAAGCTTGTGTGACATCTATTCCCCTACGACTTTACAAAGATCATCCCCCACAACAGATGATTGGAAGCTTGCACGAATGAGTCATACGGTTCAAGTTTTGCGATCCAAACTCTTATGCTCATTCTACTTTTGTTGCTTCTTTTGAACCCAAAGATATATCACACGCACTCACTAATGAATCTTGGATTATTACCATGCAAGAAGAGTTAGAAAAATTTGAAAGAAATAATGTTTGGAAACTTGTACCTCCACCTCAAGGTCACACTTTAATTGGAACTAAATGGGTATTTAAAAATAAACAAAGTGAGGATGGGGTTGTGGTTAGGAATAAGGCTAGGTTGGTTTCTCAAGGTTTCACTCAAGTTGAAGGTCTAGATTTTGATGAAACTTTTGCTCCTGTTGCTTGATTAGAAGCCACAAGAATTTTGTTAGCTTTTGTTGCATCTATTGGTTTTAAGCTATATCAAATGGATGTTAAAAGTGCTTTTCTTAATGGCTACATAGATGAGGAGGTTTATGTGAAACAACCACCAAGTTTTGAAAATCCAGATTTTCCTAATCATGTTTACAAACTGTCCAAAGCCTTATACGGTCTCAAACAAGCCTCTAGAGCATGGTATGATAGGTTAAAAACATTCTTACTTGAAAAGGGGTTTACAATGGGAAAGGTTGATAAAACTCTTTTTGTGCTTAAACATGGCAATGACTCATTATTCGTTCAAGTGTATGTGGATGATATTATCTTTGGTTGTGCTTCTCATGATCTTGTGTCCAAGTTTTCTGCAATGATGAGTTTCGAATTTGAAATGAGCATGATGGGTGAACTCACTTACTTTTTGGGGCTGCAAATCAAGCAAACTAAGGAGGGTACCTTTGTGCATCAAACGAAGTATGCAAAAGATCTCCTAAGGCGCTTCAACATGGACAAAAGCAAGCCTCTTCGGACACCAATGGGAACAGCAACAACACTTGGACTTGAAGAAGATGGTGAACCTGTGGATCAAAAAGAATATAGAAGCATGATCGGATCACTTTTATACCTCACGGCATCAAGGCTAGACATACAATTCAGCGTATGTCTTTGTGCATAGTTTCAAGCTTCCCCACGTGCTTCACATCGTCAAGCCATCAAAAGGATTCTCAGGTACTTACATAGAACTCAAGAATTTGGAATTTTTCTTCCTTCTTCCTCAACCGTTACTTTGAAAGCTTTTTCGGATGCTGATTTTGGGGGTTGTAGGATTGATAGGAAAAGTACTTCCGGTGCTTGTCATTTTCTTGGTAATTCTCTTGTTGCTTGGTCCTCTAGAAAACAAAATTCAGTTGCACAATCCACAGCCGAATCTGAATATGTAGCTGCTGCTAGTGCTTGCTCACAAATTCTTTGGATTGTTCAAACACTTAATGACTATGGGGTTGATCTAGATAGTGTTCCACTGTTCTGTGATAACACTAGTGCCATTTGCATTGCTAAAAACCCCGTGCAACATTCTAGAACTAAGCACATTGACATTAGGTATCACTTTCTCCGAGATAATGTTGAAAAAGGAAACATTGTGCTTCACCATGTAGATATCGAATAACAATTGGCTGACATTTTTACAAAACCTTTAGATTTCACTCGTTTTTGTTACATTCGTAGTGAAATAGGGGTTATGCATCCTCATGGCTTAAATTGAGGGGGAGTTTGAAACTTGGGAAGTCTATGTGTGAATCTGAAATTAAAATAATATGAGCATAGTATTTCATACATATATGACTTTGTGATTCCTTTTACATGCTGAAAGTTCTTACTACATTACTCGTGTTATACATTTTGTAGTTTTTGCCATGTCTAGTAATTGGAATAATTACTTACACTAAAACTGGTCATGGTCGAACTTTCTTGCTGTTTTGAACTTGTTACATATTCACAAGTGCTTTTAATCATTAAGAATTAATCAAGTAATCAACTCACATGTTGAGTTTTTATGAACAAATATAAATTGAGAAAAGATCAAGAGAATATGCATGCATCGCACTTCTTCTTTTGAGATGGCTTATCATTGCACTTAGATATGAACTTGGAAGAAGTTGTGTATGACTAAAACCATGTCCTTAAGATTCTAATTGTCAAATGATATAGGCTTGTCTTGATTGGTTAGACTAAGGCAGATGCGCATATAATCTCTTGCAAATATCATATGATCTAAATTTATGCTTTGAAAAATAATAAAATGCAGCAACTAGTGTCATGATTTCAAGTTTTGAAATAGTTAAGTTTGTGAGATCATGACTTACTTAAATTGAAAATTACATTTGATCTCTAGCATGGCTTACACTACTTTATGTGTTTCATTGATGTGATAATGTAAGGTACTTGATAGTATGACTTGGATGAGCTTTGTTTATATGTATATGTTATAATATGCTCATAACAACTAAAGGGGAGAGATAATTTGTTTATATGCTCATGACTTGCTGAATACATTGTCAAAGGGGGAGAGATAAGCATGAAGAGAAAGAGAATATGTGCATAAGGAGAGATAATAAAGGGGGAGAGATAATATGGGATAATTTTAGGATTTTCTTCTCATTTTACTTTTGATTTACAAAGGGGGAGAAATTGCCTTCAAAACTTTTATGTGAATAAGCCAATGTTCGGATTTTAAATGGTGCTGCCAATGCATTCATCAAGGGGGAGATTGTAAGACCTATGTGTGCTGAATACATTGGATTGTAGTGAATACACTTGCTTTGATGATAAAAGTTTTGAATATCACCAAAACACCTTTTTATTTAGGTCCGACTAGCTTTGGTAAGCTCCGACTCAAGCCCCGGTTAGCTTTGGCAAGGTCCAGTACTTGATCGCAATGTTCTAGCTTTTAATGTGAAATGTTTTGAACTTGCTTTACATTGTTAGAAAGATTGCTTAGTATTCATTTGCTAAGTCTTTGGTGCATTTTTGGTTGACATAGATGATATCGTGTTATTGTGGTTTTGCAACATGCTTATATGAGGTTCTCACGTAAGGTGTTGTGTTCGGAACTAACTTGAGTCAAGTCGAGGACTTGAGCTCGTATGGATTGCTTGTTTATTCATGTGCAGGTGTTGCTTGAGTTCAAGACATGGCTGGTGATGGGATCCATTGGACTAGTCTCAGGGAGGAGATGAGGTTTCAACAACCAAATTCAGGAGGAATTGTGGTTGAGCTGATTAGGAGGTTGCGCATCATGATTGAATTAAGAACAATGCATGTGAATGTATCGTGGACGTCATTGGAAGATGTTTGCACATGTGCAAGGAGTGCATGGACGTGGCTACATGGTTCTGAGACGTGATGAAGAGATGTGGACGTAAAGAGTTAGTCGGAAAGGTCCAACCGACTAGGTTATGGACTCAGGCTGCGGCTGAGTCAAGTTTGACTCAAATATGGAAAGATTTGAGTTGGTTATGATAGGATTTCGTGTGGGTCACGAATTTGAGTTGTTTATGAATGTGGGATACGTTCTTGATGTGTTTGGAATTCTTAAGATTGCTTCTATCTGCGTATAGAAGAATCCTAAGTAGTCATAGAAAGTTACGATTCGTAAACAAAGTAGGATTAGGTTCCTGATTTGAGTTGAGTTGGCTTTCGAGCTGGTTATATAAGCAAGGGAGCCCAGAGCTCGTGGTGCACGACTTTGGGGCTGTTCCTCTTGTGTTCTATTGAATAAAATTCGTAGTTTGAAGGAACTTTTGTGCCTTGTTCGTCCGACTTATTCTAGACAAGTTTTACTCGTCGAGTTTCTAGACAGCACTACCTTTCGTCGGTGGTTTTATCATAACTCGAGTTTTATAGATCCAATTGACATGATTCTTTTTGGGTTGGCTTAAAAACTTGATTATATATCATCTATCAAAATTTCACGGTCATTGGATTTGTGGTCTATGATCTACACGAGTTTCTTTGCAGCGTTCCAGAACTGTTCTTTTTCTCGAGTAGGACAGATTGACCTTTGTTTAATCTTTCGATCATAACTTGAGTTTTTCTCAACGGATTTGAGTGATTATTTTTGTGTTGTCTTCGTGACTTGATTCTCTCTGATATCTACCACTTTTGTCACGGTCAAACACGTTTAGATTAGTCTCACACACGATTTCTTTAACATATCGTTTTTCTGCCGAAGGGGTTGGGGTTTAATTGTTTTTGCTGCGTAAGATTTTTAAATCTACCATTCACCCCCCTCTGGTAGCTTTTCACGTGCTCTTCAATCCTACAATTTGAAACATGTCCTCAATCACTAGTCCTTAAAGTTACAAAATAAGCTACTAGTCTCAATCTCTCCCCTTTTGGCATCATGGCACCAAGAAGGGAAAATTGAGTGGAATCACTCTTCGCCACTGCCTCCCTCACTCTTGGTCCTCTCTTCATCTTCCTCTTCAAGTCCATGCTGAGGGAGGATCGGAGACACCTGCTAGTCCAAATGAGGTCAACTCTTGCTCACTAAGGAGAGCCATCTCCGTGATATCTTCTTGTGAATCCTTTGAAATCTGAGGTGATCCCACTGACTCAAATTCTAGCTTCTCACAAATAGCTTTGATGTTGGCCTTCATGTATATTTGATGTCTCTTCCTAGCCAATCTCTCCTTGTGCTGCTTAATTTCCACTTTGTGGTAGGATGCAAAGATGGAGGAAAGCATTTTTAGCACACCACTGGAGGACTCTCTGGAGGATGGAGGAGCAGGAGTAGTAGCTGGAGTCCTTGTGCCTCAATTTGCTTTCTTAGATCTCTGCTCCACTACAGGTGAGAAAGGGGCAGAAGGAATAGTGTATATTTTTGGCTTCTGGGGCTTGAGACCGGTATGCTCAATATCCTTAAGTAAATTCAAGGTCAGTGACCTTCTCAATCAGGAACATGATGTAAGGTGCATAGCCACAGGACCTATTGGGAGTGATTGAGATGTTCACAATGTCATTGTAGATATAGTCAAAGACATTGAAAGTTTAAAAGTCGCCTAGAGGGGGGGTGAATAGGCAATAATACCTGAAATCACTTAACCAAACAAGATTAAATTCCTGTGGCCAGACTAGTCTTGTTCAGGGCCGGACTAGTTCGTTCAGCACAGGGTGGAAACCCTAAAACTTGATTTCTACAGGTTATTTGCAGAATTAAAGTTCACCAAAGATATGAGCAATGTGTAGTAAACTTGTAAGGCTCAGATTGTAAAGTTTAAACACTTAGATTGCAAGTTTACGCTAATGATCAAAGTGTAGGGCAATAAGACCAAAGTGAACCCTAATAGCAAAACTAGTGATCACAAAAAGCGGAAGACAAGTGAAATGATATTTATCCCGTGGTCCAGCTCCACGAAGAAGCCTACATCCACGTTGAGAAGTCCACACAAGGATCGGGTCTCTTGACCCTTCCCTCACCAAGCCACCATGAGTGTCGTCTTGGTTTCCACTATATCAATGGGTAATCACCAAGTTTGATGGGGCTACTCACAACTTGAGGCTCCCACAAATCAATACAACGAGGAGCACATGAAGCTCAACTCACACAAGCCACACAACACAACACAATGTGCAAGAGATCAAACCGAGAGCCAAAAAGCGATGATCTTCCTTTACTCTCCTCCCCAAACCCTAATCTCTTCAAGATTTGCTCTTAGAGGGTTAGTAGGACAAGTAGAAGGATTTGGAAGGCTCTAGGATGCTTGTGGCGGCGCTAGGGTTCAAGACTTATTCAAATGAGCCCGGGGGTCCCCTTTATATAGGGGTCCCGGGCCCCTTTTGCTTACATCAGCAAAGGGGTGGACTAGTCCGACCTCAGACCCCGGACTAGTCCGGCCCTATGGGACCACTGACCCTTGGTCAGTTCCCGACAACTGCCACACTGAGCAACGATCATCATGCTACCCGCCAAATTTCCAAATTCAAACGGTCACTAGACAACGGACTAGTCCAGTCAGCAACGAACTAGTCCGAAGTGGAACAGAACCACTTGGTCCGTTCCAAAACGGACTTTTCTGAGTTGGCCTGGATTAATCCGGCCACAGGGGTGGACTAGTCTGACCCCCTAGGGTTTCTCTCGGTCTGTCATACTAAGTCTCAAACGGACAAGTCCATACCCAAACGGACAAGTTCGAACTACTCCAGAGAGCTTTGGTCCGTCCAAAAATGGAGAAGTCCGGACTTCTCGAACTTAGCTCCAAATTCACTCTGGTTCACTCCAGAGACGTTTGGTTCGTCTCAAAACGCACTTGTCTGCCATGGCCGGACTAATCTGGCCCTGAGGCCTGGACTAGTCCGACCTCCTAGGGTTTTTCTCATTTTAGGCTTCTCACTTAGGTTTTTCTCTAAACCACCACTTTGAGCCCCTTGGTATGATCTCAATGCACATGATACAACCACCCTCTCACATGATACGGCTCACATAAGTTCAATACCATTGAAACCCTAATTTCTGTGCTTGAGTCTTTGACACCCGTTTTAGCCTTTTCCTTTTTGAGGGTTTTCATCTCATTTCAATCCTTGTACCTGTGCTTAAGATCAACTAAGCTCATTAGCCTCTTAATTGTCGTCATCAATCATCCAAAACCCACGGGGATGCCTAGATGCACTTTCAATCTCCCCCTTTTTGGTGAATTGATGACAACACATTATGACTTCAACAATAAGGTTAATAATTTGTTTTCATAACATGTATTTTTATGAGTGACTCCCCCTCAATTTATGCATCATGAGTAAGAGAGGTTGAGAGAGTTCTCATACATATACATGTTATGGTGGGGTGCCTAAGTGATGTGTTCATAAAGTGTGATAAGACAATGATTATGCAAAATAGACATTTAAATGAGGCAACACATCACAATTTAGGCAAGATACATGAATACATAGATTAAGTCTTACAATACAACTTGAAATGAGGTTTAAAACATAAGTCCAACATAGATCAATACTCTCACAAAATAGTCTATCTATCTTATCTCTCCCCTACATCTCACTCCCTATATCTCTCCCCCTAGATCTAAGTGCCCATCCAAGCTATCATCTCCAAGCTATCTCTCCCCCTTTGGCATCAAGACACCAAAAAGGAAAAGAAGAGAGGAAGGGCCCTTATGACTACTCATCGTCGGAGTCGGAGTTGTCGTTGCCGCCCTGGGGCTCGCTGTCGCTCTCCGTGGCCTCCGGGTTAAGATGTGCCTCATCATCATTGGTCAGGGCCGCGGTGGAAGTCCCAGCTTCTCCAAATTCATCAAGCTCCTCGGCAGTGAACTCAAGAAAGGAAGTGAGCTCACCATCGCTCTCCTCGGTGGGGGACATTGGAATGTCCTGCTTGTCGCACATTGCCTTGAGATACTTCTCATTGCGACACTCCATGCGACGTTGCCGAATTTCCGTCTTCCGGCATGAGGAGAAGAGAGCCTTGAAGCATTTGAAGAAGCCACTCCCGCATTGTGTCGAAGGCAGAGGTGGTGGAGGAGATGGCACGAAGCGAGAGGAAGAAGCGGGAGGATCCACATTCTTTCTCCTAGGAGCAGCTGACTCTGGAGGAGGGAGTTGTGGTCGAAGCCTCCGATAAATTATGTCTTTCTTGAATGTGATCCCGGAGATCTTCTCCATCATGTACATGATTTATGGAGCATATCCACATGATCGGTTGGGGGTGTGAGAGATGTTGAAGATGTCATCAAAGATATAGTCCACCACATTGAAGCGGACATCTCCATCAATGGGGACCATTAAGTGCCTCAAATTGCCTTGAATTATCCTCGCATCTCCATCCTTGGGGGCAATGGTATTTCTGAGGACCCGGTTGAGCACACTATAGAATGGCATGATGTTTCTGATATGCCTGGCCTCATACTATGCATGACTTGGATACATATACTCCAAGGTGTACCGATCAACTGGCTTCAGATTTGAAATGATGATCTCATTATCTAGTTGATCCGCCAAGTCAAGCAACTGAGCAAACTCCCAATAGGTGGTGGAATACTGCTCTCCATGGGTCATCCAGGTAATCCTCCTGTCCCCATCGGTGTGGAAGTATAAAGTGGAGTAGAACTAAGTTATGACTTCCACATTTCAGTCGTACTGGAAGGCCATGAACTTCTTCAAGCCGTGCCTCTCGACGCTTCAATCACAACATTGAAGGCTTGATGATCCTTCTGGGCCATGTAGTCCCAGTCTATCCACTGAGCAACTGTGACAGGGGTATGCTTGGTCATATAGACCATCCTGTAGTAGTCACAGTGGAAGTCACACCAGAACTAGGGATCCACTGTGCTCCTGTCATGCTGATAAACATTGATCTTCCTCAGCTTGCGTGCCTTCTCAGCCCCCTTGCCCTTGAAGATGTTGGCGTTGAAGGCAACTGCACGGTTTGGGTTCCGTGTAGGAGAAGACATCCTCAAGGGGCCAATGGGTTGAGTGGCACCCTTCTTGACTTTGCTTGCAGCCTTCTTGGCCACAATCACCCTCTTCTTGGGTGCAGCATCAACTGGGGCTTTGCCTTTATCTTTGGAGTTCTTCACCCCCTGAGACTTGGCTTGCTCACCCAAGGTCACAAGTCTCTTTCTTTTCGGGGCAGCCTCGGCAGCAGCAGAGTTGTGCTCCTCATGCTGCGTCTTCTTTGCCCTCTGAGAGGCAAAGTACGCAGCAGCCATCTCTTGATCCTCTCTTCGCTTATGACAAAATAGAGCCTACTTCTCCACTTCAGTCTCAGAGTCGGAAGGAGGAATGTATTCATTATCCGACATGATTGCTGACAAGAGAAGCAAGGGAATTTGTGTAAGTCCAAGGAGTCAAGATAAATTGGTAGAATTCACAAAATCAACCTAGGTTAGGTTTTTCACCGTGTAACCCGGACTTGTCCGCCCAAGGGCCGGACTAGTTCGCACTAGGTCAGACTTGTCCGCCCTGTGGCCGGACTAGTCCGGTTCAGACAGCAAGAACCCTATTCTAGGAAAATCTTCCAAAAACTACGGATCCTACCACAAAAATGGAGCTACATGATCACATTGATGTGTACAACAACATTTGTGAAGAAGTTTCTATCAATGGACCGAAAAGAATTGAATTTCAAGGATTCTGGAGTTAGGTCAAGAATACCTCTTCAAATCTTTGATTCGATGAAATGTGAGTGAGGAGTCGCCCTCCGATGCTTGGGAAAAGGTTCCTAAGCACCCCAGGGCTTCAATCCACCGATTGGAATCAAGATTTTGTGGAGGAAATAAAAAATCGCCGTTTGGGAGACGGTTTTCTAGCGTTTTTGGAGAGAGAGTGTTTGAATGGAAGTGGAGAGGTCGAGGGCTCCCTGGGGAGGTTAAGTGCCCAAGGGCCAGAGTAGTCCAGTCAGGGACCCGAACTTTTCTGGCCTCTGGACTGGGTCCGGACAACCTGAACCACCAGACTAGTCCCGTCCGCTGGAGCGGAATGTCCAGTCCTAAGACCTAAAACTCCTATATATTGAGTTTTTAGTAGAGATTTGATCCTTTTGGACTATATTTCACCAAATATCTTTGTAAATATGGTCAGTAAGCAATCAACAATCAAGCTATGACCATGATTCACAAGGATTTAATAATTTCAATATAATTTGTAGAAAAATTGAGGAGGAAGAGTTTTTCGCAAGCATGTGTGAATTCTGAATGTAACAATCAGATGTGCAAGACTTAAGCCACATTTCGAGAATCTAGGATATTTAGCTCACTCCTAAGTTCACAAAATCTTTTCTCATCTAGGGGCTTGGTAATGATGTCGACCAATTGTTTCTCGGTTCTCACATGGGAAATTGCAATGTCTCCTTTGATGGAGTGATCTCTCAAGAAATGGTGGCGAATATCGATGTGCTTGGTCCTTGAGTGTTCAACTGGATTGTGGGCTATTTTGATGGCACTCTCATTGTCACATAGGAGAGGGATATGGCGCAAGTTTATACCATAGTCCCTAAGAGTTTGTCGCATCTAAAGAAGTTGTGCACAACAACTTTTGGCGACGACATACTCCGCTTTGGCTGTGGAAAGTGCAATGGAGTTTTGTTTCTTTGAGGACCAAGACACTAGAGATCTACCAAGGAATTGGCAAGTTCCCGATGTACTCTCCCTATCAACTTTGCACCCCGCATAGTCCGTATCGGAATATCCAATGAGGTTGAACTTGGAGCCTTTGGGGTACCAAAGTCCTAGGCTTGGTGTGTGAACCAAATATCTATGAATTCTCTTAACGGTGGTCAAATGACACACCTTAGGAGCGGCTTGAAATCTAGCACACATACACACACTAAGCATGATATCGGGCCTAGATGCACATAAGTATAGCAATGAGCCTATCATGGAACGATATACCTTTTGGTCTACATTTGGACCATCTTCATTAAGATTGAGATGCCCATTGGTTGCCATAGGAGTCTTGATGGGTTTGGCCTTGTCCATGTCAAACTTCTTAAGTATATCTTGTGTGTACTTGGTTCGACTAATGAACGTGCCTTCCTTGAGTTGCTTCACTTGAAAACCTAGAAAGAAATTCAACTCCCCCATCATGGACATCTCAAATCTTTCCATCATTATCTTGGAAAACTCATCACAAAAATCTTTGTTAGTAGAACCAAATATAATGTTGTTGACATATATTTGGCAAACAAACAAATCATCATTGAAATGCTTAGTGAATAGAGTATAGTAAGCCTTCCCAATTTTGAAATCATTTTGAGTTAGGAAGTCTCTAAGGCACTCATACCAAGCTCTAGGAGCTTGTTTGAGTCCATAGAGAGCCTTACACAATTTGTACACATGGTTTGGGAATTCTTCATCTTCAAATCCGGGGGGTTGCTCCACATACACCTCTTCCTTGATTGGACTACTGAGGAATGTGCTCTTGACGTACATTTGATATAGCTTAAAATCTTGGTGAGTACCAAAGGCAAGTAATATACGAATTGATTCAAGCCTAGCTACGGGAGCAAAGGTTTCTTCAAAATCCAAACCTTTGACTTGTGAATACCCTTTGGCCACAAGTCGTGCCTTGTTCCTTATAACCACCCCATGTTCATCTTGTTTGTTGCAGAGGAGCCATTTGGTGCCTACAACATTCGCATTAGGCCTCTTCACAAGCTCCCATACTTGATTTCTCTCAAAGTTGTTGAGCTCTTCTTGCATGGCCATCACCCAATCCAGATCTCGTAAGTCTTGTTCAACCTTGTGGGGTTACAAGGAGGAAAAAAAAGAGTAATGTTCACAAAAGTTTGCAACACGAGATCGAGTAATTACCCCCTTGGAGATGTCTCCAAGTATGTTGTCAATGGGATGGTCCCGTTGGATGCTTTGATGCACTCTTGGGTGTGGCGCTTGAGGTCTTGATTCATCATCTTGGTCTTCCTCATCCTCGTTGTCTCCCCCTTGATTGATTCCTCCATTTTCATCTTCTTGGAGCGCATCTTGGGGAACTTGATCTTGATTATTTGAGGAAGAGCTTGCTTGATGTGTAGGATGGTCACTTGCATCTTGAGGTTGTTCTTGTGGTCGTATATCTCCAAGTGCCATCCTTCCTATCACCACTTGTGGAGCTTCTTCTTGATCTAGCACATGACGATCAACTTGCTCCACTTGGGAGCCATTAGTCTCATCAAACACTACGTCACGTGCTACTTCAACAATTCTGTAGGATTTGTTAAAGACACGATAGGCGTAAGTGTTTGAGTCATAACCAAGCAAGAAACCCTCATCGAACTTAGAAGCAAACTTTGAAGTCCTAGGATTCTTGTTAAGAATGTAGCATTTACTCCTAAAAATACGAAAGTAAGAGATGTTGGGCTTGGTACCGGTTAGGAGCTCATATGACGTCTTCTTAAGTATGCGGTGAAGATACAACCGGTTTATGGCATGGCAAGCGATGTTGACCGTTTCCTCCCAAACCGATCCGACGTCTTGTACTCATCAAGCATGGTTCTTGACATCTCAATTAGAGTCCTATTCTTCCTCTCGGCCACCCCATTTTGTTGAGGGGAGTAGGGGCCGAGAACTCATGCTTGATGCCTTCTTCATCCAAAAATTCTTCAACTTGAGTATTCTTGAATTCGGTGCCATTGTCACTCCTTATGGTCTTGATACTCAAGGAGAACTCATTTTGAACTCTCTTCAAGTATCTCTTCAGAACACCTTGAGTCTCGCTCTTGTCATGCAAAAAGAATACCCAAGTGAAACGTGAAAAGTCATCAACAATATCAAGACCATATTTGTTACCACCAATACTAATGTAGGCGATTGGACCGAAGAGATCCATGTGTAGAAGCTCCAATGGTCTTGCTGTTGTCATAATGTTCTTGAATGGATGTGGTGCTCCAACTTGCTTTCTGGCTTGGCATGCGCTACATGGCCTATCCTTTTTAAACACAAGATTCTTTAAACCACGGATGTGCTCGCCCTTAAGGAGTTTTTGCAAATTCCTCATCCCAACATGGGCTAGCCTTCTATGAAAAAGCCATCCCATGTTAGTTTTTGCAATTAAGCATGTATCAAGTTGGGCTTTATCTGCAGAGAAATCCACAAGATAGAGCTTTCCCTTGAGTACACCCTTAAAGGCAATTGAGCCATTGCTTCTCCTTGTGACGGTCACACCCTCATTAGTGAATAAACAATTATAACCTTTGTCGCATAGTTGTGATATGGATAAGAGGTTATAATGAAGTGAATCAACATGCAAAACATTTGAAAGAGTATGATTGGGGGATATAGCAATTTTACCGGTGCCAAGGATTTTTCCTTGGCTATTGTCCCCAAAATAGATGTCTTCACTTGGATCTTCATTTAGCTCATACTCCACAAACATCTTCCTATCTCCGGTCATATGATTTGTACATCCACTATCAAGAATTCACTTGGTTCCACCGGAGGAGTATGCCTACAAGAAAGATTTAAGCCTTGGCTTTAGGTACCCAAGCGGTGTTGGGTCCTTTGATGTTAGTCAAGAGGCCCTTGGGCACCCACACACAAGGTTTGGGACTTTTGCGGTGTGGCCCAACATACCTAGCATATGCCTTTCCAAACTTGTTCCTCAATAAAACATATGAAGCATCAAAATCATGGAACAATGGATGAGGTTCTTTCTTAGGCATTTTAGGTGTAGTGGCAATGTTCTTTCCTTTATTGTTGTATGAGCCTCCTTTGACAAAAAAAATCAAGTCTTTGCCATTCTTGGGAGTTTTGGCGTTTTTCCTCATCCTCCTAGAGTAACCAAGACCATCCTTGACAAGGGGATGTCTTGTGTTGGTATATGCACTACGTGCATATGCCACTTTCTCCTTGTCAAAGATGCCACCCTTGGGTGCTTGATTGGTTTGCGCCAACATTAGCTCATCTTTAAGCTTTATAATTAAGTTTGAGCATTTACAAGATTGAGATGCTTTGGATTTAACATTTGTGGAAGGTGATCTTGTAGAGGAACAAGGTGCATTGACCTTGAGAGACTTCACTTGCGTCTCAAGGATCTTGTTAGCTTGTGTCAAACTAACAAGTTCATCCTTGAGAATAATTGTAGTGTTCTCAAGGTTTGACCAAGTTTCCTTATTCAAAGCGAGTTCATGCTCAAGCGCCTTGCTTCTTTCTCTTTCAAGCTCCAAGAGCTCCTCAACCTCTTGACATCTCTCCTTTTGTTGGATGAGCATGTCCTCTTGACGGTTGATGAGTTCTTCCTTCTCAAATATTTCCTCCGTTAGCAATCTTAATCTTTTCAAAGTGCTTTTACTCATGTCTTTAAGCATGTGTTCATTTTCACTACTACTATCAAAATCATCATGAGAAGAAATTGAAGATGATGATTTAGATTTAACCTTCTTTCTTCCCTCCTTGGCAATGAGACATGTTGGCCTTGAAATCTACAAGTTGGGGAAGAGCTTGTTCTCCGTTGTTGTCTTCTTCATAGCAATAGTTGCTACCTTCTCATCTTCATCGGAGGAGGATTCCTCATTTGAATCCCACTCCTTTACAAGGTGGGCATGTCCGAATTGCTTCTTCTTCTTGAAGTACTTCTTATCTTTGGACTTGCCCTCCTTCTTCTTCTTGTTTTCTTCATGTGGACAATCCACAATGAAGTGGTCATATTCTCCGCAATTGTAGCAAGCCCTTTTTGATCTTATCTTGGGCTTGTCTTTGCTTCTTCTCTCATTTTGGTAGCTCCCCCTCCTCCTTCTAAACATCCTCTTAAAGTTGTTGATGAAGAGAGCTTCTTCCTCATCGGTGTCGGGACTCTCTTCATCACTCTCTTCCTTTTCTTGAGATTTTGAGGACGTTTCTTTGAATGCAACATCCCTTTTCTTGGAGGAAGAAAGATTTTGTAGATCGTTGTAGAACATCGCTTCTTGCTCCATCATCTCATGGTTGATGATTCTCCCTAGCACTTCTTCGGGAGTCATCTTGTGGAAGCCCGAACTTTCACGAATTAGTGAGGAAAGAGTGATGTTTTGAGGCATGAATGCTCGAATCATCCTCTTTAGTACCTCGTGGTCGGTCTACCGGGTGCTTCCATATGACCGACTCTTGTTGATGAGAGTCTTGAGGCGGTGATACATATCTTGCGGATATTCACCCTCCATGATGGTTAATCTCCCAAGCTCTCCTTCGATCATCTCGATCTTTGCTTCCCTTATGATGCGGTTGCCTTCGTGCGCCGTCTTGAGGGTATCCCAAATCTCCTTGGCAACCTCCAACCCTTCGATGCGGTTGAACTCCTCACGAGTCAATGAGGAGGTAATCACTCCAACGGCTTGAGGATTGCGATGTAGAAGGACGGCTTGCTCCGGAGTGATGTCTTCCTCATTCTTCGGAAGATGAACACCTGTCATCACAATTTGCCACAAGCTAGGGTTTAAGGAAATGAGGTGCATCTTCATATTATGCTTCCACATAGAATAATCATTTCCATCAAATTGAGGAGGTTTGCCAACTGGAATAGACAAATAATGGTTGCTAGCGGTAAGTTGCTCATAATTGTAAGGATACTGGGAGTAGTCTTGTGATCTACTCCCGTAGTCGATGTTAATCGGAGCAATTGGCTTGATCTCCTTCTGTGGCACGTTGAGCTTCTCATGAAGCCGTGCTTTGAGCATCCGAACTTCTTCGTCGTCATTCGGATCATCTTGAAGAACATTGAAGTTCTTCGTCTTAGTGTCATCGACGACCACCAGAACCTTGTTGTCACCCCTTCCAGCCATTACTTCTCCGAGTTGTTAGACTCTTGGGGAGAAGCCTGCTCTAATACCAATTGAAAGTCGCCTAGAGGGGGGTTGAATAGGAAATAATACCTAAAATCACTTAACCAAACAAGATTAAATTCCTATGGCCAGACTAGTCTGGTTCAGGGCCAGACTAGTCCGTTCAGCACATGGTGGAAACCCTAAAACTTGATTTCTACAGGTTATTTGCGGAATTAAAGTTCACCAAAGATATGAGCAATCTATAGTAAACTTGTAAGGCTCAGATTGTAAAGTTTAAACACTTAGATTGCAAGTTTACGATAATGATCAAAGTGTAGGGCAATAAGACCAAAGTGAACGCTAATAGCAAAACTAGTGAGCACAAAAAGCGAAAGACAAGTGAAACGAGATTTATCCTATGGTTCAACTCCACAAAGAAGCCTACCTCCATGTTGAGAATTCCACACAAGGACCGGGTCTCTTGACCCTTCTTTCACCAAGCCACCACGATGGTCGGCTTGGTTTCCACTATATCAATGGGTAATCACCAAGTTTGATGGGGCTACTCACAACTTGAGGCTCCCACAAATCAATACAACGAGGAGCACACAAAGCTCAACTCACACAAGCCACTCAACACAACACAATGTGCAAGAGATCAAACCGAGAGCAAAAGAGTGATGATCTTCCTTTACTCTCCTCCCCAAACCCTAATATCTTCAAGATTTGCTCTTAGAGGGTTAGTAGGACAAGTAGAAGGCTTTGGAAGGCTCTAGGATGCTTGTGACGGCACTAGGGTTCAAGACTTATTCAAATGAGCCCGGGGGTCCCCTTTTTATAGGGATCCCGAGTCCCTTTTGCTTACATCAGCAAAGGGGCGGACTAGTCCGGCCTCAGACCCCGGACTAGTCCGGCCCTATGGGACCACTAACCCCTGGTCAATTCTCGACAACTGCCACACTGAGCAACGATCGTCACGCTACTCGCCAAATTTCCAAATTCAAACGGTCACTAGACAATGGACTAGTCTGGTCAGCAACGAACTAGTCCGAAGTGGAACAGAACCACTTGGTCCGTTCCAAAACGGACTTTTCTGAGTTGGCCCGAACTAGTCCGGCCATAGGTTTCTCTCGGTCTGTCATACTAAGTCTCAAACGGATAAGTCCGTACCCAAATGGACAAGTCCGAACTACTCCAGAGAGCTTTGGTCCGTCCGAAAACGGACAAGTTCGGACTTCTCGAACTTAGCTCCAAATTCACTCTGGTTCACTCCAGAGACGTTTGGTCCGTCTCACAACGGACTTGTCTGCCATGGCCGGACCAGTCTGGCCCTAAGGCCCGGACTAGTCCGGCCTCCTAGGGTTTTTCTCATTTTAGGCTTCTCACTTAGGTTTTTCTCTAAACCACCACTTTGATCCCCTTGGTATGATCTCAATGCACATGATACAACCACCCTCTCACATGATACAGCTCACATAAGTTCAATACCATAGAAATCCTAATTTCTACGCTTGAGTATTTGACGCCCGTTTTAGCCTTTTCCCTTTTGAGGTTTTCATCTCATTTCAATCCTTGTACCTGTGCTTAAGATCAACTAAGCTCATTAGCCTCTTAATTGTCGTCATCAATCATCCACAACCCACGGGGATGCCTAGATGTACTTTCAAAGGATCGTCATCCAAATCATCTTATCCCCATCACCACGGGCAAAGTAGAGTGTAGAGTAAAATTAGGTGATGACTTCATTGTTCCAATTGTATCAGAAGGATAGACGATCCTTCAAACCATGTCTCTCCAATGCCTCCAGGACCCCTTGATAGGATTGACACTTCTTGGATTGGAGGTAGGTGACATTGACCCACTGACATTCAATCACCGAGTTCCTCATCTTTATGTAAACATGTTCATAATAGTCAACATGAAAGTTGCTCCAAAACCTTGGATCAGCTAACTGGTTAGGCGGCTCATAGACTTCAATCTTCCTGTATCTATCAACCAGTTCATTTCCCTTTCTAGTGAAATCATCATCTGAAGGCTGCCTGTTGCGGTGAATAGGGGCCTTCATCTTCAACGGACCAATGGGACCACATGCAAGTCCTTTCCCTTTGTTGGCGCTCCTTCTAGGTATGGTTGAACTGGCACCAGCACCATCCTTGCTTAGAACTTTCTTCACTACCACTCTCCTCTTCTTAGGAAGAGCATCGTCAGGAGGAGAGGAGTGAGCATTGTAGTCATGCCTCTTCTTCATGACTCTCTCTTTGGCCCTTTGTACACTTGCACGGTCACGCTCTGCTTCATAATCAAATGAGCTGTCCTCAGAAGCTGACAAAATATTGCCTCATAGGGGATTATAATGATTGATAAGAATTGATTGTAGTCTTTGTGGAAATAAGAATTCAGAGGTTCAAATTTTCAAGGTACCGAACTTGTCCATTTTCAGAGTGTGAACTTGTTTAGAGGACCGAACTTGTCCGCACTAGACACTGGACTAGTCTAGACTGTCGTATGAATCCTAACTTCCTATTTCAACAAATCTAGATCTAATTGATGCAAAACGAGTAGGAATACATCTATAAAGGTAATGTATGCCCTTGGTATCAAGAAAATTAAGCAAGATTGAAGGAAAGGTGAGAACTAGGGTTGAGTGAGATTTTTACCGAAAATTGACGGTTGGAGAGGAAAGCGCGGAGTTTGGTCTGGATTAGTATGGAGTGATGAAGATTCACACCGAAAAGAAGATTTATTGTGGAGAAAACTTCGATTTTGGTGGACAAAAGCAGTAATTGCCTTGGGAGCTAGGTTTTGAGGAGAGAGAAGGCAAATGCGATTGTGAGGGGAGGAAGAAGAAGTTTGAGGGTCGGGCTGGGTTTAAATCCTAGGAATACGGACTAGTCCAATATAGGGCCAGACAAGTCCGGTATGCCGAACCAGGGCCGGACTTGTCTGAAACAATGGACTAGTCTATTGACTCTAGACTAGTCTGGGTCAGCTGGACTGATCAGAATAATAGTCAAGGTGAAATTACTATATAACCTTTTAGTGAATGATCTCTTAGAAAATGAGGACGAATATCTATGAGCTTAGTTCTTGAGTGTTCTACTGGATTGTGTGCAATTTTTTTAGCACCTTCATTATTACATAGGAGTGGAATATGGTTCAGATTGTAACCATAGTCCCTTAGAGTTTGTCGCATCAAAAATAGTTGTGCGCAACAACTATCGGCTACAACATACTCCGCTTTGAATGTGGAAAGAGCAATGTAGTTTTGCTTTTTAGATGACCATGAAACTAAGGATCTGCCAAAAATTGGCAAGTTCCTGACGTGCTCTTTCTATCGACTTTGCATCCTACATAATCTGCACTGGAATAACATATTAAGTTAAACTTGGATTATTTGGGATACCAAAGTCCCACGTTAGGAGTGTGCACAAGGTATCTTAAAATTCTTTTTAGAGCTATTAAATGGCACTCTTTAGGTGTGGCTTGAAACCTTGCACACATACGAACACTAAGCATGATATCTGGCCTCAATGCACATAAATAATTAATGAACCAATCATAGACCAATATACCTTTTGATCCACATTTGGACCATCTTCATTGAGATTGAAATGTCCATTAGTTGCCATGGGTGTCTTGGTGGGCTTGGCTTTGTCCATATTGAACTTCTTGAGGATGTCCTGCGTGTACTTGGTTTGGCTTATGAAGGTGCCCTCTCTTAATTGCTTCACTTGAAATCCCATGAAGAACTTCAATTTGGCCGTCATCGAATCTCGAATCTGTCTGTCATAATTTTGCTAAATTCTTCACAAAAATATTTATTAGTAGAACAAAAATTGATATCATCAACATAAATTTGACATACAAATAGATGATCGTCAAAATGTTTTGTAAACAAAGTATAATCAGCTTTTCCAATTTTAAAACCATTTTGAGTTAGAAAATCTGTAAGGCACTCATACCAAGCTCGGGGAGCTTGTTTGAGGCCATAGAGAGCCTTACGCAGTTTATACACATGGTTGGGGTACTCTTGATCTTCAAATCCTAGTGGTTGCTCCACGTATACTTCCTCCATAATGGGACTATTGAGGAAAGTACTTTTGACGTCCATTTGATACAACTTAAAATTATGGTGAGTAGCATATGCCAATAAAATACGAATGGTCTCAAGTCTAGCTACGGGAGAGACAGTGTCGTCGAAGTCCAAACCTTCGACTTGTAAGTAACCTTTTTCCACAAGTCGTGCCTTATTTCTTGTTACCACTCCATGTTCGTCTTGCTTGTTCTGCAAGACCCATTTGGTTTCTACGATGTTCGCCTTTGGTCTTTCTATAAGCTCCCATACTTCATTTCTTTAGAAGTTGTTCAGCTCCTCTTGCATTGCAATCACCCAATCTGGATCCTTTAGTGCATCCTCTACCCCGTATGGTTCCAAAAAAGAGACAAAAGAGTAATATTCATAGAAATTAGCTATGCGATATCTAATGGTTACTCCCTTAGCGATGTCTCCAATGATGTTGTTGACAGGATGTTCTCTTTGTATATTCTGATGTACTCTTGGGTGAGGGACTTTTGAAGTTGCTTGCACTTCATTTTCTTCATTGTCAATGTCTCCCCCTAGGTCATTGCTTCCATGATTATATTGATCTTCTTGTTCTTGATCTTGTGCGTGAGCCCCCCCCCCCCCCCCTTGATCATTGCTTTCCTATTGATGTTCATCTTGAGCACTTGAGTCTTGTGGTTGCTTTTGAGGTCGAATATCACCAAGTGCCATCCTCCTCAATGCTTGGCATGGGGTTTCTTCTTGATCTAGCACAAACTTATCAACTTGCTCCACTTGAGAGCCATTAGTTTCATCGAACAATACTTCACGTGCTATTTCAACAATGCCAGAGACTTTGTTGAAGACACGATAGGTGTAGGCATTTGAATCATAACCAAGCAAGAACCCTTCGTCAGATTTCGAAGAAAACTTCGAACTCCTCGGTTTCTTGTTCAGAATGAAACATTTACTTCCAAAAACTCTAAAATATGAAACATTTGGTCTGTTATCAGTGAGGAGCTCATATTGCATTTTCTTCAAAAGTCGGTGAAGATACAACCAGTTTGAGGCATGACAAGCGATGTTCACCGCTTCGGCCCAAAACCGGTCTGAAGTCTTGTATTCAATCAGCATTGTCCTTGCCTCCTCAATTAGCATCCTGTTTTTCCTTTCGGCCACCCAATTTTGTTGAGGGGAGTAGAGTGCCAAAAAATCATGCTTTATTCCTTCTTCATCTAGGTACTACTCAACTTGACATTCTTGAACTACATTCCGTTGTCACTTCTAATATTCTTTACGGTTGAGGAGAATTCATTTTGCACCCTTTATAGAAATTTCTTGAGGATTCACTAAGTTTCTGATTTATCATAAAGAAAAATACCAAGGTAAATCTAGAAAAATCATCAATAACTAATCCGTATTCGCTACCACCGATGCTTATATAAGCAATTGGATCGAAGAGGTCCATGTGAAGATGTTCTAGCGGTCTTGAAGTAGTCATCAAGTTCTTGTCAGGGTGTGGTTCTCCAACTTGTTTTCCCGCCTAACATGCGCTACACGGCCTGTCTTTCTCAAAAAAACAACATCTTTTAAACCTCAGATGTGACCACCTTTTGGAAGTTTTTGCAGATTCCTCATCCCAACACGGGCTAGCCTTCTATGGCACAACCATCCCATGTTAGTTTTTGCAACCAAGCAAGTGTTGAGTTCAACTTTATCTTTGTTGAGGTCAACAAGATAAAGTTTTCCCTTCAACATTCCCTTGAATGCAATCGAGTCACCGCTTCTTCTAAAAATAGTCATACCCTCATTAGTGAATAAATAATTATAACCTTTGTCGCATAGCTGAGATATGGACAAAAGATTATAATCTAGAGAATCGACATGTAAAACATTTGAAAGAGTATGTTGAGAAGAAATTTTAATTTTACCGCTACCAAGGACCTTTCCTTGGCTGTTGTCCCCAAAGTATATTTCTTCACTTGGATCCGCATTGCGCTCATACTCCATGAACATACTCCTCTCTCCGATAATGTGATTAGTGCATCTATTGTCCAACACCCATTTCGTTCCACCAGAGGAGTAGGCCTGCAAAACAAAGTTATTTCTTGGTTTTAAGTACCCAAGCTTGCTTGGGTCCTCGAAGGTTAGTCACAAGGGTCTTGGGCACCCACACACAAGTTTTTGAGTTCTTGTGGCGTGGCCCCGCATATTAAGCAAAGACATGTCCAGATTTATCTTGTATGAGTAGGGAGCATCAAAAGTACGGAATAGTACTTGCAATTCAGATTCATGTGATGTTTCCTTAACAAAAGTAATTTGATTCTTAACCTCAACATTAGTGGACATGTTTTTATTTTTAGTAAACCCAAGACTGTCTTTGAAATTAGGAGGTCTAGTGACCATATATGCACTACGTGCATATTTAATCTTTTCCTTGTCAAATATACCACTTTGGGATGGATGTTTAGCGTGCGAAACAGAAGAATCATCTTTAATAATATTTTTCTTACTGGAGCATGTGGAAGTTATAGTTGTTGTAAAATTTACACCTTTGGAAGGTGAGCTCTTGGAGGAGGAGTCACTTTGCTTGAGTGACTCAACTTGCACTTCAAGGATTTTATTAACTTATGACAATTTAGCAAGTTCATCATTGATTGCAATGTGTGAGTCTTCTTGTTTTGAGTAGGTTTCCTTACTCAAGCCTAGCTCATGCTCAAGTGACTTGCTCTTCTCCTTCTCAAGCTCAAGGAATTTCTCAAACTCTTGATATCTCTTCCTTTCGCAAATGAGCATATCTTCTTGTTGGTTGACAAGATCCTCCTTCTCAAAAATTTCATCCGACAACATCTTCATTTTCTTTAAAGCTGTTTTACTTAAACCTTTAAGCATTTTTTCATTTTCACTAGAGCTATCAAAATCATCAATGGAGGAATTAAGCGAGGGAGGTGTAAGTCAAACCTTTTCTTGCCTTCCTTAGCCATGAGGCAAGTATGATTATGAGTCTCTCATCCTCCCATGTTCGGAAAGAGCGTAGACTTCTTGTTAGGCTTCTTGATGGCAATGGTAGCCATCTCCTCTCCTTCATCGGAGGAGGACTCGTCGTTTGAGTCCCACTCCTTGCCAATGTGTGCTTGGTGAGCTTGCCTCCTTTTCTTGAAGGTCTTCTTCTCTTGTGGCTTTGCTTCCTTCTTCTTCTTAGTTTCTTCATATGTGCAGTCAACGATAAAGTGATCGTACTCGCCACAGTTGTAGTAGGTACATCGTGCCTTGGATTTTCCTTTCTATTTTCTCTTCCCATCACTTGAGTTGTTGCCCTTCCTTCTTCTCATCACGTGCTTGAATTTCTTGATGAAGAGCACCATCTCTTCATCGTCCATATCAGTGCTCACATCACTTGTGTCTTCTTTATCTTGTGCTTCACGAACTTTCTTTCCTTTAGGCTTGCAAGTTGCTTTGAGGGCAACTTCTTTCTTCTTGGAGGAGGTAAGTTCAACTAAGTCTTTGACATATCAGGCCTCCTTCTCCATCATCTCATTTTTGATAATCTTGCCCAATAGTTCATCTGGAGTAATTTTGTGAAACCCCGGGCTTTCTCGGATCTTAGAGCACAAGGTGACATTTCTGGGCATAAATGCTATAATCATCCTTTTGACCACCTCATGGTCAGTACACTTCTTGCTTCCATAGGCACGATCTCGTTGATGAGAGCCTTCATTCGGTTGTACATCTTTTGAGGTGATTCTCCCTCCTCAATGGCAAACCTCCCCAATTCTCCTTCAAGCATTTCAATTTTTGCTTCACGAACTGAGCGATTTCCCTCATGTGCGGTCTAGAGTATATCCCATATTTCCTTGGCACTTTCCAGTCCATCAATCTTGGTAAACTTTTCTCAGTTCAAGGAAGAAGTGATCACTACAACGGCTTGTGCGTTGCGGTGAATTTCTTGCTCTTGCTCTGGAGTGAGTTCATCATCGGTATCCGAAATATCTACACCTGTACACACAACATGCCAAAGACTAGGGTTTAAGGAGATAATATGCATTTTCATATTATACCTCCACATTGTATAGTAATTTCCATCGAAATGAGGAGGTCTTCCCATAGGAATTGACAGATAATGATTGTTAGAATTAAGACAATTGTAATTATAAGGATATCGAGACTAGTCATGATGACCACTCCCTGTTGTCTTCTCGTCTTCTTCCTTGCCTTTTTTACTTAGCAATTTCTTTCTTAGAAGCGCCTTGAGTTGACGCACTTCTTCATCATCGTGTTTGTTTTCCTTGAGTATATCGAATGCCTTGGTGTCTTGCTCATCTTTGGTGTTGGTCATTTTAGGGATCTTGTTGTTCTTGTCAGAGGCCATTGATCTCTCCGAGCGGTAAGTCTCGTAAATGGAGAACCCGCTCTGATACCAATTGAATGTGGCCTAGAGGGGGGATGAATAGGCTTTGGAAATTTTCCTGCACACTTAATCAAACCATTAAATTCCTCATGGACCGGACTTGTCTATTGTGCTTGTGTGATGTGAACTGATCAAGTGTTAGAGCAAAAATTGTATGTGTTATAGCAGCGAAATTTAAACAACTATTCAAACAAACTTGATTGAACAATTAGTATTGCAAACTTGCACATGGAATACAATGTTAATTCAGATTACAAGCTTGATCAATTGAATGCTCTAAATAATGATAATTGCAAAAGTAAAGATATGAGCACACGAGACACAAATTTTTACCTAGGTTCGATCTCACTAAAGAGATTTGCGTCCTCGTTGAGGAGGCCCACACAGAGCCAAGTCTCTTCAAACCCTTTTCCCTCGTCAAGTCACCACACAAGGCCAACTTGATTCCACTATCACAGGTAATCACCGAGTTGGTGGGGCAACCTCACATGTTGAGGGCTTCCACAAAAATTACAGCAGAAGAAGTGATCTAATACACTGGAAAAGATTACAAGTAATGCAAGAGTGTAAAGAGATCAAATCCCAAGAGCTCAATGATGTGTAGACAACGATCTCCCAATCCCAAATCTGAATACTAAAAAAATTTCACTTTTGAGGACATTAGATGCGTGGGGAGATGTGTTTTTGTGCTCTTGGGATGATTGGCGGCGCTAAGGTTCCAGTTCTTGATAGTAGAATACGAGAGTTGTGTCTGTGGGGTCGTGGATCTCCTAGTTATAGTGTTTCCAAAATTATTACCGTTAGGGTTCCCGACGGTCGGACTAGTCCGCTTTGTGGACCAGACTTGTCCAGTGTGCTGAGTAAAATCCGTGTGGAATGTGTATCACACTAAAAACCCTAATATGTGTGAGGTATACCGGACTAGTCCGGTAGGAGTCTGGACATGTCTGGTTCCCTGTGTATTGGTACATAAGAAAGTTTCCCGGACTAGTCCGGTCATCGAACGGACTTGTCCGGTGCATAGTTTTATGAAACAACAGAGAGTTTCTTGGACGTGTCCGATCCATGAATAGACTTTTCTGGTGCACAGTGTTATGGAACATGAGAAAGTTTAACAGACTAGTCCGATCCATGAACGAACTAGTCTGTTGCACTGTGAAGTGAGACTACAGAAAGTTGAACAGACTAGTCTGGTTTTTGAACGGACTAGTACGGTGCTCAGTGAATTATGAAGGTTGATTTTGGGCCCTTAGCCCTACGCAAAGACTTGAGCTCTTGGGATGTGTCTCTCGCACACATCCTATACAATTAAGTCTAATTTGCACTTTATTCATCAATTGGGCCTTTTCCTTTTTCTTCATCACTTCATTTTCACCTTTTCGAGTGCACCAACTATCTAATCATAGTTAACATGCATTCATCTAAACAAATTCATTAGGATATCATTTGTTTGTCATCAATCGTCGAAAACCCACAAGAGAATGCCTAGATGCACTTTCAAGTAGGTACAAGAGATTTACTGATTGCTAGACCCACACAATCAGCCTTCCTTTGTCGTTGCGGATCTAGAGAACACTGCGTCATGTGTGGACGTTGCAACCACCTTCGTCAAGCTGGTTGAGGCCGATGATATTGGTTGTCAGCCTTGGGATGAAGTACACCCCCGTGAGCGGGATGTGTTTGTCGTTCTTCCCTTGAAACAGGATTGTGCCCCATGTTGGAATTTGATCTCCAGTAGAACCGGTCTTAGCACCAGTTCCACCCCACGAGTGCCCTCATCGTGGGCATCTGCCACGTCTTGGATGTGGGTCCCCCATATCACCCCGAGATATATAAGAGGGCACGTTTGGACACAAGAACCAAGGTTCCCCATGTCGGTAAAGTACCCAACTACCTTACACACCCGATCCTAGGCTCGCGGAAGAGAGAGGAAGGCTCCACGATGTCCCCACATCACCGTCTCATATGGCATCTCCACTGAGCCTATGCTCTAAGCCACCGCAACAGCGCCACCGCCATCTCCTCGCCGCCTGTCTTCTCTACAACGCAGGTGCGTGTACCAAAGGTGCGGGCAATGTCATACTCTTGTCCATTTTCAACTTCATACTGTGATTAGATATCAGTGCTTTGGTATTGTTGACGGTCCTTAAGTACCACATTTTAACCGTCAATTCACCTCATAATGTGCATAAAGAAACACAAAACATAGTGGTAGGGTTATACACTAACCCAATTCCACAAGTGTTGGTGTTTATTTGTATGCAGGTGAATTATTACCCAAAATACCAAAACATGCAGAAATGAATCCATGAAAATGGACTTCAACGAATCTGGCGATGACATGTGGCAATACATGGATCAAATGGCCCACAAACAGAAGAATACGAGGAGATCCAACGGTGTTGCACCCATATATATCAAGGAGGCCCACCTGGAAGCCACCTGGAGGAAGCACTCCCCGAGGGGAGCCTTGACCAGGTCGGCCGAACCAGGGGTTCGACCGACCTCTTCCTGGTGCCAAACTCGGTCAAATGACACGTGTTGGCTCCTCCCGACTCCCTGGAGTCAATGGTGACTGATTCGCGCGTTAATTGTGGTGGGAACCGACCCTTCTCCACCTATAAATAGACCCCCTCACCTCACTTCTCACACACACCAAAAGTTGAGAATAGTGCTACACTCCAAAGGTTTAGAGTAGTCCTAGAGGCTACCAAAGTAGAAGGAGGGTGTGGTGAAGAGTCTAGGAGAAGCAGACTTGGGCTTGTCAAGTCCCTCTTCTACACTTGTACCCCTACAAAGATTTTACTCAATCAAGCAAACCTTTGTGAATTCAATCAAGTTTGATCTTTTATTCTTAGTAATTTGCACAAGTAGTTACTTGTGGGTTCACTGCTTTAATTCATTAGAGGCTCTAGTTGTAGCTTTGTGTTCGAAACAACTAGAGTAGTGATTTAGAACATAAGCGTGGTGCTTAGGTTATAAATCATCAGTGGATATCTTGTAGACCCACGGATTGAAGAGGTAGGCAGTAGGTGGTGACAGCCCTATCTGTCCTTCGTAATCCTCCACGTTCGGCTATGCCATAGGCTCTTGGCGGGAGTCGTCCTAGTATTGCTAGGAGTAATCCCGTGCCCGAAGCAAGCATCTACTGCAAAGTACCTTGAATTAGGATCAATACTTTGAATTTCTCTCTGTTCCTTGCCTACCAAACAACTTTGTGTCCTTGGGTTAGCTAGTTCAAAAGATTAGCACACACGTTCTTTGGATTCGATACCCTTGGGAATACTCCTTAAGGGGAAGTGCTACAACGGTATTTCCGTGCGCTTGCGGATAACTCTGTGGTGTTAAGAAATACCAACAAGCATCTCTGGCGCCGTTGCCAGGGAACGGTTGCTGTTAATCTTCGAACCAAGACCACCCTCGTATCATACCCCCCTTATCTATCATCTTACCTTTCTTATTCTTACCTTACCACGACCATATAAATGGAGCAAACCACTATTCTTTCTTAATATGCTCTGATGGGCAAGTTCTGTGAGCCACCGCCTTTGGCAGAACCTATTTGTTCAACCAGCTATGAACTTCGCCCTAGATTTATAGCTATGGTTCGAGAACAATCCTTCTCAGTAACGGATTGTGAAAACCCTTACCACCATCTACGAGAGTTTGAACAACTGTGTTCATGCCTTTTAATCAAAGGTATCACATAGGAAACTCTCAAATGAAAGTTGTTTCCTTTTTCCCTCAAGCAAAAAGCCAAACAATGGTACAACCACTACGTTGGGAAGACAAACGGTGATTGGAGTGAATTACGGGAAATTTTTTGTCTTGCTTTCTTTCCCATTGCCCAAATTGTTTCCTTACGAAAGGAAGTACTATGCTTCCAGCAGATGGAGAAGGAATCCATAGGTGCAGCTTGGGACAAATTTTCTCTTTTGAAAAATTCTAGCCTAGATTTGTTAATCCCAGATCCGATGCTTTTGCAACATTTCTTCATGGGATTGAACAAAGAGTCTGCCCTATATCTTGACATTACGGCTCGAGGATCTTTCCTCCATAAGACTCCAGAAGAAGGCAAGGATCTTCTGGACAGAATTCTAGAAAATTCTTCTTTCATGATGGGTCTTAATGAGCCTCCCCAAGAGGAATTCGTGTCAAGAATGGAGGATGCACTCTTGGACAAGGATGAACCCATTTCTTGTTTACCCCAAGCCTTGACAGAGGAATCCTCACCGAACCTGAGACTACAAAGGTAGAAGAAATTCAACCCTCGCAGTTTCCATTTTACTTCGAGGAAGAGCTTTTTGAAGATTATGGAAATACCTCAAAGTATTGTTGCTATAGGAAACCTTCATTGCCACCAACTCCACCTGAACCACCTGACAGGGTGTTCGTCCGTCAGACGGTCAAGGAGTTGACCTCTATCCTAAGCAGAGAGTGGACATCTGAAGTCGATAATTCACCCAAAATTCTTCGGATGACCTCACCTTTGGCTACCATTTTATGTTCTATTAGAGGGACACCAATGAGAATCCTATACAACCCTACTGTTGGAGCAAATCTCACTTCCGATTCCTGTGCTCTCGCCATTCTTGGCGATGTGCCATTGGCACCAACACGCAAATCCTTTCGAGATTCATTTGAAACCATTCTTGAAGGATGTGGGGTTCTGCAACAAGTGTCAGTTAGACACAAAGATGTTGAGGCTCTCCTAGATTTTCACGTGTTCGAAATCCAAGATTTTGACATCATGATAGGGATTCCCATAGAGAAATTTCTCATGGAAGTTACTTTGGAAGGAAGCCTCAATATCAATCTTGGAGGGAGAAATTTCTCCATGCCTATTCTGCGTTCAAAGAACACATATGCAGAATCTCCCATCCAAGATGAGCCAATGGAGGAGGTTAGGACTCTTCAATTTTTAGAACCCCCTAAAATTGAAGGAGAAGAAGACTTTGTCCAAGAGGAGGATGAATTTCAAGAGGAAATTGAATTGCCAAAAGAAGAGCCCTCCCCAAAACCTCCTATTGAGCTCAAGATTCTACCTCCAGGCCTACGTTATGCCTTTCTAAATGGTGATTTGGAAGCCCCTGTCATCATAAGTGACAAGCTTTCAGATGATGAAATGCTCAAACTCATAGCCATGTTAGAAAGGCATAGAGCTGTTTTTGGATATTCACTTCAGGATCTCAAGGGAATTAGTCCAGCGTTATGCACCCATCGCATTCCTATTGACCGTGAGAATGTCCCCTCAAGGGAACCTCAAAGGCGATTGAATAATGCGATGCGGGAAGTTGTCAAGAAAGAAGTCTTGAAACTTCTGCATGCCAGGATTATTTACCCTGTTCCTCATAGTGAATGGGTAAGTCCAATTCAAGTAGTGCCTAAGAAGGGAGGTATGACGGTCGTTCAAAATGGGAGGAATGAATTAATTCCTCAATGGACCGTCACAGGATGGAGGATGTGCATTTACTACCGAAAACTTAACAAGGCAACAAGGTAAGACCATTTTCCATTGCCCTTCATTGATGAGATGTTAGAGCTATTGACAAAACACTCCTACTTCTGTTTCCTTGATGGGTATTCGGGATATCATCAAATTCCTATCCATCCCGATGATCAAAGTAATACCACGTTCACATGTCCTTACGGGACCTATGCCTACCGGCATATGTCCTTTGGACTGTGTAATGCTCCTGCCTCTTTCCATAGATGCATGATGTCTATATTTTTAGATATAATCGAGAATATCATGGAAGTTTTCATGGATGATTTCTCCGTCTTTGGAAAAACATTTGATCATTGTCTAGAAAATTTAGACAGGGTCTTACAAAGATGCCAGGAGAAGGACCTTGTGCTTAATTGGGAAAAGTGCCATTTCATGGTCCGGGAAGGCATTGTTCTTGGACACTCGGTGTCCGAGAGAGGGATAGAGGTGGACAAAGATAAAATTGAATTTATTGAAAAACTTCCACCTCCTATCAATGTTAAGGGACTCCGCAGCTTTTTAGGTCATGCAAGGTTCTACCAACAATTTATCAAGGATTTCTCCAAAATCGCTAGACCCCTCACCAACCTATTAGCTAAAGAAGCTCCCTTTGATTTCGATGATGAATGCCTTAAATCATTTGATATACTCAAAAAGGCACTCATCTCAGCTCCAATTATCCAACCTCCTGATTGGATGCTGTCATTCGAAATCATGTGTGATGCCAGTGACTTTGCTGTTGGTGCGGTCTTGGGCCCAACCAAAGATAAAAAGCATCACGCAATAGCCTACGCTAGCAAAACTCTGATAGGAGCCCAACTCAATTATGCCACAACTGAGAAAGAGCTCCTAGCAGTAGTTTTTGCTATCGACAAGTTTAGATCCTATTTGGTTGGAGCAAAGGTCATAGTCTACACACACCATGCTGCTTTGAAATATCTGCTTACCAAAAAGGATGCTAAACCTAGGCTAATTTGATGGATTCTTCTACTCCAAGAATTTGATCTGGAAATAAGAGATACGAAATGAGTAGAGAATTCAGTAGCAGATCATTTTTCACGTATGGAAGTCACACAAACCATGGACATACCTATCAATGACTTCCTACGAGATGATATGCTTCTCAAGGTGACAGACTCTCACCCTTGGTATGCGGATATCGTGAACTTTATGGTCACGGGATACGCACCACCAGGGGAGAACAAAAAGAAACTCATTTATGAGAGTCGTAGACACCTTTGGGATGACCCTTACCTCTATCGAGTATGTGCCGATGGCCTTCTTAGAAGGTGCGTCCCATCAATCGAAGGCACCAAAATCATAGAGAAATGCCATGCTGGCCCCTATGGTGGTCATTACGGTGTTTACCGAACTCAGGCAAAGATCTGGCAGAGTGGATTCTATTGCCCTTCAATGTATGAAGATACCAAGGAATTCTATTGCAGATGTTGGAAATGCCAGAAGCATGGAGGAATCTCTGCTCGCGATGCGATGCCCCTAACATACAATCTCCAAGTGGAATTATTTGATGTATGGGGTATTGATTTCATGGGACCTTTTCCTAGGTCTTATGATTGCGAGTATATTCTGGTTGCCGTCGATTATGTGTCAAAATGGGTAGAAGCATTGCCATGCAAAAATGCTGATTCCAAGAAAGCGAGGAAAATGTTCCATGACATCATTTTCCCACGCTTTGGAACTCCCCGTATGGTCATAAGTAATGGAGGGTCTCATTTCATAGATAAGACCTTTCGGAACTTTTTAAGGGAGCATGGAGTCCAGCATAACATTGCTACCCCATACCACCCACAGACAAGTGGTCAAGCAGAAACATCTAATAAGCAAATTAAGAATATTCTGCAAAAGACTGTCTTGGAAATGGGAACGGGGTGGACGCAAAAGATACCAGATGTATTGTGGGCATATTGTACTGCCTACAAGACACCTATCGGCATATCTCCTTTCCAACTTGTCTATGGGAAGACTTGCGATCTTTCTGTAGAATTGGAACATAGAGCGTATTGGGCCATCAAGCAGTGGGACATGAATCTTAACGAAGCTAGAAATCACCGATTGAAGCAAATCTCTGAGTTGGAGGAATGGAGAGATAAGGCGTACCACAGTGCCAGAATTTATAAAGAGAGAACCAAAAGATGGCACGATAAGAGGATTACGCCAAAAGAGTTCAAACCTGGAGATAAAGTTTTACTCTTTAACTCTAGGGTTAAACTCTTTGGACATGGGAAGCTTAGAAGTAAATGGGAAGGACCCTTCACTGTAGTAGAGACTTCATCCCATGGAGCAATCACACTCCAAGGTGATGACGGTAAACTATTCAAAGTGAATGGGCACCAACTCAAATTATTTCTCGATTCCCAAAAGGATACAGAAAAAGAATTTAACGTGGTAAATCTAATTGATTTCCATTCCATTTCTATCAATTCTGTTTAAATCTCCACGTCCAACTAATGGGCCCATCCAATTCTTCTTCTAGAAGGCCCATTTAATCGACCGAGAAAATGTGGCCCGAATGGAGCCTGAAGGGGTTCGACCGAACCCTAGGGTCAGCCGACTCTCCCTTTGCTCCGTTCGCGTTCTGTTTTCTCGTGTTGATCCTCTTCGATATCCTCCACAAAATCCTCTGTGAAACGCGTCGTTCCCCGCCTATTTAAAGGACAGAATCAGAGAGGAAAGTTGCACCTCATGGAATCATCATCTTCCTCCCGTCCTCGTCATGGCCGACAAGAAGATTGTGCCTCATGCCTCCAGCTCAACCTTCAACCTGAGCAGAGACATTAAGCCAGCCAACGACCAAACTTCCCTCGCCTTGGAGTCTGTAATGGCGATCAATGTCAAGCCCCTTGCCATGATCCCACCTGCGACGACTCCGCGCGGGCGCAACCCTACACCTCGTAGCGCTATCCGGTCGCTCTCTCCTCGGAGAACACCGATGAAGCTGACGATGCCAAGCCCATCATTGCAGCCCGGCGAGGAGTCTAGTCAAGACGCGTCTGTTCCACGGAAAAGACGAGTCTCTCCCATCGTTGCAGCCCGACGAGGAGTTCATGTATACATTGAAGAATAAGACGGGCGATGTAGTGAGCCATCACTACAAGACACCCACCTGTACCTCGCCGGAACGCATGGGAGATCACTTTCTTATCCACGGGGTGCGCAAACCCGAAGGAGGCTACGCTAAGGGCCTATTCAAGTGCGTGGATAATCTGGCGATGGAGGAGTCGACGGTCTTGTCGCCCTCCAAGATTAGGCGGCACATCCCACCACCTGCCATCAACGGGCCACCCGGCCAGTTCGAGGGCAGTGATGAGGACTCTCCTCGTGCCCCTAAAGTGGCACAGCTGACCAAGGAGCTCGCTTCTCTCCGCTTGGAGAACAAGAAGCTGACTGACTTGGTGGCTGAAAGGCGCATCGAGAGGGTGGAACTGAAGGACGATATCATGGCCCTCAAGGAGGAGATTGACGGTGTTCGCCGTGGCATGAGCGCCAAACTGCTGCGCTTGTGCAGTGCCGTCGGGGAGCCCGACATCTACAACGCACCATAGTTTAGATGTCCTGACATCATAGGATACTTACTACTTAGGATTTTAATTTTTAAAAACATTTGTTTTCTATTAAATAATGTAAGCATCCCCATATTTTTATTTCAATAAAGTGAACTTGCCGGTTCATCTAACACCGGTAAAGTCCCCCCTTTAGTTTATTTTGTTGAATAAAGAATTCAGGAAAGAAGTGTGGGGGAACATGTCCCCAAGTCACGAAATCCCGACGTGAAAAACTAACGTTTCATATCAAAACACGTCGCGACCGAATGAGCAAAACGACCCGACGAAACAGAGCCACAGAAGAGCCAACAGGAGGTCGGCCGAACCCCCTGGTCGGCCGACCTGTTTTCTGCTCCATACGACTCCGTTTCACTCCAGAAAATCGGTTTGGATTTCCTATCCCTACTTTTATGCGCTACCCTGCTGTTTGAGTTGATTTCATATTTTTAATTGCATATCTAAAATGAATCAACTCAACAAATTGAAATAAAATTTGGTAGTCAAGAATTTGCTTAAGCTAAAAATTTGAATACTTTATATTCAATACATTACCTTGTTTATGATTCCCATAATTCAATAGCAAAAACACATCATCTAGGTATTTGACTAGTGTGATATGGTAAATGAGTTCTTTAGAAATCATCCTTTTGCTTGAAATTGATTTTGACATTTGTAACTATTTGAAGTCTTGAACTTTGCCTAAATCTCTCATTGGAAATTTATATACCCACCAAGGCCATATGATACATTCATTGAAAACCACAAGCATATGTCACTTTGCTTTTCATTGAACTTTGTCAAACCCCTGACCCAATTGAGTGACATGCATGAACTTTTTGAATTGAAAACTCTTGTGCACTCCATTCATGCGAAATTTCTCACATTGAGAGTTTGCATCCATCGATTAAAAGAAACTCCATACAAATACAAATGAAAGCCTCTCTAAAAAAATAAAAAGGAGTAGAAGACATGGCTACAAGAAAAAGAAAAAGCATCCACTCTTGAAAAAGAGTACGAGTGCTAAAAAAAGTAGCCATGTTTCATCCTTAAGAGAGAGCAAATTCATGGGAGTTATCACCTCGCCCCTCCATTCCATTCATGTGCACAATAATTTTCCCTTCACTTTGTTCATTGCATAAGTCTCTCATAGGATCAAGTTTTTGACTTAGTAACATATGAATTGCAAATGTGTGCCACATTCATCCCTACCAAGCTCCATATATAGCCACTTTTAGTATAGGGACAACAATTGGCAAAACATGCCATGGTGAGGACTCAAACACTTTGAGAGATTTGAGAGATTCCAATCGAGAAGGCAAGGGCAAAAGTTCCTATGACATTCAAATATAGCAATTGCCAAATCATTTCAGCAGAGAATGATCCAAGGGAACTTTATTCTAACTGTTCCACTTTTCAAACACCCAAGATTGATGTGGTAGCTACATACACAAAGGGGATCCATGAATTCAGGTATAAATTTAAATATCTAGTATCCTTATTTTCTACCTTATAGCAAATTCATGACAACACTCTAGTTCTTCTTGCCTTCACTCGAGGACGAGCAAAGGACTAAGTGTGGGGGAGTTTGTTGACGGTCCTCAAGTACCACATTTTGACCGTCAATTCACCTCATAATGTGCATAAAAGAAACACAAAACATAGTGGTAGGGTTATACACTAACCCAATTCCACAAGTGTTGGTGTTTATTTGTATGCATGTGAATTATTACCCAAAATACCAAAACATGCAGGGATGAATCCATGAAAATGGATTTCAACGAATCTGGCAATGACACGTGGCAACACATGGATCAAATGGCCAACAAACAGAAGAATACGAGGAGATCCAACGGTTTTGCACCCATATATATCAAGGGGGCCCACCTGGAAGCCACCTGGAGGAAGCACTCCTCGAGGGGAGCCTTGACCAGGTCGGCCAAACCAGGGGTTCGGCCGACCTCTTCCTGGTGCCAAACTCGGTCAAATGAGACATGTTGGTACCTCCCGACTCCCTGGAGTCAATGGTGACTGATTCGCGCGTTAACTGTGGCGGGAACTAACCCTTCTCCACCTATAAATAGACCCCCTCATCTCACTTTTCACACACACCAAAAGTTGAGAATAGTGCTACACTCCAAATGTTTAGAGTAGTCCTAGAGGCTACCAAAGTAGAAGGAGAGTGTGGTGAAGAGTCTAGGAGAAGGAGACTTGGGCTTGTCAAGTCCCTCTTCTACACTTGTACCCCTACAAAGATTTTACTCAATCAAGTAAGCCTTTGTGAATTCAATACAAGTTTGATCTTTTATTCTTAGTAGTTTGCACAAGTAGTTACTTGTGGGTTCACTGCTTTAATTCATTAGAGGCTCTAATTGTAGCTTTGTGTTCGAAACAACTAGAGTAGTGATTTAGAACATAAGCGTGGTGCTTTGGTCATAAATCATCAGTGCATATATCGTAGACCCACGGATTGAAGAGGTAGGCAGTAGGTGGTGACAGTCCTATCTGTCCTTCATAATCCTCCACCTTTGACTATGCCATAGGCTCTTGGCGGGAGTCGTCCTAGTATTGCTAGGAGTAAGCCCGTGCCCGAAGCAAGCATCTACTGCAAACTACCTTGAATTAGGATCAATACTTTGAATTCCTCTCTGTTCCTTTCCTACCAAATAACTTTGTGTCCTTGGGTGAGCTAGTTCGAAAGATTAGCACACACGTTCTTTGGATTCGATACCCTTGGGAATACTCCTTAAGGGGAAGTGCTACAATAGTATTTCCGTGGGCTTGCTGATAACTCTGTGGTGTTAAGAAATACCAACAGTGCCACATGATTTGGCTTAGATCCCGACGGATATTGCTATTAGGACTTGATTAAGATAACAACAATGGTATCAAGAGTTGGCCTAATGCAAAATCCATACATGAATTAGTGTCCACAGCATTGAGAAGGAGGGGATTGAATCCCTAACCCCAAAATCCCCAAAATTTTGAAGTCAATAGAACCCTAATCCTAGAAATTCGGTAAGAGTAAGAGATGAGTGGGAGAGACCTACCTTTTGGAGGTCCCTTCGTGGTTACCATCACCAGAGTTTCACCGTCGAACTCACCGGCCTCTAGGAAGAAGACCTCGAGTTGCCGCTACAGAATGGCGTGCGCTCACCGTCGCCTAAGAGCGTTGCGATGAGACTGTTCGATAATGGCACATCCACCCTTGGATGGTCGCGCACGCCGGCGAAAGCACCCGCGGTGGTGCCGCTGTCATTCCCGAAATGCTGCCGCCGCCCTTGTTTTACTCTGTGTGGCAGGAGAGAGGTGAGAGGCGGGAGGGGAAATGAGGCTAGGGTTCGGTAGGGGGGCACTCCTTGGGTTTTTGTTTCCCCAAGATCGACGGATGATCGTCGGATGAAGCTCAATGGCTTATATTAGATTAAGGCATCGGAAGACTTGTGCTCAGCTGTCGGATCTTGATCTGACGTCGCCCTCAACATCCGACGCTATTAGCAGGTCGAGCGATGGCCCAAGGTGGCATGTCAACGCGCCCAGGGCAATCCACGTGTGCTTGTTAGGCCCACACACGCCATTGCATTTCCAGGATGCCAAGCTTTTAGGGACCATGATGTTTTCTGGCCCATGAAGGAGCGCTCGGGCCATGGACTACGCTCATCACAATTAGTGTTGGGCCACTGGCCAATTCTTCACAGGCAGGTCTTCTCTAGTTTTTGTTATTTCTGAGGCATTTATGGCTTTGGGCCGTTTTTGCAATCTCAGTCGAGCATAAGAAAGATTTAGGAAATAGAAGTGGGCTTTTGGACCACTTTTCAGCTGCGGTCCTTCAGATTTTAACTGATTATTTTTTGATTTTCCTGCCTTGGGCTAAATATCAGTTGGGCCTCGCAAAAAATGAGAAAAATGGATGAGAATTGTATTTTTTTCCTTACTGAATTAAGATAAAGCGATTTAATCACTATAAATTAAGTTATATTTTACTTTAATTAGCAATATTTGTAAAATATATATTCTCATCCATTTATTTTTTATGATTAAGTAGCTATGGAGATTTGAGTATATTTTGATAAGTTTTCCAAATTTCTATAATTTGGTAATTTACAGTGTTTGGGAATAATGAAATATATACACATAGATCTGGAAATTGTTGTAGTGCTAAGAATTCCAAATTTTAATAATTTGGAAAATTAGTAATTAAGATTAATTAGTATCATTTCCCAAACTAATTAAATTCACTAATTTACCTTTGTTTGGAAATTGGTGTAATATTCACTATTCAAGTACCAATTCTTAGCTCTATTCAAGTAATATTATCTTGCTACTATGGATAATTAATTATTTTTGAGTCAATTAGTTTCCGCTGTTAAGTATTAAGTTCACCCTTCTAGTTAAATTTTGTCACCAATGTGAAAAAGAAATTTGCTATGTTTTGACTGTTGTGTTTTGTCAAGTAACCAATGCAAAAGACATAACGTAACATTTGTACCCGACTAAGGTAATTAAGTTATACTAATTTTTTTCAAGTAACTAACATGAAAGACAAAAATCATTTTATTTTAAGATGTCTTGAGTATTGTATTTTATTGAGTAACCAACGCGAAAGATAAAATACAATGATTCTTCTTAGTTTTCTCATGCCTTAAGTTTTGATTTTAGTAATTAAGTCGCTTCATAGGGAACTATCTCGCATGTTGAGAAAAATTATGTATGTCTCTTGTGCTATTCTGCACTTTAAATAAGTATCTAATGTTAGTAAGATCTAAGTAAATTAATGGTCATGATGGGGGCATTCTCATAGTACCATCACTACTAAGATAATCGTTAAGAATTGAAGATTCAGTTTAATGTCTCTTCAAATAGGTATACTGGTACTCGCTTAGAGTTGCGATGCTGATAACACATTCTCGAATTGTGCAATATGGTCACTAGGTTTAAGATATTATACATGAAATTCAAAGGACAATAAGGCTTGATACTTTGACATTGTCAAATATGTTAAGCACACTAATAAGAAAAGAATTATATTATAATAATTTTCATCCTTCCTTTTAGCATTATGTCAACCCTTAAATAAGGGCATAGAGAAAATATCTAAAAATATGAGAATTACTAACAGAGGAGATGTACTCCCATTAGTATTAAATAGTGTTTTGAGTGATATGAATATCTCCTCATATGTAACAATTCTGAATTGTATTTGAAATTATGGCTCGATCGTATAGGCCATATTTCGAGGGGAAGGATTGTAAGATAATTAATGTAAGATGATTATGAGATCATTAAGTAAGATATTCTCACCTCTTATACTTTTTAGACACCAAATAATGCATCGTATGCATTGTAGTAAGAATGATCTATGAGGTAAGGGGAGTACTATTATCATCTAATAAACCAAATTATAAAATTTATGACTATTTCCTGGAAATTTTGTTAAGTCCATAAAGTAATATAGCATAATTAAAGGAGTGAATATGGTAAGACGAGTATTAACTGTTTTTGATCCATCTTTTAAATTCCTTTCTTCACCAGTTTCCATTAAGTCGGTGCTTGTAAACACCATATAAGTTACACAATTAAGATTATCCAAATAATGATAAGTATGATATTAATAAAGTAAGATATGATTTGTTGGCTTTTGGTAAGAGTGGGGATTCTCACTGCTATTGTTTTGAAATGAGACACGACAATCTTCTTAGAAGATGATCAAATCAGGGAGTTTGGCGTCTAAAGACACTGATCTTGAAAAGAAAGTGGTGCATGTGACCACTTCTATTTTAAGATCTTATTTATGATGTCTTATCATTGTTGTGTTAACAATGCCAGATATTGTTGTCATAATACATGTGGTTGATTCTTCATCATTAGTGGCCAATAATGATGAAGAGTGACTGTCGGTACCCTAAAAACCATACACCCACTGAGGTTACAAAGATCTCAAGGGAAGGACATCTACTCAAATTGAAGACCCTCGGGGGCCCACTTGTCAGACATAACCGGACCTGCTTCTCCAACATGGTTAACCCCTAGGTTGCCACGTGTACTGTCAGACCGGAGCTATTACCCGCAAGGGTGAAGCTCCGGGCTAGGTACTGAAACGGCACCTCCGGACTTAACCCCTGACCGAGAGAAGCTCCGGACCTGACACGTGCCAGGCCACCCCGCAGCTTCCCGCTTCCCACAAGCAAGCTCCGGAGCTGCCACGTGTCCATACGTCGGAACTGGCCGCTTCAAACCCCCGGGAGACATTGTAACGGCTCCGGATCTCCAAAGGACAGCCGCGGACTTCAAGACCCGATTAATTACCATTAATTCCACATTAATGACACTTAATCGGACGATCTTAACACCTGTAACGGCACTGTCGGAGCCGTTACAGGGTTATTAACAACAATTAATCTCGTGTATCAATACTAGTAACCGCCAGGGCCACATGTCGGGTCAGGCTGGCTTGTAACGGTTTGTCCTTGTACTATAAAAGGACAAACCGACGATACACGGGGAGAGGACTCTGTAACCCACTCAAGCTCACAAGTTAATACAACACACACACACACCCGTGGAGTAGGGTATTACGCTCAGGCGGCCCGAACCACGTAAACCACTGTGTCACTCGAGTCCAATCGTGATTCACCTTCTTGAGTCTCCGCGCGCCCACACCGAACTACAAACTCCTCCAACACTTTCATAGTGTCAGGAGATCTGCCGACTCCAACAGTCGACAGTTGGCGCACCAGGTAGGGGCGCCTGAGATCTTCAAGAATGGTGAATTCTGCGGCTGGATCATCCAACGGGCAACCTGCTGCTCAGGCTGTCGGAGGCAATCCCTCCAACATGCAGCCACCGGCAGGAGCTTCAGCACCAGCAGGAGTCATACTCCCACCACCACCATCTTCTCCGGCAAGACGTGCCGGGCAACATGATGGTGCACCGGCGTCACATACTGCGCCGGCAAGTCATGACAACCCAGAACACGCGCTCCATGCAGCGCGTGCTCTTCTCCAGCGACCACCACCTCCGGATGCATCTCAAGGTGCCATGGAGCAATGGAGGGCTGATGTTGAGCATTTGGTCGCAGCAGCGGCCGAACGCCTCAACAACCAGGGTCCACCTCCTTCAGGGCGGGCCCCGTCGCAGCGACGGACGTTGTCTGGAAGACTTGGTCCGCATGTCTCCAACAACCGAAGACGAGCTGCGTCACAGCAAGTAACGTCGTTGCCCTCTGGGGCACGACGAACCCATACCGCATCTCGGCTTTCGACACACGACCTCCGGGCGGAACTTGATCGCCGATACCGCCAACAGGATGGCCGTGTCCATATCGAGCGAGCTCGAGAAAGACGAGATGCTCAAGACCTTTCTACTCTGGAAGGAATAGGAGGAGGCTGTTCTGCCCTAGCCATGCACCTACGCATGGTTAGATGGCCACAGAAGTTCCGTCCACACTTGCCAGAAAAATTCGACGGGACTGTCAACCCCGTAGAATTTCTGCAGATATACTCCACTGCAATCTTAGCAGCTGGAGGAAACGAGGCCGTAATGGCCAACTACTTTCCAGTGGCCTTAACTGGGACCGCCAGGTCCTGGTTTATGAGCCTTCCACCCAACTCTATTGACAGTTGGGAGGAGCTGTGCCGTCAGTTCACTGCCAACTTCGGGAGTTCATACACCCGACCGGGCACTGAACTGGACCTTTTTGCGGTCGTGCAAAAAGGAGGAGAATCTTTGCGGTCATTCATCCAGAGGTTCTCTCAGGTACGTAACACAATCCCTTCTATCTCAAGCGCTTCTGTCATTGTGGCATTCAGACAGGGTGTACGAGACAAGAAGATGTTGGAGAAGCTGGCGATCAAAGAGATCACCAGCGTCACGGAGCTCTTCAGCTTGGCAGACAAATGTGCCAGAGCTGCGGAGGGCCGTGAAATGCACTCCAAACCAGCCTTGGAGGATTATAAAAAATCCTCCAAAGAAGAAGCCGCTACCTCCGGGAGTGGCAAGAAGAAAAAGAAGATCAACGGCAAGAAGAAGCCGTCGGCCGGCACATCCAACGTTGCAGCCACTGCAACTCCTGGTGGCCGGGGGCCACGCCTCGAGAAGCGACCTCGACCGTCTTCTGAAGACGGTGGCAAATCCAAGATGTGGTGCCCCATTCACAAAACGGGCAGCCACAGACTGGAGGACTGCCGGGAGGTCCAAAACCTTGCCGAGCGCTACAACAAGCACCGGGAAGGGTCTCCTTTCCGACAGAGGGAGGGGAAACAGAAGGTCGATGAAGCTCCGGCTGAAGAGGAGTTAGGGTTTCAGGACACCAAAAAGGTTCTGAAAGCCGTCCACACCTCCGTCGACGATGACTCCGACGTCTCCGACAACGAGCGTCGGAAAACCATGAACACCATCTTTGGTGGATCATGGGACATCACTTCTCGTCGCGTCATCAAGACTATGCGACGAGATATGGCTACTGTAGCTCCTACAGCTAGACCGGAGCCACATCGAAAGTGGATGGACACACCCATCACTTTTGATGCTTCGGACTGTCCTCAAAGCATGGTCGGAGCTGGCCAATTACCCTTGATGGTATCTCCCACCATCAACAACATCCAGCTCCATCATGTCATGATAGACGGAGGTTCGGGGCTTAACCTCATCAGCTTTGAAGCTTTCACTAAGCTTCAGCTCCGACCTTCGGACCTCCAGCCCTCTCGACCTTTCTCCGGAGTAGGTCCGGGGGCCATTACTCCACTCGGAGCTATTACTCTCCCCGTTACCTTCGGGACCCGGGAGAAGTATCGCACCGAGAAGTTGGTCTTCGACGTCGCTTAGATCAACTTACCATTCAACGCCATCTTGGGTAGACCTGCCCTGTACAAATTCATGGCAGCTGCTCATTATGGATACCTGGTGTTGAAAATGCCAACACCAGTAGGCGTTCTCCGGATCCGCGGAGATCGCACTGCCGGAGTAACTGCTCTGGAGGAACTCCACGCACTCACCACAGCGCAAGAGGAGGACTCCAGACAGAAGCAAGATCCACAACCTCCGAGCATTCGGCAACGAGGCTCGACCTCTGCATCCCGTGTGCAGCCAAGCGGCGACACCGACATTCCCGTCAAAGTCGTCCAAATTGGTTCCGATGCCGCTCAAACCACCCGTATATCAGGAGGTTTGAACGACAAATAGGAACTCGCGCTCATCACTTTCCTCCGGGCTAACATTGACGTGTTTGCTTGGCAACCGTCACAAATGCCTGGGATCCCCAGGGAAGTGATTGAGCACAATCTGAAGATTTACCCCGACGCTCGGTCTGTGCATCAGAAACCTCGGAAGCAATCTGTGGAGCGACAGAACTTCATCCGACAAGAAGTGAAGAAGTTGCTCGAAGCCGGATTCATTCGAGAAGTTTACCATCCAAAATGGCTGGCAAACCCAGTCGTTGTGCCTAAGGCCGGCGGGAAACTTCGGATGTGCATCGACTACACCACACTGAATAAGGCATGTCCAAAAGATCCATTCCCACTACCTAGAATAGATCAGATAGTGGATTCCACCTCCGGGTGTGAGTTACTGTGTTTTCTAGACGCATATTCTGGATATCATCAAATCAGGATGTCTAGGGAACATGAAGAACATACTTCATTCATCACAGTGGATGGATTGTATTGTTACACAGCCATGCCTTATGGTCTCAAGAATGCAGCTTCAACTTTTGTACGAGCTATGTACAAAACTTTCGAAGAACTCATCAGAGACATAGTGGAAGTGTACGTCGATGACATCGTGGTCAAAGTCAAGAACAAGGAGTCCATCTTGGACACCCTGCAGGCTGTCTTCGACAAGCTGCGGGCCACCCGTACGAAGCTAAACCCAGACAAGTGTGTATTCGGGGTTAGTTCCGGAAAGCTTCTTGGTTTCCTGGTAAGTCACCGGGGCATAGAGGCTAATCCGGCGAAGATAAAAGCCATTGAAGACATGCGGCCACCAACCCGCATCAAAGACGTCCAAAAGTTAACTGGATGTCTAGCAGCCCTCAGCCGGTTCATTTCAAGACTGGCGGAAAGGGCACTTCCCTTCTTCAAGTTGCTGAGGAAGTCCGGACCATTCCAATGGTCTGAAGAAGCAGAGAAGGCATTCCAGGAGCTGAAACAGTTCCTCACCACCCTACCAGTCTTGGTAACTCCGAACCCTGGTGAGCCTTTATTGCTTTACATTTCAGCTACTGATGAAGTCGTCAGTATGGTTCTGGTTGCGGAGAGACCGGAACTACCCAATACTCAGGAATCCAGACCCCTTCGGGAGGGTCCGGAGGTTCCTGAAAGCGGGTCTGGGTTCCAGCTCCCAGACTTGAACCCACAAGAAGCCACTTCAGAGGACCCGGATCCCTCCGAGAGGATCCAGGTCATTCCTGAAGAAGCTCCGGGTTCCTCCACCCAGAACCCGGAGGTCCCCGAAGAGAGTCTGGACCCCTCCGAGAGGGTCCGGATCAATGAAGAGGAAGCTCCGGACCCCTCCGGGAGGGTCCGGACCATTCAACGCCCGGTATACTTCATCAGTGAAGTGTTACATGATGCCAAGACTCGATACCTAGAGGTGCATAAACTGCTCTATGCAGTTCTTATTGCCTCAAGGAAGCTTCGACACTATTTCCAAGCTCACAAAGTCTCGGTGGTGACCTCATATCCACTTCGAGCGATCCTGCATAATCCCAATTCAACTGGGAATATTGCAAAGTGGGCAGCGGAATTGGCTGAATTCGATCTTGAATTCATTCCGAGACAAGCAATCAAGAGTCAAGTGTTGGCAGATTTCGTGGCAGAATGGACCCCCTCTCCATTAAACCCTGGGGGCCCCAGCGAGCAGAAGACGGAACCTCAAGTTCCAACCTTCACTAAGCCTCATTGGACCCTTTACTTCGACGGCTCCATGCAGAAGCAGGGAGCCGGAGCTGGAATCCTTCTCCTCGCACCAACCGGGGAGAAGATGAAATACATGGTACACCTTGACTTCAAGGCAACCAACAACATGGCGGAGTACGAAGCACTCATCTATGGATTAAAGGTGGCACTTTCATATGGTGTCAAGCAATTGCTGGTCAAAGGAGATTCACAACTCGTCATCAAGCAGGTGAAGGGTGAATGCTCCTGCAATAATCTCCAGCTGGCTGCTTACCTCCTTGAAGTCCAGAGGCTTCAGAAGGACTTCGAAGTCCTAGACCTTCACCATGTTCAGCGTGCTCACAACGCTGAAGCTGACGAACTCTCGACCAAGGCGTCAACCGGAGCTCCGGCTCCTGACGGAACCTTTGTCCGGAGGTTGTCAAAACCCACAGTTCAGCCTGCCGAACTGAACGAAGGGGGCGAGATCAGCATACCGAAGCTGACGGTCCCGATGGCCCTGTTACCATGGCAGCCATCAAGGGTCGTAGTTGCTGCCGGAAGCTCCGAGCAACCCAGCACGCAAGACTCAAATGCTCAAGTCAGTTCCGATGCATGGATCTCGGAGATCCGGAACTACTTGAAAGACAACATCCTTCCTGACGATGATGTATCCGCTGACCGGGTAGTCAGATTGGCTAAAAGATACACGTTGGTAGAAGGGGATCTCTACCGGCGCGGTGCCAACGGCATCCTAATGCGGTGCATCACAAGGGAAGAAGGCTGCGAACTCCTCACAGAAATCCATGGAGGCGAGTGTGGGAACCACGCATCTTCCCGCACGCTGGTCGGAAAAGCCTTTCGGCACGGCTTCTACTGGCCAACAGCGCTCCAGGATGCCACTGAGCTAGTGAAGAAATGCAAAGCATGCCAATTTCATGCAAAGCAAATTCATACACCTGCTCAGTCCTTACAAATGATACCTCCTACATGGCCTTTCGCTGTGTGGGGGATGGACATCTTGGGACCCTTCCCAAGAGCCGTCGGAGGTTACAAGTTCCTGTACGTCGCCATCGACAAGTTCACCAAGTGGCCGGAAGCTACTCCTGTTGTGACGATCAACAAACAATCTGCAATCAATTTTCTACAATCTATCGTGAGCAGATTCGGAGTCCCAAATAAGATCATCACTGATAATGGGACTCAATTCACAAGCTCCGCATTTCAAGGATATTGCGAAGACCTCGGCATACAAGTTTGCTACGCTTCCGTAGCTCATCCTGCCAGCAATGGACAAGCCGAGAGAGCAAACGCAGAGATCCTTAAAGGACTCAAAACACGCACTTATGAGCGTTTGAAAAAGCACGGAGCCAATTGGATCGAAGAGCTTCCGCCCACTCTATGGGCCAACAGGACTTCTCCAAGTCGGGCAACCGGAGAAACACCCTTCTTCCTGGTGTACGGAGCAGAAGCGATCCTTCCTCCGGAAATCACCTTGGGTTCCCTCCGGGTCCGGACCTTCGACGAAGCCGCGCAGGACCAGCTCCGGCGCGAAGACCTAGACCTCCTTGAGGAGGGAAGGTGCCAAGCAGCTGTTCGGAACGCCCGATACCGCCAAGCTTTACGGCGCTATCACCAGCGGCATGTACACAACCGACAGCTCGAGGAAGGCGATCTGGTGCTACGGAGAATACTATCCAGAGAAGGGCAAAACAAACTCTCCCCCGGCTGGGAAGGGCCCTTTCGAGTGATCAAAGTATCCCGTCCCGGAAGCGTTCGCTTGGCTACCGAGGATGGGACACCTCTCCCAAATCCTTGGAACATCGAGCACCTCCGTAAGTTCTACACTTAATTCCACGGAGGTGAGTCTTAAGTAACTTGAAATGTATGTTATAGAGTCATTGTACAGAGTCGGGTAGTTCCTCCAGGAGAGCAGCCGGACCTTTCCCGAAAGGTTTGAAGAGCTCATGCAACACTTAATACAGTCTCCGGACTAGAAGTGTGGCTAACTACCCTGGGTCAAACGAGAAACCAAACACACTTAGCCTGCTTCCGTACCCTAAGAGTGTACTTGTTTCCCCTGTACCCCGGACCTATAATGAAAGACATCTTCATGTGAAATAGACTCCACGTGCATTCATTTTTGCATAGGCTCGACATTTTTATTTTTCTCTTTCTTGTCTATAACAGAAACGTGCAATTCTTAAGAAGTTCTAGTTTGACCGGTTTACGTACGATTTGAGTTGAATTGTCGGATTTTTTGGATTTAAATGTCGTCTGTGGCCAACTCGCCTGAAAGCCGCCAAGCCATTCTAGGGCCGGAGTGCGCTATCGACTTAGCTTGGTCAAGAACCCTAAGTACGCCACTCTACCTACATCCCGGCAGGCCAAAGTAAGGTGGGTCCATGGACAGTTAGATCCAAAAGAAAAGACAATTCATTCAGTCGTATTAAAAATCGTGTTCAACTTAAAATTTTCTTGAGAACCATAAGCCGCGACGAAGTTATAGACAAGGAACGAATTTTACTATTTTTCTTGGCTTAAGTGTGCAGGAAAAATGAACCCTATGTTGATGGAGAAAAACCGGAGCTAACCAAGCTCCGACTCCCACCAGGGTGTCAACCGTCGGCGTTGACTTAAAGTTGGTGAGAAGACCCTATCAATAGAGTCTGTTGCCAACAAACCAAGCGTGGCAAGGGTCATTGCCGGAGCTACTAAGCTCCGACACCTTGGAGTATTAACTATCGACGCTCAACGTGTTGGTAGAGGCTATTGCCGGAGCTACTAAGCTCCGGCGATGGACAGTGCCGGAGTTTCTAAGCTCCAACGACTTCAAGGGACCTTCACTATCGAAAACTTCGGACCTAAATTATACGAGTTCGAAGCAAATTTGTCTTCAACAAAACTCAACATCCTTTTGTTACATGTCCACAATCAAATTGTGCACATCTACCAGGGGGCCAAGTGAAGATAAAGATGTTGAAGACAAAAAAAAATGAAATTCGCAAAAAAGTGAGGATTTCATTTCATTTGAAGACCGGAGATTACATCTGGAGACAAGGGATTACAAAATTGAGGAAGAAGAGAAGATACAAGTAAAGGCTAAGAGAGACAGTCCTAGACCCTATGGAAGAACTCGGCGACCTTCTGGGCGACCTCCGACACGCTGGCTCGGGTAGCTTCGCCTTCTCCTTCGACGGGGCCTTCAAGCACCGGGTCCAGAGGGAATCGAGGGTTCCGGCTAGTGTAGCACGTCAACACATACTCTGTGACGTTTCTAGCCAGGGATTGCCCCTCGACCTCCAGCTGGTCTGCGATGACGTCGCCCACCTTGGAGAGCTTGCTGCCCGCGGCGCTCAACGCTTGCAACGCAAGGTCCGGCTCCGGCTCCGGATCATCCGGGAGCACGGGGCTGAAACCCATCGGCGCCAGCGCATCGTCGGCCTTGCTCAGGAACTCCCAAATTTGAAGGGAGTCCGTCTTCCTCAGGCCCTTCATCTCTTCCAGGGATCTCCGGGCCGCCGTCAGCTCCGAATTCTCGCGGGAGAGGCGCTCAACTTCTTTGGCGTTTTGCTGAATCTTCGCAGCAACCCGCTTCTCAAGTCTTTCGAGCTCCTCCTCCCGGAGGTGGATCTTGTTCCGGCGATCGACCAGGTCCTTCTCCCTAGCCTCTATTTTCTTCTCCCGGGCGACAAGGGCACACTCGTACTCGTAGAGTTCCTGCCCCCGCACCCAGGTCTTCTCCTCCTCCTCGAGGCAGCGCTCTTCCAATTTTTTAGTGCGCTCCTCGAGGCCCTTGTCCGCCAGAGCTGTTTTCTCGGCGAGCTCTTCCTCCCGTCGCAAGACGTCATCCCGTAGCTCCAGGAGTTTTTGCTCCTCATCCTCGTGCCGCCTTTCCCTTCCTTCAAGTGCCTCTCGGCGCTTGATGAGTGCGGTGCTGATGGCCTCGAGTTGATCGAACCGAGCGTTGGCCGCGTCGTTAGCAGCCTTAGCTTGGTCATGGAACTCCCGGGATTGGGCGTCGAGGGCGTGAGTCATGCTCTCCCTCTCGTCCAGCAGCTCACCCCAGAGCTCCAGACGGACCTTCTCCCGCCTAATCCATTCCTTGTCATCCGCAATCCTCGACTGCGCCAGCTTAGTATCAAAGTGGAGCCGATTACGCCACCTCCTAAGGGTTTGGCACTCCTCTTCAAGAGCTTTGCTGTCGTGGAAGAAGGCCAGTTGGACCTGACGTAGGCTGGAGCAGGCGTTGTCGATGGACATCGACAGAGAGATGGGCTCCGGACCTGCCGGGGTCTCTTCCGCTGGTTCCAGCGGGTCTTCACTTACAAAAATTGGGTCCCACTCTACGAGAGTGGAACCCCGAGCTTCCAAAGCACTAGGGCACTCCTCCGGGATGGCCTCAGTCGCCATCGAAGAAGGTCCCGCCACCAAGTCTTCATTTGCCCCCTCAGGCTGGGGGCCGGCGACTTCGTTTAGGCACTCTGGCTCCACCACGGGTACCATCGACGTCGTCGCCTCCACTGGCTCCGGCCGGGACACTTCTTCTGAGGGAGGCTCAAGCTCCCTCGCCTCTTCAGCCACCGGCTCTGCGGCCGGCGCTCCAACAATCACCGGCTCTGCGGCCGGCGCTCCAACAATCACCGGCTCTGCAGCCGGCGCTCCAATAATTACCGGCTCTGCGACCGGAGTTTCGGAAGTAACCGGCTCAACTACCGGAACTACTTCAACTTCCGGCTCGCATGCCGGGGCTTCAGCTACCTCCGGCTCAACCGCCGGGGCTTCAGCACTTTCCGGCTCCGAAGCCGGGACTGCTACTTCCTCCGACTCAACAGCCGGAGCTTCTACTTCTGCAGCACCAGGACCCGGAGCTTCAACCTCCGGAACGGGTGCCGCTGGCGCATCTTCAATCCCGTGGTCCGGCGCTACCACGGGAACTTCTGGAGACGAGTTGAGGTCCATGACCACGACAGCCGGCGCCGGAGCTGTCGCAGCCTCCGCTTGGGGCGGCACCGGAGCTGGAGCAGAAACCCCCACAGCCTCAGACACTGTGGCTGAGGGCGGAGCTTCACTCCCCTTCTTGGGAACGCTGCAGATAAAGAACGAAGAAATTGAGCAAATAGATGCTACAATTAAAAGTTAATCGAGGTAAGAAAGAAAAATTACCTTGGGAGGCTCACGCACCAGCTTGCGCGGAACCTCTTTCCCGGACGTTCCGGGCTGGCCACGGTCGGCGTAGGAGCTCCGGGAGGACTCCCAGGACTTGCCGTGGCCGCGGGCGTTTCCCGGGTCGGAGCTCTCCTTGATCGGGAGGAACTCCTGGACCTGGAGGCCCTCACCGCTTCTCGTGCCGGAGTCGCCTGCCCGGAGCTGGCACCTCCGGAGGGATCCACCACGGGGACAGCCGCACTCCGGGAGGATCCCACCGCCGGAACAGTAGCGCTCCGAAAAGACCCCACCACGGGGACAGCCGCCACGGCGGCGGAGGATCTTCCTTCCTGAAGACGGGGAACTGGGGGGGAGGTGGCAAGCCCGACGGACCTTCCGTCAGCATGTCGCAGCTTTCTCTTCCGGCTCTCCGGCTCCTCCGCCAGCTCCTTGCCCTTGCCAATGACCTCAGCTCTTGGCTGAGAGACAGGGGCGGAGCCGCCTTCGGACAACCCGGGGATCGCCAACCGGGCGGTTGATCTTCTCTCGACGACGCCAAGGTCGTCAAGCGCGGGCATCTTCCGCCGGAGCTCCCTGCTGAACTCAACTTCCACGTTCAGGGGGAGGAGAGCCGGTGGCGGAGTCAAGTACTCTCCGTCAACATCGATGCCGTGCTGGAATTTCTTGAGGTGAAACTCCAAGGACTTCCCCACCATGCTGGACTTCAACCCGGTCTCAACCCGGTCCTCGTCCATCACGCTGTTGAGGGCCCAGGCGAGCTTCTCCCTCCTCTTCAGCGGCGCCCACCTGTTGGACAAGAAGTTGCAGAACACCGCCTGGGGAGTCAATCCTCCCTCCACACATTGGCGGATCCTAGTCAGGACGGGGTCGAAAGCTGCCGCCAGCACCGGAACTTCGCTCCACACCGACGTGTCAATACCGGGCAGACCATCTGGCAACTCCAACCGCTCATGCTCCTCCACCTGGACGACTACCCAATCTTTCTTCCAGTCATCCCACTTCCCGGAAGGGAATGACCGGAGGTACTTGAACGGGCACTTCTTGCGCTTCACAAAGTAGTAGAAGCCAAGGTACTCGTCGCTTCGGCCGGTGGTTTGGACGGTGAAGAAGGTTCGGAAGAGCTCGATGCAGGGAGGGATGCCCACCCACATCTCGCAGAAGTGGACAAAGATGGACACAAGGAGAATGGAGTGAGGGCCAAGGTGGTATAGCTGCAGACCATAGAAGTCCAGCAGCATCAAGAAGAAAGAAGAAAACGGTGGGATCAGCCCCACCATGGCGTACGAGGAAAAATACACCATCTCGCCGGAGTGCTCCTTTTTAAAGGGAAGCTCTCCGCCGGCGCGGACCGAACGGTTGAAGAAGTCCGACGAACACCCCATGAGGGCTCGGACCTTCTTCAGATCGCTTTCCGTCTTCAAACGACTCTCACGCAGACCCAACTCCATCGCAGCACAGTTAGGCAAAGAGAAGAGGAGCAAGGTACAAGTCGGGAGTTTGAGCGCAAGAACAGATGGGAAGCATAAAAAACTCCCGACGGTGCGCTTTCCTTCTTAAGTAAGCCCTCACAACGCTTGGATGGAAACTGCAGGAGAGTCAAGGATACTACTCAAGAATTCAACCCTGCCGATGACAAGAGGGCCCGGGACCACCCTGACGATCAAGTCGAGGTTCTTACCCAGGCGAACAGTTGTCATCACGAGGCGGGAAACCCAAAGGCGGCGGACTGACAAGGCGCGCGGAACCGATACGGTTTTTGTATCGGGAACCGGAGACCTTCAATTGCGAGAGATCCGCACGTCAAAGATCTTATCTGCCGTCTGAGGTGCGCCACGTGTTGAGATTTAACCGTAAAGTCCCGCCAAAGGCACCTCCGAAGACCCTTGAAGACCCAGTTCAAGAGTCGCAAGTGTGGACCCACCCCCGGCGGAATGACTTCACCTCGTTGGCCTTCCCCGGAGGTAGGTCCAGGGGGCCACTGTCGGTACCCTAAAAACCATACACCCCCTGAGGTTACAAAGATCTCAAGGGAAGGACATCTACTCAAATTGAAGACCCTCGGGGCCCACTTGTCAGACATAACCGGACCTGCTTCTCCAACATGGTTAACCCCTAGGTTGCCACGTGTACTGTCAGACCGGAGCTATTACCCGCAAGGGTGAAGCTCCGGGCTAGGTACTGAAACGGCACCTCCGGACTTAACCCCTGACCGAGAGAAGCTCCGGACCTGACACGTGCCAGGCCACCCCGGAGCTTCCCGCTTCCCACAAGCAAGCTCCGGAGCTGCCACGTGTCCATACGTCGGAACTGGCCGCTTCAAACCCCCGGGAGACATTGTAACGGCTCCGGATCTCCAAAGGACAGCCGCGGACTTCAAGACCCGATTAATTACCATTAATTCCACATTAATGACACTTAATCGGACGATCTTAACACCTGTAACGGCACTGTCGGAGCCGTTACAGGGTTATTAACAACAATTAATCTCGTGTATCAATACTAGTAACCGCCAGGGCCACATGTCGGGTCAGGCTGGCTTGTAACGGTTTGTCCTTGTACTATAAAAGGACAAACCGACGATACACGGGGAGAGGACTCTGGAACCCACTCAAGCTCACAAGTTAATACAACACACACACACACCCGTGGAGTAGGGTATTACGCTCAGGCGGCCCGAACCACGTAAACCACTGTGTCACTCGAGTCCAATCGTGATTCACCTTCTTGAGTCTCCGCGCACCCACACCGAACTACAAACTCCTCCAACACTTTCATAGTGTCAGGAGATCTGCCGACTCCAACAGTCGACAGTGACAACAGCCCCAATTAGATTATAATGAGCCAATCAATATATTAATAAGTTCAAATTGAGGATGATCTCATCTCATTTGAATAAGGTGTTATTCTCACTCGTAGGAGTGATTTAATAATTGTAAGTTTTTCTAAAGGAGCCAAATCAGTAGGTCGTAGTGGGTCTACAAAAGTTAACGTGACTCTAAAGGGAATACTGGAAGTTTTAATATAAGAATCATGGCATTAGTAGCACATCATATTAGATGTGCATAAAAGAGAGATTTCTCAATTGATATGTTTTAAGAATGTCCATATGGCTCAACCCAAGAGTTTTGTCATGAAAAACGAGATATGAGATAGTGATGAAGAATATCCATTTATGGATTTGAGTAAGTTTCTAAGTAATGATATATCATAAAATTAAGATTTGGGTTTTGTAAGGTAATGAGGGGGACAAAGGTATTTGCATCGAGTCTAAGAGAATAAAGTTTACTTTCTTTATTTCTGAGGATGATTTCCTATGGTAAGTAATAATGTTGATCAACTATTAGAGAGTAAGATTTTTGTCCTCATAATTATGAAATTAAGCTCTTGGTGATGTTACCTATGTGTTTAGTGCTTAAGTTTCACAAAGATATATTAAAGGGGGTATTTAGATCATCGCATGATGCATACCTATGAATGATTGTATGAAGGACTAGTATGCATGTGTGTAAGTTCTTGCCTTCTCTTATGGTCAAGGGTGATAATTATGGGAACCAATAAGAGATTGACTGAATACAATCAGTTTCATGTACTTCTGCTGCCGGAAGTTTTAAGTTTGCTCAAGTAATCACTCGCCTTAACATAGTTTAAGTAACTGAGATCCTTTTTTCATAAGTAAGTCCACTCTAGATATAGATCACTGGAATGGAGATAAGAATGTCTTGAAGTTTTGCAAGTGATTTAGGCCTCATGATAAGTTGAGTAAGAATAGACGTCGTTCAGACAAAGAGTTATTAAGATTCAGCTTTCGCGAGATGTGTAGCAAAATCCACAATCATTTGCTAACACTCGAAATTTGGATTTCTATTGTGGAAATGCACCAATCAAGCGATCACATCATGAGTGATGCATACCAAATATTTATTAAGTATGAGTCCACCGAGCAGGCACAAGAATGACTTTACCCGGTGTAAAAGTGGTCGACAGCGTCAAACCACTTAAGTTAAGTTATTTCAATTGCAACATGTCAAGTGTGATGTGGAACAAATTGACATTAGGTTGCAAATGATAAAAAAATTTAGGATCATACCATTGGTTTTGAGTAAATTAGTGACAAGCAATTGCTTGTGGTACCGTTTATAAAAGGTCTTCCACCCAAGTGTTCAGTGAACATGTAGTCGACATGGGTTTTAAGGAAGAGCCTATGATCAACTAGGTACTTAGGGGCCACTGAGGGTAAGGTTGTTTATGAATATGTGATGTATTGTGGTCGTTCGAGTCAGATAGTAAGTAATTGGCTATTATTGACGCGGCACACCCTTTATGTCAAACATGAAGAAACTAACACTAAGTTCATAATTAAGTGTGTAAGTATTTTATGAATAAGTGATTAAGTCCATCTTAATCTGTGCAGATCAGGGGAGAGAATCTTGGAGTTTGATATCTAGTAGAACCGGTCTTAGGACCAGTTCCACCCCACGAGCACCCTGATTGGGGGCATCTGCCACGTCTTGGTTGTGGGCTCCCCATCTCACCGCGAGATATATACGAGGGCATGTCTCGACACAGGAACCAAGGTTCCCTATGCCGGTAAAGTACCCAACCACCTTACGCGCCCAATCCTAAGCTCGCGAAAGAGAAAGGAAGGCTCCACAGTGTCCCCATGTAGCCGTCCCGTACGACATCTCCGCCGAGCCTCTGCTCCAAGCCACCGCAGCAGTGCTGCCGCCATCTCCTCACTGACGGTCTTCTCTACAACGCAGGTGCATGTACCAAAGGTCTGGGCAATGGCATACTCTTGTCCATTTTCTACTTCATATTGTGATTAGATATAGGTGCTTTGTTATCCACCACATGATTTGGCTTAGATCCTGACGAATATTGCTATTAGGACTTGATTAAGATTACAACACCCCAACCGTCGATGGCGACTTCCGATCCGTCACTGAACTTGACGGAGCCCCCCATCGAAGTATCTATGTGGTTGGTTGTGCCGCTATCCAGGTACAACAGCAAGTCGTCCTGCTTGGTCCCCCCGTCGAGTTGCACAAACACCTTTTCCTCGACGATGTGCAGGCTCCAACGACGGGCAGGGATAGCTCGTGCTCGATGGGCAATGGCGATGGCTGGGCGGGAGCAAAGGATGCTCATGCCATCAGTAGCGTGGGCTCGTTCTTGAAAGTTGCCTAGAGGGGGCTGAATAGGCAATGTGACCTGAGATGACTTAATAAAACAATATTAAACAATAGGGACCGGACAAGTCTAGGTCAGGGTCGGACTAGTCCGTTCAGCACACAGTGACGACTAGTCTGGCCTGGAGCCCGGACAAGTCCGACCAATTGGGATTTATCTCAATAAGGCTTTCACTTGGGTTTTCTCTTAACCAAGACTTTGAGCCCAATTTTTTTTTAATCTCGATGCACTTGATACACACACCCTCACACACAATACACTAGTCTAACTTAACACATAAGAAACCCTAATTTCTATGCTTGAGTCTTCAACAACCATTTCAATCTTTTCCTTTTTGAGGGTTTTTTATCCATTCCACTTTCACACCCGTGCTTAAGATCAACTAAGCTCATTAGTCTCTTAATTTGTCATCATCAATGATCCAAAACCCACGTGGATGCCTAGATGCACTTTCAATTCCCCCCTTTTTGGGGATTGATGACAACACATTAAGCTTCAACAAATAGTGAAATAAATTATTTTTCATAACAAGTGTGTTTATTAGTAACTCCCCTCAATGTATACATTATGAATGAAGGATTTGAGAGAGTTATCATGAATGAGATATAAGCAATGGTAAGCATCACATCAAAATTAAGCTGAGCAAACATCATATTATGCATACAACCCTTAACACAATTCAAGTCTTACACAAATTTGAATGCAAGATTTTAAAAATATTACAAGTCCATAGGATCAACAAGAGAGACAACAACCCTAAAAGAAGTACCCCCTTCAATCTTTCCGCCTTTGGCATCACGACACCAAAAAGGAAAAGAGGAAGGGAGTTCAACAATCTACTCATCATCGTTGATGTCTTGCTGCTCAATTGTCGCTCTCCGTAGCCTCCAGATCTTCAATGTCTTCATTGACATCTTCATCGTTGGTGGTCACAGCCTTGGAGGTTCCATCTCCCTCAAATTGAGCAAGTTCATGGGTGGTGAACTCGGGAAAAGGAGTCAACTCTCCATCACTCTCCGTAGTGGGAGACATGGGAACCTCGAGCTTGTCGCACATCGCCTTGAGGTACTTCTCTTGGCGAAGTTCCATGCGATGAATCCAAACTTCCACTTCCGACAAGAGGTGAAAAGTGTCTTGAAGCACTTGAAGAAGCCGCTCGCAAACTGTGGTGGTGGAGGAGGAGGAGCCATGGGATGGGAGGAGGAGGCAGGAGGATCGACATTCTTCCTTCATGGTGTAGGAGGCTCTACAGGAGGAAGTTGAGGACAAATATTCCTATGTCTGACATCCTTCTTGAACTTGAGCCCGGACACCTTCTCGATCAAATGCATCACATATAGTGCATAGCCACAAGATCAGTTGGGAGTGTGTGAGGTGTTGAAGATGTCATCAAAGATATAGTCCATAACATTGAATCGCACATCCCCATCAGTAAGCACCATCAAATGTCTCAGATTGCCTTGGATAATCCTCGCATCTCCATCCTTGGGGGCTATGGTCTTCCTCAAAACACGGTTGAGCACACTATAGAATGACTTGATGTTCTTCATGTGCCCCGCCTCATAAACTACATGGCTTGGATACATGTGATCCAAATCATTCCTATCAACAGCCTTGAGATTTGAAGTCATGATCTTGTTGTCAATATGATTCTCCAAGCCAAGAATTGGGGCAAACTCTCAATAGGTGACTGTATAGTGCTCAACATTTGCGAGCCAAGTGATTCTTCGGTCTCCATGCTTATGAAAGTATACCGTGGTATAAAATTGCACAATGACCTCAACATTCCAATCATATCTGAATCCCATGAGGTCCTTGAGTCCATGGCGCTCAACGGCTTCAATAACTACATTAAGAGTATTGTGGTTCTTCTCCGCCATATAGTCCCAATCAATTCATTGGGCATCTGTCACAGGCGTCTGCTTCATCATGTATACCGTCTGGTAGTAGCCACAGTGAAAGTCACACCAAAACTGAGGGTCGGCTGTGTGCTTCTCATACTTGTATACATCATCCATACTCAACCTCTTTGCTTTTTCTGCTCCTTTACCTATGAATAAATTAGCTTCAACAGTGGCCTGTCAATCTGGATTCCATTTAGGCGAGGACATTCTCAAAGGGCCAATGTTTTGTGAGGACCCAATTTTTACCCTTTTCTCTTATGGTGATGTCAACTTGTGCCTTGCTAGCAGGCTTCTTGGCAACTGGTGTTCTCTTCTTTGGCGGTTCATCCACCGGTGCCATGCCTTTGTCTTTTGCATCTCTAGCCGCTTGAGTTCTAATTTTGTCACCCATGGTCACAATCCTCTTGTTCCTTGGGGCTTGTTCGGCTGCAACTGAGTTATGATTCTCTTGTTGTTGTTTCTTAGCCTTCCTTGCCTCACTCCTCGACTCGAGGAGAGCTATAGCGAGCTCTCGCTCCTCACGTGCACAGTGATAGGTCTCTTGCATTACCGCCTCGTGCTACAGATTGGATAGGGGTGAGTCACCGTGGTTCGACATTGTCCCTGAGAAGAGATAAACAATAGAGTATATGAGACCAAGGAAGTGGAATATTGCGCTGGAATTCACAAAAACAAGCAAAATTAGGGTTTTACACTGTGAACACCAGACTTGTCCGCCCCTAGGGCCAGACCAGTCCGGTACACACAGTATGAACCTTAATTTTGATGATTTTTCTAAAAACTACGGATTGGGGCACACTATTCCGAGGCTAGGATCACAATGACATGTAGAACAACTTTTATCAAGAGGTTTCTACCAAAATACCTAGGAGATTTTAATTTTGAAGGATTTGGAGTTAGGTCAAGAATACCTCTTTGAATCTTCAAATCACCAAAATGCGGGTGTGGAATCGAGCGAAGATCTGCGGGGAGGAGTTCCCACACACTTAGGGGCTTCAACCCACAAATTGGAAGGAGTTTTTGGTGGATGGAATCGAAAATCGCCAATTTGGGTGTGCGGTTTTCATTGTTCAAGAGAGAGAGAGAGAGAGAGTGTGTGTGTGTGTCATGAGATAAGTGAAGAGTCATGAACCCTCTGGGGAGGTCAAGTACCCAGGGGCCGGACTAGTCCGGCCAAAAGCCTGGACTTGTCTGGTCCACGGACTACTCAGAGGGCCGAACTTGTCTGGCCCGGGGGACAGAGTAGTCCATTTTAGACTTGTCCATCAAAGCATGAAGAACCTAGATGTCGGACTTGTCCAGCCAGAGAGCCAGACTAGTCCGGTCCAAAGGCTGAAAACACATATATATTTGAGTTTTCACGAGAGGTTTGCTCCTTTTGGACTAGTTTTCACAGAGGATCTTTATAAACATGGTTAGTAATCAATCGACAACCAAACTATGACCATAATTCACAAAGATTCAATAATTTCAAATAGTTTTTTAGAATTGAAGGGGATGAGTTTTTCGCAAGCATTCATGAATTTTGAAGCAAATACAAGTAACATTCAGATGTGCAAGACTCAAGCCACATTTCGAGAATCTAAGATATTGAGCTCACTCCTAAGTTCACAAAATATTTTCTCATCTAAGGGCTTGGTGAAGATATCAGCCAATTGCTTTTCAGTTCTGACATGGGAAACCACTATGTCTCCTTTGATGGGGTGATCTCTCAAGAAATGGTGGCAGATATCAATGTGCTTGGTCCTTGAATGATCAACTGGATTGTGGGCTATTTTGATGGCACTCTCATTGTCACATAGGATAGGGATATGGCACAAGTTTATGCCATAGTCACTAATAGTTTGCCGCATCCAAAGAAGTTCTGCACAACAACTTCCGGCTGCAACATACTCCACTTCGGCTGTGGACAGAGCAATGGAATTTTGTTTCTTTGAGGACCAATAAAGTAGGGAACTACCCAAGAATTGGCAAGTCCCGGAAGTGCTCTTTCTATCGACTTTGCACCTCGCATAATCCGCATCGAAATATCCAATAAGATTAAACTTGGAGCTTTTAGGGTACCAAAGTTCTAGGCTTGGTGTGTGAACCAAATATATAAGAATTCTCTTCACGGTGGTCAAATGACACACCTTGGGAGCGGCTTGGAATCGAGCACACATACAAACACTTAGCATTATATCAGGCCTAGATGCACAAAGGTAAAGTAATGAACCTATCATAGAATGATATACCGTTTGGTCCACACTTGGACCATCTTCATTAAGGTCGAGGTGCTCATTGGTTCCTATTGGAGCCTTGATGGGTTTGGCTTTGTCCATGTCAAATTTTTGAGTATGTCTTGTGTATACTTGGTTTGACTAATGAACGTGGCTTCCATGTGTTGCTTCACTTGAAATCCTACGAACAACTTCAACACCCCCATCATGGACATGTCAAACCTTTCAGTCATGCTCTTAAAAAACTCATCACAAAAAGTTTTGTTAGTAGAACCAAATATAATGTCATCGACATATATTTGGCAAACAAACAAATCATCATTGAAATTCTTAGTGAACAGAGTATAGTTGGCGTTCCCAATTTTGAAACCATTTTGAGTTAGAAAGTCTCTAAGGCACTCATACCAAGCTCTAGGAGCATTTTTTAGGCCATAGATAGCCTTACGCAATTTGTATACATGGTTTGGGAAGTCTTGATCTTCAAAGCCAGGGGGTTGCTCCACATACACCTCTTCTTTGATTGGACCATTGAGAAATGCACTCTTGACGTCCATTTGGTATAGGCAAGTAATATGCAAATTGATTCAAGACTAGCTACGGGAGCAAATGTTTCATTGAAATCCAAACCTTTGACTTGTGAGTACCCCTTGGCAACAAGTCGTGTATTGTTTCTTGTAACCACCCCGTGCTCATCTTGTATCTTGCGGAACATTGACTTGGTTCCCACAACATTTGCATTTGGCCTTTTCACGAGCTCCCATACTTGATTTCTTTCAAAGTTTTTGAGCTCTTCTTGCAAGGCCATCACCCAATCCGGATCTCGTAGTGCTTCTTCAACCTTGTGAGGTTTGAAAGAGGAAACAAAAGAGTAATGCTCACAAAATTTTGCAACACGAGATCGAGTAGTTATCCCCTTGGAGATGTTTCTAAGAATGTTGTCAATGGGATGGTCCCGTTGAACGCTTTGATGCACTCTTGGGTGTAAAGCTTGAGTTTTTGGAACTTCACCATCTTCTTCCTCATTTTCTTGATCTCCCCCTTGATCGATGCCTCCATTTGATCTTGTTGAAGTGCATCTTGAGGGTCTTGAGCTTGATCATTTGAGGAAGTGTTTGCTTGATTTGTGGGATGGTCACTTGAATCTTGAGGTTGTTCTTGTGGTCGAATGTCTCAAAGTTTCATCCTCCCTATCACCACTTGTGGAGTCTCTTCTTAATCCAGCACACAGCGATCAACTTGCTCCACTTGGGAGCCATTAGTCTCATCAAACACCACATCACGTGCTACTTCAACAATTCTGGAGGATTTGTTAAAGACACGATAGGCGTAGGTGTTTGAGTCATAACAAAGCAAGAAACCCTCATCGGACTTTGAAGCAAACTTTGAAGTTCTAGGCTTCTTGTTGAGAATATAGCATTTGCTCCCAAAAACACAGAAATTTGAGATGTTAGGTTTGTTACCGGTTAGGAGCTCATAAGATGTATTCTTTAATATGCGATGGAGGTATAATCGGATTATGGCATGGCAAGCGGTTTTGACCACTTCCGCCCAAAACTGGTCCGATGTCTTGTACTCATTAAGCATGGTTCTAGACATCTCTATGAGAGTCCTATTCTTCCTCCCGGCCACCCCATTTGTTGAGGAGGGTAGGCAGCCGAGAACTCATGCTTGATGCCTTCTTCATAAAAAAAACTCTTCAACTTGAGTGTTCTTGAACTTGGTACCGTTGTCCTTACAATCTTGATTCTCAAAGAGAACTCATTTTTAGCTCTCCTCAAGTATTTCTTGAGTACACCATGAGTCTTTCTTTTGTCATGCAAAAAGTACTACCAAGTAAAGTGAAAAATCATCAACAATTACAAAACCATATTTGTTACTGCCAATGCTTATGTAGGCGATTGGACCGAAGATGTCCATGTGTATAAGCTCTAATGGTCTTGTTGTCGTCATGATGTTATTGGAAGGATGTTGAGCTCCAACTTGCTTTTTGGCTTGGCATGCGCTACATGGCCTATCCTTTTCAAAGACAACATTCTTCAAACCACGGATGTGCTTGCCCTTAAGAAGTTTTTGCAAGTTCCTCATCCCAACATGGGCTAGTCTTCTATGCCAAAGCCATCCCATGTTGGTTTTTGCCATTAAGCATGTGTCATGTTCGTCTTTATCCGCGTAGAAATCCACAAGATAGAGCTTTCCCTTGAGCACACCTTAAAAGTAATTGAGTCATTGCTCCTTCTTGTGACGGTCATACCCTTGTTAGTGAAAAGGCAACTATAACCTTTGTCGCATAGTTTTGATATGGACAATAAGTTATAATCAAGTGAATCAACATGCAAAACATTAGAAAGAGTGTGATTAGGGGATATAGCAATTTTACCGGCGCCAAGGATTTTCCCTTGGCTATTATCCCCAAAGTAAATTCCCTTACTTGGATCTTCATTTTCCTCATACTCCACAAATATCTTCCTCTCTCCGGTCAAATGATTTGTGCAACAACTATTAAGGATCCACATTGTCCCGAAAGAGCATATTTTCAAAACTTAGGATTATTGAGTGAGGAATTAGCTATATGCCCATATAAGAAGTATTATTAGTATATGATATAAAGGTGGTAAACTAACTATGTGTTATTATATTCTGTAACGACGCTCCGACGTCAGGTAAGAGGTAAAGTACGCCACCGTAAGTGGATCAATTGCGGTAAGCTCACCATGCGAGAGGTAGCATGGAAGCCTTTTCATGTCTTCGCACAGAAATGGTAATAGGAGTCTTTGAAACTTTCCATGTTTCTGAGAACCTATGACACGCGGTACCCCAGCGTGCTTCAAAGTTAGTGGGAGCCCCCATCCGGTGGTGAATAAGCCGATAGTATGCGTCTCTAGAACTATTCATGTTCTATGGGAGCATGCGAAACACATATGCCCGAGAGTGTATAACCCGGTTTGTGCGGGAGTCTTTGCTGTACAGGCGTAGTACAACCATGTACCTCGAGACATGACATCGCTCGCGGGCGACTCACACCAGAGTCATATGCATTCACTTTCATATATATTAATATTGTGACTGCCTGTCGTGTTTCCCCGAACCACCCTTGTGGTGTGCAGGTGTGATAGGGGATTGTTTGTCTTCTGCAGCACTAACTACGGTAGCGACCTGTGTAGAACACGTTTGCGAGTGAACAATACTAGGGCCACCTATAAACGTATCCGGATGTACCAGTTAGAATTTTCTTTGGTGAGGCACGTAGTACCGTCAGTATCGACTTTGATACTTGACCATCCCCAAGGACAGAATGGTTGCACTACATTTTGGAAAGTCTGACTATCAGATGTTGGTAGGTTCGGACTCCGCAAAATGAGTTTCGACTCAACAAAGGGTTAGAACCAAGATTCTTGATTTCTGGCAGAAGTTTGCTCAACTTCGTCAGGTTGTAATCTTGTATAGTTATAAATAAACTTAGGGGTATGCTATATGGATGGAAAGCTCTTGAAGACCTCTACAAGTTTTCTGTTGACCATCAAGGCAGAAAAGCTTGACAATCTGTTGAAATTTGGGGTATGCTTAAACTGCTCCAGATGACCCTACCATTGTACCAGTCTCTGTATTTTTGCCATAACTCACTGTAGAAAAATCTTCTGCCTTATTGTGACACATATATGAAAAGGGTAGAAGTATATCTACAGTTTTTCTATTTTCCTTATTAGGATTTGAGTCAATTCAAATTTCGAGTTCAAAACAGTGAACTGCAGGGCTGCTGTTAAAAACCAGTCAGTTCATTTCTTAAGTTTGGATAGTTATAGCTTTTGATCCAGAATAGTGACATGGTCACATATATAAATTTATGGAAATATTAGGAAGTCCTATATCAACTTTATGTTTCACTCATGACCTGAGTATTGGTGTAACTGTGTTTAATTCCTATTGTCGCAAACTTGGTTCTGGTAGACCCGAACTTGAAACAGTTTGCCCATAGTTTTGACTTTGCGCGCTATACCTGTATAACAAATGTTTCAAGGCAAAAATATTTTACTTCTGGATTGTTAAATTGATATTATGCAATGTTTATTTTGTCATTACCTCCATATATTGTTATGATATACCTGTATAAATTGTGGAAATCACCACATATACAGGGGAGGTTCTGTCAAAATTTCCAGAAAATTTTGGTCAACTTTAAACCTGTATAGATTCTACTTACTAGCTCACATGGATCTGTATGAGTACAATCTGGAAAGGTTGTAAAGTTTACTACAACTTTTGTATTCAACCCAACATCTAGTTCTTACGTTTCCTGTATGAAAACTTTGAATTTATACAGGAAGGTCAGCTGGAACAGACTGTGATTACAACTCCAGTTTTAAATTTTTCTTGAAATGTTGGGAGTTGAAAACCTTCTCATTGTTCAAGTATCTTTTTCACAGATGGCGGATGTGATGATGCTATTGCCGAACGGATGGATATTTTTCACATGCGCTAGCCGTCCGGGCTTCCCGAGTATGCTGCGGGAGGTGCTCTAACAGTTTGGCTTCATCAAAATGCCATGCTATTGGGGTCAAGAAACGGTTGACAGAGGCGTTCTGTCATGCACCATCCTCGTCGACATACCTGCTAGTCCACTTTGTTATGGATGGACTCCTTTTTCGGTCATTATCAAGGGAGCTCATTTGTAGAACACTTGGGCAATCGCAGCACGCGAAGCGCTTATGAAGCTTTGCGAGCTTCATCAAGATGCCAAGGCTGGGACTCAATTTGCTCTTCTTCCAGTCCGTGGTGTGGCTGGTTTTGAGTGGCAGCATCATATGGTTGCAGCCTATACACCGTATGGTGACACAACCTCGACGACACTTGGAACGTATGCTGCTGCATCCAATATGGTGGTTCTTGCTTAAGGTGCAATTATTCAGGAGCAAGTCGAAGCCTTGAGGCAAGCGACTGAACGAGGAGATGCTCTTGATTATATCAATCAGAACCTACGTTCATTCCTGGCTCCAACAAATCACCGGCTGAATAAGTGCGAGTGTCAGCTGCATCACGCTCACATTAGACTACGGAAAGCTCATGCCGAACAGTGGCAAACTCGCAATGAACTGCAGCAAGCTCGTGGTGAGCTGCAAGCGAGTCAGTTGGTGGTGCAACAACAGCAGGAGCAGCTGTTGGTAGTCACCGAGGAACGAGACACAGCCATTGAGGAAGCTCAGAATTGGGAGTACGAAGCAGAACAACTTCAGGATAATGTGATTGAGGCCGAAGCACAATTGCAACCAGTGGTGTATGCACCGGCCCATGATATACCACTGAATATGGGTGAGCAAGTGCCTTCGAATGACGAAGAGGAAGAAGAAGATCCTGAGATACTCGAGTACGTCGAATAGGATGTATCGGAGTAGGATGGGGCAGCACTCCGGCCATCACGTGGCAACATATAGTTTAGTAGTTTCTCGTGTTTATTTTGTGGCCATGTTTGTGTCATATTAAAAATAGTAGTGGGTATGTATAAGATGACAAGGTGTGTATGACGTATCATGGGGACCAAGTATGGTAGAGATGCACTTCCGTAGTGGGAATCCGTCATTTTGGAGTTCACTACTGTAAACTTGGTCATGAGATAATATATCTTGTATAAAATTTGTACTTTATCAATAGATGTGAATGTTATGCACTTATTCCCTTGTCATTATTTGCACTACTGTAATATGAAATGGATGAAGGAAAAGAAAACATGTGCTGATTTTAAATCATATGGATGCAGAATGGTGCGTACGCGTTCGACGCCTGAAATGGGAGGTTCAAGTCGTGGTCGTGAGGACAAATCTCTGACCCAGGGGCCAGCTGCAACACCGCAGCAATAAGTTCCACCACCACCACCTCCTGAACTTCCGAGGAGTCTAGCGGAGGTTCTCACCGTAGTTCTCAGCTCGCGCGACGAGCAAACTCAGTTGCTGCGAACTTTGGTTCAACATTCGTCCCCTCAAGGGGGTGACCAGATGCGAGTCCATGACAGCCTTCTCCGAGTTCATACTCGAACTTCATGTCAACACACCCGCCAGTCTTCATGGAGGCTGATGAACCGTTGGAGGCAGACAACTGGCTCCGCTCCATCAAAGGAAAGTTCGGTTTGCTATGAATGACCGAACATCAGAAGACCCTGTTCATGTCCCAACATTTACAAGGGTCTGTGGGTGCGTGGTGGGCAAATTATCTTTCTGCACGACTAGCCGACTATGCCGTGAGCTGCAAGGAGTTCCGAGAGGCGTTTTGCGCCTATCATATACCTCCCAGTATTATGAGGAGGAAGCTTCAAAAGTTCTTGGAGCTGAGGCAAGGAGGAAGGAGTGCTTACGAGTACCCCAAGGCATTCAACCACTTGGCCCAGTACAAAACAAGCTTGCCTTGTTCAACAGCGGCAGCTTCAACAACGTGGTCAACACCGCGATCTTGCAGGAGGACGCTACTAGGGAGCTGTTCTCTGACAAGAAGAAAAGGAGTGCTCCGCAGAGCAGTGGAGGGGGTGCTCCTTAGAAGTGCCGAATGGTGTATCGATCACCATCCGGCCAGAGGTGGCAACCGCCATCGCGACCACCGATGTTTCGTGGTCGCTCGTTCAACAACATCGGTTTTCGTCCACAGTAGCAGTAGGGGATGATACCGCGCGCACTTCCACCTCCACCGCGTGCACCAGGATTCCGTCCTCCCTTTCGTGCTGGTCAGACCCCGTACACGTGTTTCACATGTGGTCATACGGGGCACTTCGCCAAGGATTGCCCGCAGAGCGGTGGACAATCATCGTACCAGGGTGCAAACCAGCCCTGCAACCAGCCCAAGAAGCCAGCCCCAGATCCAGCAACGTCCACCACCTCGCCATTGAGGACGTTCCGGAAGGCGCACCCGTATTCACGGGTACGTTCTCTCTCTTTGGTCATCCCGTAGTCATCCTATTTTACTCCGGTGCTTCCCACAACTTTATTAGCAAGTCTTATGTCATTCAATATCAGTTGCCTATCGTTCCCACAAAAACCCCATATATGATTTGTTCTCCGGGTGGGAAAGTAGTAGAAGATGAGATGGTCCATAGGGTACCTCTTGATCTGGGTGGGAACATATACCCTATCTCTCTCATTATACTGGAGCATCAAAAGTTAGATGTCATCTTATGTATGGCATGGTTGCAATACAACTGTGCTATTCTTGACATCGTTCCTCGGAGGATATATCTGAATTCTCCACTCCACCCTCCCCAAGCTCTCATTCTTGAGGGTATTAACCAAGTGACTCCAACTACTTACAACACCGAGGCCTTTAAACTTGAGGACATTCCAGTGGTATGTGAGTATCCAGACGCATTTCTCGAAGATCTTCCTGGTATGCCACCAGAAAGAGATGTTGAGTTTAAGATTGAACTTGTACCGGGAACAGTGCCGATCTCGAGGAAGCCGTATAGGATGGCACCGAAGGAACTTGCAGAACTAAAGGAGCAGCTGAAGGAACTTATGGAAAAGGGTTTCATCCGTCCAAGTTCATCACCTTGGGGCTGTTCTGCATTGCTCGTGGTGAAGAAAGATAAAACATTGAGACTATGTGTGGACTATCGTCCACTCAATGCTGTCATGATCAAGAATAAGTATCCACTACCACGCATCGATATTCTGTTCGATCAATTGGTGGGTGCTAAGGTATTCTCGAAGATAGATCTTCGTTCTGGGTATCATCAGATAAGGATTCGACCAGAGGATATACCTAAGACGGCATCCTCGACGAGGTATGGATTGTATGAGTGCCTTATCATGTCCATCAGATTGGCCAATGCACCGGCTCATTTCATGTATCTCATGAATTTGGTTTTCACGCCGGAATTGTACAAGTTTGTCGTGGTCTTCATCGATGGCATCCTTGTGTATTCGAAATCCGAAGAAGAACATGCTCAACATTTGCGCATCGTGCTTCAACGATTGCGAGACCACAAGCTGTATGCCAAATTCAGCAAATGTGAGTTCTTGATCAGCCAAGTGCCATTTCTAGGGCACATCATCTCTGCTGAGGGAATTGCAGTTGATCCAAGCAACATTAAGCAAGTACTCAAATGGGAGTCTCCAAAGTCTGTACATGAAGTTCAAAGCTTTCTGGGTTTAGCAGGATATTATCGGAGGTTCATTCCAAGTTTTTCCAAAATAACTAAACCAATAACGGAACTTCTGAAGAAAGGGAAGAAGTATGTATGGACGAAGGAATGTGAGGAAGGTTTTCAAGCATTGGTGAAACACCTCACAACAGCACCAGTATTAGCCCGACCAGACACAACCAAGTCAATTGTTGTTTATTGTGATGCATCTAGGATTGGTTTGGGTTGTGTGTTGATGCAAGACAGAAGGGTGATCGCTTATGGATCACGGCAGCTCCGGAACCATGAGCAGCATTATCCGACTCATGATCTTGAGCTCACTGCCGTCGTACTTGCATTGAAGATGTGAAGACATTATCTATTGGGCAACCTAGTGCATCTCTACACCGATCATAAAAGCTTGAAGTACATCTTCACCCAAAAGGACTTGAATATGCAACAGTGAAGATGGTTGGAGTATATGAAAGACTATGAGATTGAGATCCACTACCATCCTGGCAAAGCAAATGTAGTTGCAGATGCACTGAGTCGCAAGTCCCATGTCAATAATCTTTCTATCACCTCGATGGAAGAAGAAGAACCGAGTCTTTACTTGGTTCCATATGGGGCAATCTAGCTCTCATTCCTAGCATAAGGGAAGATATTGTAGAGGCTCAGAAGAAAGACAAGGGCATATGTAAAACCCCACTTTTATGGCATGTTAAGTTCATATGGGTTTTGTGATCAACTATTTTAGATATCCAATATAATGGTGCACATGAACTATGCCATCCAAAACTTTTCTTGCACTCATTGTTAAATTCTTTTAACATGGGTATTGGACTTCCCCATGAATCCAAATTATATTCTATTCACCATTTTTAAGAATAAGAATTTTTGGATAAGATTTAGTAAGCAATGCAAAATGAAGCCCTAATAAGCTCTAACCCAAATATTCAAATTAAGGGCTCTAAATTTTTCCATGAGCTCCTAAATTCCTCAATAGCATGCTTACAAAGTTTCAAGATTTTAGAAACTCATCTACTATTTTAATTGAGGTGCTTGGCAAATTTGAATCAAATTCAAATCTGAATTTTTAATTCTTCTCCAACTTCTTTAAACGTAAGATTTGAGTTCACCATTGTGTTCAAAATAATTCATTTGCCATCTCCACAAAATTTCATGATTTTTGGAGTTGATCTTCTATTTTTAAATGAATTAGTAACTGAACTGTGGGGAGTATCACTGGACAGTGGGCCCCACATGTCAGCTCCTCTTTGAACGGATCAGCTCGACCCCGCCATCTCTGTACCGACGCACCTCCGCCCGACACAGCGCGCGTGCATGCAGCTCCAGCGAGCTGCCTGCCTGCTCGCCGCGACCCTATAAAAGGCCGGCCGAAGCTCCCTTCACTCCTCATCCCCGATCGCAGCTCCACTGCCTCGAGACTTTTCTTCCGCCGCGCGCCATCGCCGCCGCTCGCCACTGCTCCGCGGTGTGCCGCCGTTCCGCGCCGTTTCAAGCCAAGCTCCAAAGAGCAAAAAGGTGCGCCTGATCAAACTCTAGCTCATGGTACAAACCATTTCCCTTATCGTTGAAGCTTGAGCGAGTTATTGTTCGTTTCCCCTACGGCCGAAAGTAGATAACTAGCTAAGTTTTTATGTCAATTCCTTTTCTGCAAGTAATCATCCTTTGCAATTGCTTAAAGATAGTTTCTATAGGCCCTAGCGCTCCTATCTGAGCAAGAACCATTAAGAATCATCGAGAAACGGCTCTGAATTTCGAGTTTTGCTCGCCGCCGGTGAGAAAACCTCGGTTCACCATCGAACTCGTGATTCCCGGCAACTCACTCCCCTTCTACGCCCAGATCCTTGAACTCCATCATCCCAGAAAGGTTTTGGAGAAATTCCCAAGTGATTTGAGCTACTCTGGAGCGAGTTCTATGTTGCCCGCGCGCTCATCGCCGCCGCCGCCGTCGCACGACCTTTTCCGGCGAGCTTCAGGACCCACTGACCTCACCATCGTGCTCAGCGACCCCAAAAAACCCCAGGCGGCAAGTTTCCGCGAGTCTGGTCCGTTGGTTTAGCCGGCGGCGAGCTCGCCGGCGAGCCACCGCCGCTGGTGCTACTCCGCGCGAGCACCGGCCCGAGGTAGACGATGACCCCATCGGGTCCCACCTGCCATTCACTGCGGGATTATGGTGCGGCTGAGATCTAGTGTGGCTGCGCGCTTTAATTCTGTGGACCCCGGTGCTGCCTCAACCAGAATGCGCCACGTGGTCTTTGGGATGTATTTAATTCCAGAAATTTGTCCAGACTTCTAAATTGAATATCTTTCTGTAGAATACTCCAAATTCATTCAAACAAATTTTGTTTGAAAGCCCTTGAGCTCTAGTTTCGCTCAGTACCAATTAGACTCTGTGAAAATCAATATTTAATTCTGTAGTAATTAATCTTTCCCAAGTAAAATGCAATTTTTCCAGATGAAGTATTCCCTGGAAAAATCCCCAAAATTCACATAAAAATTATTGTCCTATTCTTGACTACCAGCAAACATTTGGGAGCCATTGCACCTGTTTTAACCCCTGTATAATTCAATTACCTTTTTCAGTTATTGAATTTTCACAGATATGCAGATGCTTTATTATGCCCCAAATATGGACTGAATCTTCCTTTAGTCATACCTTAGCTCCTGTAAAAATCTTGGATTTAATGGACCTCATATTCTAGTATTAATTCAATTTCAAACTGAATATTGACTAAATGCTTACAAGTTCAATTACAAGACAATTCCAGAAATTCTTGTCAACTTAGAAACTCAATAAATTCTTCACCAAGGCTTAGAAATTTATGAAACCACTTTTGCTAGGACCAGGACAATTTTCTCTATCTTGATTATCAACTGATGGCTATATTCAAGCTACAGTTTCATCTCTAAAAATTGTGGAAGTTATTTGCTTGCCATAATCTTAGTGACCACACTCTACTTCGATCATCTCCTGTTCTTTGCAAGAACTTCAATAGTATTCCCTAAATACCTAATTCAACGTTCCCAAGCCAAATAACTAATTATCCTATAATGGTCACCATAAATTAAAATCCTGGTCTTGATATTAAATATTTTCAAAGTCATTCATACCGTATTTTATGCATATCGTATAGTAACCAAAGTCGAGGAGGAGTCAGAGGCCTTGGAAGGGCATCTTCCAAATTCTAACTCAGAACCTGACCTGCAACAAGGCAAGCCCCGGTTTGCATTTAAGTCGTTTATAAACTTTTGCTTTATCACTATGATGAGTAGTATATGAATTGTGCATTACGTTTAGGGTGAATGATACTCCACATGCATGACCAAAAATCCCAGGGTTTATTTGGCATGAGTTACAGTTGACCTGTAGTAACTGCTTCGCAAATGCATAGGAGATACGGTAGAAGTCGAGTAGTTGGAATCTACTCGCGAGAGATGTATCTCACAGGATTGGTTGAATAGAAAATGGCTTAATATAATGAAATTGAGACCGGGCAAGGAATGGATAGGAAGCGGCGAGAATTGAGTCTCGGTCGCATAGCCCTGCCTGTGTCGATTAAGGCCCGTCCGTATGCAGCCCCTTCGGACAAGCGTGAATTGTATCGGCAATATAATGGACATATGGAATCCAATAAACTGATGTAACTTGATAACTGGGATGTCGAGACCCATTAACTCACCATCGATAGGGGTGGGTTGAGGACAGTAAGGTGTAAATCGGTCGGCGGACACATGAGGTGTTCCGTGCGGAGACCTTCTGTTTGCGGAGGTGAGACGGGCTCAGCATTCGAGTTTCTTGTGAAAGGTGGCCATATAGTACTGAAGTGTTATGTAGGTACAGGTGTGCTCGCTGACACTTCCGAACGACGTATGTGTCGTGTTGTCCGGGTGTGTCTTGATTGCAATCACTGTCCCTCGCAGTAATAGAGTACCACTTGTTCACTGAGCGGTGACGTAGTAAATACTAAAGAAGTCAGAAAAGTCATATGGTATTGAATTATAATTACTTTGCAACCTTGTTTGGTTTAGAGATAGTATAACTAAAGATTTTCAATTTCCCCATACTTTAGCTGTAATAGCATTATGTGTCTCGAGCATGTCATATCATTGGTAAAGCGTTTCTTGTTTGATTGTGGAGCCCATGATGTGCCGTGCTTGGGAAATGTCATTTGCTACTTAAAACTTGATTATAAGGATCAACTTGTAGGCGAGACATTTATGCTTCAACTTACCTATGTTTAGCATCCACCTTGCATATGTCTAGTGAGACGGGTTAGTCTTGCTGAGCCTTATGCTCACGTTTGCAGTTAACGAGTTTTTGCAGGTTACTCTGTTGAGGGTGGGTTTGACGATGAGGCAACACCCCCTCCAGGGTGTACAGCCGAGTGGGAACCCTGCACGCCGCCATAGTTTGCGTGTTGCTAGTGCAAAGTATCCCAGGCATGGATAACTTTGCTTTTGCATAGCTAGTGCCGAGAGCGTAGCTATGATATATATATATATATATATTTCTTTTTCCTATAGTATTGTAAAAACTTCCGCTGTGTATTAAATAAAAGACTTGGTCTTGTACTTTATTTTGGTTCTATTCTTGTATACTGTTGGGTGTCGCATCGCACGACACCACCCAATGAGATCCTCGGATGTGTGGATTCCGGTCCTCACAGACATGGTATCAAAGCATCATTGGGAATAGTGTACCTGAAAAGAACATATTTTAAAAAATTAGGAACTTGAGTGAGGAATTAGTTATATGCCTTTATAAGGAGTATTACTAGTGTAAGTTATAAAGGTGGTAAACTAACTATGTGTTATTATATTTTGTAAAGATGCTCCGACATCAGGTAAGAGGTAAGGTACGCCACCGAGAGCGGATCAATCTCGGTAAGCTCAGCATACGAGAGGTGGTATGTGAAATTTCCGTGGCTTGGCACGGAAAGTCAATATGAGTCTTTGAAACTTTCCATGTTTCTGAGAACATATGACACGCGGTACCCCAGCGTGACACAAAGTTAGAAGAAAACCTCGTCGGGTGGTATGTAACCCGATAGTGTGTTCTCATATCTATGAGAACATGCGAACACGTATGCCCGAGCGTGTATAAGCCGGATCGTACGGGAGTCTTTGCTGTACAGACGTATTTACAGCCATGTACCTCGAGGCATGACCTCGCTCGAGGGCGACTCACTCCAGAGTCGTATGCTTTTACTTTCAAATATAATTGTATATTGTGGTTACCTGTTCTGTTTCCCTGCCGCCGTACGGCGTGCCCGTGCCAGGGGATTGTTTGCTTTCTACAGGGACACTAATTTCGGTAGAGGACCGTGTAGAAACCGTTTGCGAGAGAACGATATAGGAACCACCTATAGACGTAACCGGATATACCGGATAGAATTTCCTTTCGTAAGGCACGTAGTACTGTCAGTATCAAACATGATACTAGACCCCCCCCACCGACATAATGGTTGCATTGTGTTTTGAGAAAGTCCGACTATCAGATGCTGGTAATTTCGGGCTCATAAAAAAAGAAACTCCAATTTGATAAGGTAGATAGAACCAAGATTCTTGCTTTCTGGTTGAAGTGGCTCAACTTCGCCAGGTTGTAATCTTGGTTAGCAATTAGATAACATAAGATTATCCTACATAGATGGAAAGCTCGTGAAGACCTCTCCAACTTTCCTGTTGACCATAAAGACAGAAAAGCTTGTTAATCTGTTGAAAACTAGGGTTTACTGGAATTACTCCATATGAACCCACCTTTGTACCCGTTTCTGTATTCTTGCCATAACTCACTGTATAAAAGTCCACTGCCTTATTGGGATATATGTTTGAGAAGGGTAGGTGGAGATTTACGAGTTTGTTATGGGAAGTCTTTCCTGATTTTAATTGGAGTTTAACCAAATTGGGAAGTCAGCACAGTGAACTGCATGACTGCTGATGCAAACCAGTCAGTTTTACTGTTAAGTTTTGATAGTTATAACTCCTAATCCAGAACAGTGATATGGTTACACATATACATTTATGGAAAGCTTAGGAAGTCATCTATCAACTTTATTTATCGCTCCTGACCTGGATCTGGGTATAGCTATGCCTAATTCCATTTGTCGCAAATTTGGTTCCTGCAGTCCAGAACTTGGAACAGTTTGCACATAATTGTGAATTGATGCATAATACCTACATAACAAGGTTTTCGTGGTGGAACTTCTTTAGTTCTGGATTTTTAACACGATGTTACTCAATGTTTATTTTGACATTACCTCAATATCTTATCATGATAAACCTGTATAGAATGTGGAGATAAGCCCATATACAGGAGAGGTTCTGTCAAAATTTCCAGAGCCCTTGAGTCAACTCAAAACCGGTATAGATTGTTCATACTAGTTCAACAGTAGCTGTATGAGTACAATCTGGAAACGTTTTGAAGTGTACTACAACTTTTGTATTCAACTTAAATTTTAGTTCTGACTTCTTCTGTATGAAACTTACGGGTTAATGCAGACAGGTCGGCTGGAACAGAACTGTGATCACTTCCAGTTTGCAGCTTTCTTGGATCAATTGATAATGGATAGTTTCTTTGATCCAAAATTATCAGTGATTAAGTTGAATACTTATACTGTGTATTTATATCCTGGTATGCTTGTCCACAGATGGCAGCACCAAGAATTCAGTTACCAAATGGATGGGTGTTCTCAACGTGTACCGGACACGCCGATTTTCCGGACGTGTTTGTGAAATTGCTTTGCCAATTTGGCTACCGGAAGTGGCCTAAATATTGGGGCAAGAAATTCCAGGAAAGCGGTATGTGGAGTTGCACCATCTATGTTGATGTGCCTGCTGGTCCACCGCATCTCGGATGGGCTCCATTCTCCATCAAGATTAAAGGGTTAATATTGGAAGAAACGTGGAGCTACGCCGCAAGTGTTGCCATAGGGAGATTCTGCAAACTCCATGGCAATAGTCTGGTGGGTACTCCATATGAATTCTTTCCAGTTACCGGCAGGGCTTCCGAAGCTTGGGCAACCCGTTTGCTTATGGAGGTAGAAAATCGTGGCGAAACTTCCACGACTGCTTTAGCGGTGTATGCAGCCGCATCCCATCGCGAGAAGGGAAATCAAAGGGCATGCATAAAAGAATTAACGGACAATCTGAAGCAAGCCATGGCTCGAGCAGATCACTTTGAGTGGGCAAATGACGGACTTAGGGATATGATAGCTCCTCTCAACCATCGTTTGAATATCAGGGAGAATCAATGGCATGACGCTGTAAGGGATTTAGCCGCGTCTCGCCAGGAGGCTCTAGAAATGGAGACTGAGTTAGGGGCAAGCCTACATTATGGACACCATCGGGACACTCAGTTGAACGCAGTGACTGTGGACCGGGATAAGTCCAGGATGCAGGCTCAGAGCTGGAAGACCAGCTGTGAGCAGGCTCAGCAGGAGAATGAGGCCTGGGGGATGTTTATGATACAGGCAGATTGGCAAGCTATGGCTGCCAAGAAGACGTTGATGTTGAATGATGTATCAACTTCTACTCCAGCACCCGTATCAGTGGTGCCCAGCCCTGAAGATGAAGAGGAAGAAGAAGACCCAGAGGAACTTGAATACGTCGAGTAGGGCGTATTGAAGTGAGATGTGGTAGCACTTCCGCCAACACAGGGCAACATATAGTTAAATGGTTGCTAGTGTTTCTCTTTTGTGACCATGTTTGTGTCATATTAAGAGTAATGGTAGTGATGTCTAGATAATTAGATGAGTATGACATGTCAGGAAGACCAAGTATGGTAGAGATGTATTTCCTTAAGGGGAGTCCATCATTTTGGGTTTACTACTGTAAACTTGGTCATGAGATGATATATTTTGTATAAAGTTTGTGATTTATCAATATATGTAAATGTTATGCATCGTCTATTATTATCTACCGCATTTCTAAGGGAGGATGAACTTGAGGCAATGGGACTTACCGTGTTAATCGTTGTATTGCAGTATGGTGCGTACTCGTGCAGCCTCAGAGGTGGGAGGATCTAGTGGAGGACAGGGGGATGACACACCACCCCCGGGGCAGAATACGCCTCAGACGCAACCACCTCCACCACCTCCAACCACACTCCCCAGGAGTCTCGCGGAGGTTCTCGCTGCAGTGCTCGGCTCGCGCGACGAGCAAACCGAGTTACTACGGACGTTGGTGCAGCACTCGTCCCGTCGAGGGGGACGACAGGATGATGGACCGCGTCATCAATATCAGAGTTCCTACTCTGATTTCGCATCGACGCATCCACCGGTCTTCAGGGAGGCCGACGAACCTTTGGAGGCGAACAATTGGCTCCGCTCCATTGAAGGGAAGTTCGGTTTACTCAACATAACCGAACCGCAAAAAGCGCTGTTTGCAGCACAACAACTCCAGGGGTCTGCCGGCGAATGGTGGGCCAATTACCTTGCAGCACGCCCCGCCGGCCATGTCATAAGCTGGGCCGAGTTCCGGGAGGCGTTCTGCGCCTACCATGTTCCTCCCGGAATTATGAGGAGGAAGCTTCAAGAGTTCTTGGAGCTAAGACAGGGAGGAAGGAGTGCATACGAGTACTCCAAAGCATTCAATCACTTGGCCCAATACACTCAGGACCAAGTGAATACCGAGGATCGGAAGCGTGAATGCTTCTACAAGGGTTTGAACTCCAAGTTGAAGGACAAGCTGGTCCTGTTCAACCGCGGCAACTTCAACGACATCGTCAATGCTGCCATAATGCAGGAGGACGCCACACGCGAGCTGTCCCCCGATAAAAAGAAGAGGGGTGCTCCGCAGAGCAGCGGAGGTGGTACTCCTCAGAAGTACCGTATGGTATATCGATCACCATCCGGCCAGAGGTGGCAGCCGCCATCGCGACCACCAATGTTCCGTGGTCGTCAGTTCAACAACGGCGGATTCTGGCCACAACAGCAGCAGGGGATGATCCCACGTGCACTCCCACCTACACCACGTGCACCGGAATTCCGCCCTCCCATTGGTACTGGCCAAACCCCGTACACGTGTTTCACGTGTGGGCGTACGGGACATTTCTCCAAGGACTGCCCTCAGGATCGACAAGGCGGAGGGCCATCATCTTACCAGGGGGCCAACCAACCCCGCAACCAGCCCAAGAAGCTAGCCACCAGACCCGGCAACGTCCACCACCTCGCCATCGAGGACGTTCCGGAAGGCGCACCCGTGCTCACGGGTACGTTCTCTATCTTCAATCAACCCGTAGTCATACTCTTTGACTCCGGAGCTTCGCATAATGTTATTAGTAAATCTTTTGTCCTCAACAGTCAATTACCAATAATCCCCACAAAAACTCCATATGTGATTAGCACTCCAGCCGGGAAAACGGTAACAAATAAATTGGTTCCTGGAATCCCACTTAACCTAGATGGGACCATATATCTTACTTCATTTCTGATATTAGAGCATCAAAAGCTAGATATCATCTTAGGAATGGCATGGTTGCAGTACCATGGTGCTATTCTCGATATTATTCCTAGAAAGATTTATCTAAACTCTCCACTCCATCAACCCCAAGTTCTCAATCTTGAGAACATCATTCCATTGGAACCATCTATTCTCAATACCGAGGTTATGGAACTAAAGGATATTCCGGTAGTATGTGAATACCCCGATGTGTTTCCTGAAGATCTTCCTGGTATGCCCCCAGAAAGAGATATAGAGTTCAAGATTGAACTTGCACCAGGAACAGTGCCAATTTCAAGACCACCCTACAAGATGGCACCCAAGGAACTTGCAGAACTGAAGGAACAATTAACTGAACTTGAGAGCAAAGGTTTTATTCGTCCAAGTTCATCACTATGGGGTTGTTTTGCACTGTTTGTAGAAAAGAAAGATAAGACCTTGAGGCTGTGTGTAGACTATCGTCCACTTAATGCTGTCACCATCAAGAACAAGTATCCACTACCGCGCATTGATATTCTTTTCGATCAATTGGTGGGTGCTAAAGTATTTTCGAAGATGGATCTTCGTTCTGGTTATCATCAAATTAGAATCCGACCAGAAGATATATCCAAGACAACATTCTCAACAAGGTATGGACTGTATGAGTATTTGGTTATGTCCTTCGGATTAACCAACGCCCCGGCTCATTTCATGTATCTCATGAACTCAGTATTCATGCCGGAATTGGACAAGTTTGTCGTGGTCTTCATTGACGACATACTTGTGTATTCAAAATCCGAAGAAGAACATGCTCAACACTTGCATATTGTGCTTCAGCGATTACGGGACCATCAGCTGTATGCTAAGTTCCGCAAGTGTGAATTCTGGATCAACCAGGTGCCATTTTTAGGGCACATCATATCAGCAGAAGGGATTGCAGTTGATCCAAGTAAGATCCACCAAGTCCTTAAATGGGAGTCTCCAAAGTCTGTACATGAAGTCCGAAGTTTCTTGGGTTTAGCTGGATATTACCGGAGGTTCATCCCCAATTTCTCCAGGATAGCTAAACCAATGATAGAACTTCTGAAGAAAGGGCAGAAGTATGTATGGACCGAGGCATGTGAGGCAGGTTTCAAAGCATTGGTGAAACACCTCACCACAGCACCAGTTTTAGCCCAACCAGACACAACCAAAGCATTTGATGTCTTTTGCGACGCATCTGGGATTTGTTTGGGTTCTGTGTTGATGCAGGAGCGAAGAGTGATCGCGTATGGATCACGGCAGCTTCGGAAACATGAACAGCATTACCCGACTCATGATCTTGAACTCGCTGCTGTGGTGCTAGCATTGAAGATGTGGAGGCATTATCTACTGGGTAATTTAGTACACCTCTACACTGATCACAAAAGCTTAAAATACATCTTCACCCAGAAGGATTTGAATATGCGACAAAGGCGATGGTTAGAATTGATCAAGGATTATGAGATTGAGATCCACTACCATCCAGGCAAGGCGAATGTAGTCGCAGATGCACTAAGCCGCAAGTCCCATGTCAACAATCTTTCCCTCACCACAATGGAAGGAGAAGAAGGACCGAGTCTTTACTTGGTTCCATATGGAGCACTCTACAACCTAGCTCTCATTCCTACCATCAGGGAGGATATTGTAGCAGCTCAGCAGGAAGACATAGGAATGTCGCATATTCGACAAAGAATGATAAAGGGGGAAATGAAATGTTTCCATTGTGACAAAGAGGGTACCATCTGGTTTAACGACCGTATAGTGGTACCCCGAAACATGGAACTTAGAAAGAAGATACTGGACAAAGCTCATTTGTCCAAGTATTCCATTCATCCGGGAAGCAACAAGATGTACCAAGATTTGAAGAAGAAATTCTGGTGGACTCGGATGAAGAGAGAAGTAGCTAAATACGTGTCCGAGTGTGATACGTGTCGGCGAGTAAAGGCCGACCATATGAAGGCAGCTGGACAGCTTCAACCTTTAAGCATACCGGCTTGGAAATGGGAGGATATCAGTATGGATTTCATTGTTGGGTTGCCTCCCACTCTCCATAAACACGACTCCATTTGGGTGATCGTTGACCGATTGACTAAATCGGCTCATTTCATACCGGTCAGCGTGGCATACGATGCGAAGCGATATGCGGAAATTTATATCTCCAGAATAATATGTCTACATGGTGTACCCTGTACCATCATCTCAGATCGTGGAGCTGTATTGTTTCGCGATTCTGGGAGCATCTCCACGATGCACTGGGGACCAAATTGATTCGGAGCTCGGCTTATCATCCTCAGACCGATGGTCAGACTGAACGGGTGAATCAAGTGCTAGAAGACATGCTTCGTGCCTGTGCCATCCACCAGGGTAAGAACTGGGATGATCATCTACCTTTGGCAGAGTTTTCATACAACAACGGTTACCAGGCTAGCATCCAGATGGCGCCATATGAAGCTCTCTATGGCCGAAAGTGTCGCACGCCCTTGAACTGGTGCGAATCAGGTGAACGGGCAGTGTACAGCATCAACTTAGTAAATGAAGCCGAGGATCGAGTTCGCACTATTCAGGCGAATCTCAAAGCTGCTCAGTCTCGTCAGAAGAGCTACGCGGACAAACGACGTCGACCTCTTCACTTCGAAGTTGGAGATCAAGTTTATCTCCGGGTATCCCCTATGAAGGGTATCCATCGCTTCGGGATAAAAGGGAAGCTAGCTCCACGCTTTATTGGGCCGTTCGCAATAATCGAAAGATGCGGACCTGTGGCATATCAATTGGAGTTACCAACGTCACTTTCAGGAGTCCACAATGTATTCCACATTTCCCAATTGCGGAAATGTCTTAAGGCTCCAGCTGATATCCGTATAGAGGATTTGGAAGCTCTCCAACCAGATCTCACTTATTCCGAGCATCCAACTCAGATCATTGATGAAAAGACTCGCACCACAAGAAGTCGCACCTTGCATTTCTATAAGGTTTTGTGGAGCAACCACAGTGCGGAAGAAGCCACGTGGGAAAGCGAGGAGTATCTTAGAACGAACTATTCGGACTTGTTAGCGGCATATGTTCGATAGATCCTTTTTCCTTTACCCTCTTTTGTAATCTCGGGACGAGATTCTTTTAAGGGGGGAGGAATGTAAAACCCCACTTTTATGGCATGTTAAGTTCATATGGGTTTTGTGATCAACTATTTTAGATATCCAATATAATGGTGCACATGAACTATGCCATCCAAAACTTTTCTTGCACTCATTGTTAAATTCTTTTAACATGGGTATTGGACTTCCCCATGAATCCAAATTATATTCTATTCACCCTTTTTAAGAATAAGAATTTTTGGATAAGATTTAGTAAGCAATGCAAAATGAAGCCCTAATAAGCTCTAACCCAAATATTCAAATTAAGGGCTCTAAATTTTTCCATGAGCTCCTAAATTCCTCAATAGCATGCTTACAAAGTTTAAAGATTTTAGAAACTCATCTACTATTTTAATTGAGGTGCTTGGCAAATTTGAATCAAATTCAAATCTGAATTTTTAATTCTTCTCCAACTTCTTTAAACGTAAGATTTGAGTTCACCATTGTGTTCAGGATAATTCATTTGCCATCTCCACAAAATTTCATGATTTTTGGAGTTGATCTTCTATTTTTAAATGAATTAGTAACTGAACTGTGGAGAGTATCACTGGACAGTGGGCCCCACATGTCAGCTCCTCTTTGAACGGATCAGCTCGACCCCGCCATCTCTGTACCGACGCACCTCCGCTCGACACCGCGCGCGCGCATGCAACTCCAGCGAGCTGCCTGCCTGCTCGCCGCGGCCCTATAAAAGGCCGGCCAAAGCTCCCTTCACTCCTCATCCCCGATCGCAGCTCCACTGCCTCGCGACTTTTCTTCCGCCGCGCGCCATCGCCGCCGCTCGCCACTGCTCCGCGGTGTGCCGCCGTTCCGCGCCGTTTCAAGCCAAGCTCCAAAGAGCAAAAAGGTGCGCCTGATCAAACTCTAGCTCATGGTACAAACCAGTTCCCTTATCGTTGAAGCTTGAGCGAGTTATTGTTCGTTTCCCCTACGGCCGAAAGTAGATAACTAGCTAAGTTTTCATGTCGATTCCTTTTCTGCAAGTAATCATCCTTTGCAATTGCTTAAAGATAGTTTCTATAGGCCCTAGCGCTCCTGTCTGAGCAAGAACCATTAAGAATCATCGAGCAACGGCTCTGAATTTCGAGTTTTGCTCGCCGCCGGTGAGAAAACCTCGGTTCACCGTCGAACTCGTGATTCCCGGCAACTCACTCCCCTTCGATGCCCAGATCCTTGAACTCCATCATCCCAGAAAGGTTTTGGAGAAATTCCCAAGTGATTTGAGCTACTCTGGAGCGAGTTCTATGTTGCCCGCGCGCTCATCGCCACCGCCGCCATTGCACGACCTTTTCCGGCGAGCTTCAGGACCCACTGACCTCACCATCATGCTCAGCGACCCCAAAAAACCCCAGGCGGCAAGTTTCCGCGAGTCTGGTCCGTTGGTTTAGCCGGCGGCGAGCTCGCCGGCGAGCCACCGCCGCGGGTGCTGCTCCGCGCGAGCACCGGCCCGAGGTAGACGATGACCCCATCGGGTCCCACCTGCCATTCACTGCGGGATCACGGTGCGGCTGAGATCTAGTGTGGCTGCGCGCTTTAATTCTGTGGACCCCGGTGCTGCCTCAACCAGAATGCGCCACGTGGTCTTTGGGATGTATTTAATTCCAGAAATTTGTCCAGACTTCTAAATTGAATATCTTTCTGTAGAATACTCCAAATTCATTCAAACAAATTTTGTTTGAAAGCCCTTGAGCTCTAGTTTCGCTCAGTACCAATTAGGCTCTGTGAAAATCAATATTTAATTCTGTAGAAATTAATCTTCCCAAGTAAAATGCAATTTTTCCAGATGAAGTATCCCTGGAAAAATCCCCAAAATTCACATAAAAATTACTGTCCTATTCTTGACTACCAGCAAAAATTTGGGAGCCATTGCGCCTGTTTTAAGTCCTGTATAATTCAATTACCTTTTTCCGTTATTGAATTTTCACAGATATGCAGATGCTTTATTATGCCCCAAATATGGACTGAACCTTCCTTTAGTCATACCTTAGCTCCAGTAAAAATCTTGGATTTAATGGACCTCATATTCTAGTCTTAATTCAATTTCAAACTGAATATTGACTAAATGCTTAAAAGTTCAATTACAAGACAATTCCAGAAATTCTTGTCAACTTAGAAACTCAATAAATTCTTCACCAAGGCTTAGAAATTTATGAAACCACTTTTGCTAGGACCAGGACAATTTTCTCTATCTTGATTATCAACTGATGGCTATATTCAAGCTACAGTTTCATCTCTAAAAATTGTGGAAGTTATTTGCTTGCCATAATCTTAGAGACCACACTCTACTTCGATCATCTCCTGTTCTTTGCAAGAACTTCAATAGTATTCCCTAAATACCTAATTCAATGTTCCCAAGCCAAATAACTAATTATCCTATAATGGTCACCATAAATTAAAATCCTGGTCTTGATATTAAATATTTTCAAAGTCATTCATATCGTATTTTATGCATATCGTATAGTAACCAAAGTCGAGGAGGAGTCAGAGGCCTTGGAAGAGCATCTTCCAAATTCTAACTCAGAACCTGACCTGCAACAAGGCAAGCCCCGGTTTGCATTTAAGTCGTTTATAAACTTTTGCTTTATCACTATGATGAGTAGTATATGAATTGTGCATTACGTTTAGGGTGAATGATACTCCACATGCATGACTAAAAATCCCAGGGTTTATTTGGCACGAGTTACAATTGACCTGTAGTAACTGCTTCGCAAATGCATAGGAGATACGGTAGAAGTCGAGTAGTTGGAATCTACTCGCGAGAGATGTATCTCACAGGATTGGTTGAATAGAAAATGGCTTAATATAATGAAATTGAGACCGGGCAAGGAATGGATAGGAAGCGGCGAGAATTGAGTCTCAGTCGCATAGCCCTGCCTGTGTCGATTAAGGCCCGTCCGTATGCAGCCCCTTCGGAAAAGCGTGAATTGTACCGGCAATATAATGGACATATGGAATCCAATAAACTGATGTAACTTGATAACTGGGATGTCGAGACCCATTAACTCACCATCGATAGTGGTGGGTTGAGGACAGTAAGGTGTAAATCGGTTTGCGGACACATGAGGTGTTCCGTGCAGAGACCTTCTGTTTGCGGAGGTGAGACGGGCTCAGCATTCGAGTTTCTTGTGAAAGGTGGCCATATAGTACTGAAGTGTTATGTAGGTACAGGTGTGCTCGCTGACACTTCCGAACGACGTATGTGTCGTGTTGTCTGTGTGTGTCTTGATTGCAATCATTGTCCCTCGCAGTAATAGAGTACCACTTGTTCACTGAGCGGTGACGTAGTAAATACTAAAGAAGTCAGAAAAGTCATATGGTATTGAATTATAATTACTTTGCAACCTTGTTTGGTTTAGAGATAGTATAACTAAAGATTTTCAATTTCCCCATACTTTAGCTGTAATAGCATTATGTGTCTCGAGCATGTCATATCATTGGTAAAGCGTTTCTTGTTTGATTGTGGAGCCCATGATGTGCCGTGCTTGGGAAATGTCATTTGCTACTTAAAACTTGATTATAAGGATCAACTTGTAGGCGAGACATTTATGCTTCAACTTACCTATGTTTAGCATCCACCTTGCATATGTCTAGTGAGACGGGTTAGTCTTGCTGAGCCTTATGCTCACGTTTGCAGTTAACGAGTTTTTGCAGGTTACTCTATTGAGGGTGGGTTTGACGATGAGGCAACACCCCCTCCAGGGTGTACAGCCGAGTGGGAACCCTGCACGCCGCCATAGTTTGCGTGTTGCTAGTGCAAAGTATCCCAGGCATGGATAACTTTGCTTTTGCATAGCTAGTGCCGAGAGCGTAGCTATGATATATATATATTTCTTTTTCCTATAGTATTGTAAAAACTTCCGCTGTGTATTAAATAAAAGACTTGGTCTTGTACTTTATTCTGGTTCTATTCTTGTATACTGTTGGGTGTCGCATCGCACGACACCACCCAATGAGATCCTCGAATGTGTGGATTCCGGTCCTCACAACATATCGCATATTCGCCGAAGAATGAAGGAGGGGGAGATGAAGTGTTTCCAATGTGATGATAACGATACCATCTGGTTCAAAGACCACATCGTGGTGCCCTGCAATGTGGAACTTCAGAATAAGATATTGGACGAAGCTCATTTGTCCAAGTATTCAATTCATCCGGGAAGTAACAAAATGTACCAAGATCTAAAGAAGAAATTTTGGTGGACTAGGATGAAGAGGGAGATAGCAAAGTACGTATCCGAGTGTGATACGTGTCGGTGGGTGAAAGCCGACCATCTGAAGATAGCCGATCAACTTCAACCTTTGAGCATACCAACTTGGAAATGGGAGGATATCATCATGGATTTCATTGTTGGATTACCTCTCACCTTTGGATTACCAACTTGAGCATACCACCAAGCATGACTCGATTTGGATGATAGTCGACCGACTCACCAAGTCGGCCCACTTTATTCCAGTAAATGTCAATTATGTGGCACGACAATATGCAAAGATGTATATTGCCAGGATCCTGTGCCTACACGGAGTACCCCATACTATCATATCAGATCGTGGAGCCTTATTTGTTGCTCGATTTTGGGAGCAGCTCCACGCATCTCTGGGTTCCAAGTTGATCTGAAGCTCAACTTACCATCCTCAGACTAATGGTCAAACAGAGCGAGTAAACCAAGTGCTAGAATATATGCTCCGTGCCTGTGCCATCCACCATGGTAAGAATTGGGATGATCACCTACCATTGGCGGAGTTTTCATACAACAATGGTTATCAGGCTAGCATCCAGATGGCACCATATGAAGCTCTTTATGGCCGGAAGTGCCGCACACCTTTGAATTGGTGTGAATCCAATGAACGAGTGATATATGGTATCTATTTGGTGAATGAAGCCGAAGAACGAGTGCGAGTTATTCAAGCCAACCTCAAGGCTGCTCAATCTCGTCAGAAAAGCTATGCGGACAAACGATGTCGACCTCTTTACTTCGATGTCGGGGATCACGTTTATCTTCGTGTATCCCCAATGAAAGGGATTCATCGCTTCGGAGTAAAAGGGAAGCTAGCTCCACGCTTCATTGGGCCGTTCGCAGTAATTGAACAATGCGGACCAGTGGCCTATCGGCTAGGGTTACCAACGTCGCTTTCAGGGGTCCACAATGTATTTCATATTTCATAGTTGTGGAAATGTCTCAAGGCCCCAGCTGACGTCCGTATGGAAGATTTGGAAGCTCTCCAACCAGATCTTACTTACTCTGAGCATCCAACCCAGATAATCGATAAGAAGACTTGTACCACAAGAAGCCGCACCTTGCATTTCTACAAGGTCTTGTGGGGAAACCACATTACTGAAGAAGCAACATGGGAAAGCAAGGAATACCTTAGAAAGAACTATCCGGACTTCTTAGCGGCATATGTCCATTAGATCTTTTCAGTTATCCTTCCTTTTGTAATCTCGGGACGAGATTCTTTTAGGGGGGGATGTAAAATCCTAGTTTTTCCTTAATATGAAGTTCAGTTACCAGTTTATTTTGAACCATAGTAAAGATCAATTATGGTTGTACACTTGAACTTCATATCATCAAGCATAATTCTTTCCCTCATACTCAAAAAATTTTTTAACATAAGGGATGGACTTCACCAATGACCCTAGGAGAATTCAAGTGACCTTTCTGCAAATTTTGGATTTTATTGAATGGTTTTTGCTAGGGCAAAACACTATGCAGTACTAAATATATTTAAATTAATTTGAATATAGCACTGTACATTTAGACCCTGTAAAAATATTCAAATCTGAGGCTATACATTTTTCCATGGCCTCATAATATTCCAAATAGCCTTCTTACCAAGTTTCAAGATTTGTGAATTCCATTTGCTATTTTATTTGAGACGCTTAGCAAATTCGAGCCATAATTAGGTTCAAATTTTGAATTCCGTTCAAAATTATTTGAACATAAAATTTTAACACACCATCATCATCAGCATTACTTGCTTGACTTATCCACGAAGTTTCATAATTTTTTAAGCTCATTTGCTATTTAATTTAGTGACTCCATTGAATTTCATTCAAATTCAAATTTGAATTTGAATTCCAATTGAAACTTGTCCAGAATTGAAATACAATTTCATAATCTGACTCTACACATTTGATTTGGCTTCACCACAAAGATCTAGGATTTTTGGATCAAGTTTGGTGAGGGAATTAAAGTTCCAGAGAGGATAGGCTTAAGGGGCAGTGGTCCCACTAGTCATAGGCACATGTGCGTGAGTGCTCTGCGCCGAAATTCCGCCGCTGCTCCGCTCGACACCGCGCGCCATGCAACGCTCCAGCGAGCTGCCTTCATGCCTGCTCGTCGCGCGCCTTAAAGCCGCGGCCACCGCCGCCGCCTCACACCACTCGCCTCACTTCTCCCGTCTCCTTTTCGAGTTTTCCCCTCCGCTCGCGCGTCGCCGACCTGCCTCGGGATTTCGACGATAACTTGCCATCTAGCCAAGGATCGATTGTGAGTTCTTTAGAAAACTTGTTCACAACTTGCTTGCGCACCTTCTCCATCTTGTGGTTTGGTGTTTCCTCACCCGACTGTGCGGTATTCCGCAGTTTTTCGACGACCGCCGGTGAAGCCGCCGAAAGACAGCCTTGTCCACCGTCGACAAGCCGTAGGAAGCCTCTACAGGCCACGACTTTTATAAGAGAAAGGTGTGTAATCGCACCTTACGCATGCTCACCAAGTTTCATGCCATGCCATGCCTTGTAGCGTTCTTATTTCCATTTTCCCGATGATAGTTCATACATATGTCTCTAGGTTAGGGATTTAATTCATTTTCTACGTCCAATAAATCTTGGAAATAGTTAAGAGATAGTTTACCTATCTCCCTGTGAATACTCCGGATCAAAAATATTTGAAAACCATCGAGTGTTGACCGAGATAGCCGAGTTTTGGTCGCCGCCGGTGAAGAAGCCGCGGTTCACCATCAAAATCTTATTGCCAACCATTCCACGACATTTGCACCTCCAAATCATCATCCTCATGCTCCCAGGAATGTTTCTAGCTTTTCTCCGAGCCTTTTTTTCCATCCCCATGCGTTTTCGATGATAGTCGAAACCCTAGCTCTGCCGCCGTTGTCGCACCGCCGTTTTCGACCGTCGGAGCCGCTATTGGACCTCACCATCGTGTTGTGCGGGCGATTTTATGGCTGGGCGGTCAAGGCCGAGTCGAATGGAGGTCAATGCAGCTATCGTGGCGAGCTCGTCGGTGCTGTGCCGCCGCGGCCAAGCGGCGCGTCGCGAGGTAGGCAAAGGCCTATGGGCCCCGCCTGTCAGCGACGCTGTCCACCGCGCGGGATCAGCTGCGGCTCCGGATCCAGTGCAGCTGCGCAGGTTAACCCCGTGGCCCCCGGTGTGGCCCAGTTGCGATTGGTTGATTTTAAACCAGTGGGCCCGGCTGCTTTATTTAAATGTTTCCCTTTGGAATTACTTCTAAAAATCATTACTTCTAGTAGAATTGCCCAAAAAATTCCAAATAAATTCTGGTAGACTCATCTAAATCTCTACTTTGCAGTGACGAAATTTTTTAGACATGAAACTCCCAAAATATTTATAATTAATTCCTTTGAGCTAACTGCTTGGGAAATTAATTACTCCTGTTCTGTTAATGGGAAAATTCCCAATTTCTGTCAGAACACTCTGTATAATACACTTGATCTCCAGTAAAAGTTTCAAGTTCTTTTGACTTCATTTACTGGGTTGATCAGTGTTCCAAATCTCTATGTAGTTAAAAATTGAGGAAAATACAAAATCGATTTCAGAAATTCCCCCAAACTTGTCAGTTTCTCCCCCAAACAAATTTTCCTAGAATCAGTGAGACCCCCTATACATCGTACAGCCACTGGTAGCCATGATAGACCTCCAGATTTTCAACAAAAGTTTAGAGAAAGTTTATAATTGTAGGAATTTTAGGGACAACAAACTTCCTTGATCATCTCCTTTTCTTTGCAAGAGTCTCCATTATAGTCCCTAGTATCTACCATAAAGGTTCCACAGCCATTTAAGATCATAATCTTATTTGATTCACAAGATATTAGCTTGTGACCTTAAACATATTACTTATTTTCAAAGTCATTCATATATAGTATATGCATAATGTATAGTAACTGAAGTCGAGGAGCAGTCGGAAGCTTTGGAAGTACAGCTGCCAGAGACTAACATAGACTCTGACTCGCATTAAGGCAAGCCCCAGTTAGCATTTAAGTTCCTTATAGTGTCTTTGCAGTTTTCATTCACCTTACGTCTTCAGATGTTTGTGCATTAAATTTAAGGTGTTTGACATCCACTTGCATCACCAAAGAACCCAGGGAGTGGTTAGAATAGCTCACAGACTCGTCTAGTAACTGCCATGCTTATATTTATAGGGATCTGGTAGAAGACGAGTAGTTGGAATCTACTCGCGAGATAGGATTTTATCACATGGGGTGAATTGCATCAAGAAATGTTTGATAAATATGAAATTGAGACCAGTCAGAGATGAGTAGGAAGCGACAAGAGGTGGTCTTGGTCGCATAGCTCTGACTGTGTTGATTAAGGCTCGTGCCGTGTGCGGCCCTGCAGGACAAGCTTGAATTGTACCGGCGACATACTAGAGAAATGGGCTCCAATAAACTGATGTAGCTTGATACTGGTTTGTCGAGGCTTTCTGTTCCGTTTTATAGGTGTGGCTTGAGGGCAGCGAGGTGTAAATCAGCTGGTGGGCACGTCAGAGTACGCCCCACGCAGCGACCTCCTGCTCGTGACGGATTGACTGGTTCGACATTCGAGTGTTGGGTGAAAGGTGGCCATATACGACTAGTACTGAAGTTCTATGTAGGTAATGCTATAACTACTCACTGGCATTTCCAAAAGTGCGTATGTGTCATGTTGACTGGGTGTGTGTTGATTGCAATCACCATCCCTCGCGGTAATAGAGTACCACTTGTTCACTGTGTCGTGATGTAGTAAATACAGAAGAAGTCAGGAGAATACGATGTATTAAATTATAATTGTTTTGCAACCTTGTATGGCTTAGAGATAGCACAATTGAAAGTTTAGAGTTTCCCCATACTTTACTTGTAATAGCATTATGTGCTTTGGGCATGTCATATCATCGGCAAAGCGTTTCTTGTTTGATTGTGGAGTTATGATGTGTCGTGCCTGAAGAATGTCATGTGCTACTTAAAACATGATTATAAGGATCCACTTGTAGGTGTGTCCCTTATGCTATTCCTTACCTATGCTTAATATTCACCCCTGCATATGTCTAGTGAGACGGGTTAGTCTTGCTGAGCCTTATGCTCACGTTTGCAGTTAACAAGTTTTCGCAGATTATATGACTAATGACGGGTTTGATGATGAGGTTGCATCCCTCCAGGGTTTACAGCCGAGTGGGAACCCTGCACGCCGCCGTAAGTTGGGTGTTGCTAGTGCAAAGTATTCAGGGCATGGATGACTTTGTTTTTGCATAGCTAGTGCCAAGAGCGTAGCTATGATGTATAGTTCTCTTTCCTGTTTGCTTAGCATTGTAAAACTTCTGCTGCATTTATAAATAAAGACTTGGTATTGTATTTTATTCTTGTTCTTTTCTTATATACTGTTGGGTGTCGCATTGCACGACACCACCCAATGAGATCCTTGGATGTCGAGATTCCAGTTCTCACAAGCGGCGAGCCCAGTGATGCGGTTCGTGAAGTCCTCCATGTTCTCCGCCCCCTTCCACACCGGGGTGATGAATTCACGCCTAAGCTGTTGCGCATTTAAGTCGTGCACGCACTCATCCCTGATGCGAATCTGCTTGATCGCCTCCCAACAAGTTCTTGGGGATGACCTCATCTCGCAGAGACTTGACAGAATGTTGAGCAGCACTGAGCGCAGGATGGCTGCAAGTGCCAGCCGATCGTGGTGATAGTTGATCGCCTCTCCTTCCACCGGCTCAGCGATGTGCCACCATCCGGCCACCTTGAAGTTTACCTGCATCAACATTGCCCACTCCTCGTAGTTGGTGCATGTGAGCATGGGAAAATGTGTACCAGTCGTGTTGATCTCGGTGGAAGTGCGGCGAATGACGACCTCACGTTGCCCTCTGCGTGGTGTCGGCAAGGGTGAGGTTCACCAGCCTCTCCTCCTAGCATCGGCGTCCGGCAATGTAGACATCCGAACAGACCCAACTTTGATGTTGTTGAAGTGTTCTTGCGACACTTCCCAGACCTGCTATGATCGATAAGGCTTAGTTCTCAGTGGAGAGATTGCGCATATGAGAGTGGTGAGACAGTGGTTTTACGCGGTTTAGGCCGCTGGAGCATAATACCATACTCCACGGTGAGGTTGTATTGCTGGTATGAATGAGTGTGTGGCGTGTGTATGCGTTAGATTGGGGATCCTTTGTAACGGTGGCGGTCCGGTCCTTTTATAGATAAGGTTTGATGCCTTACAGGTGGGGTTCGCGGCCCGACATGTGGCCTCGGGGCAACCTTATCCTAAAGATCTAAGGCTTCTCTCATAAGCCTCCTCTAACCACAGCTTGAAGACCAACCGTCTTGTCGCCTCAGACGCTAGTGGCCCATGCATAGTTGTTGATGATGGCAGGGAATGTCCTGTCCAACTGTCCCTGTCGCCGTAAGCTACCCACTTGGCAGAGTGGGGTAGGCCTGCGTTGTCTTCACTGTGATGCGATTGGGCATAGCGGTACCTGACAGTAGGCGTGCACCACATCATGTGTATGGGGAAGGCGCGTGTCTTCAATGCCTTATTTAGACAAGGCGCACTGCCCCCTTAACTCCCGCAACCCACCGCCCAGGGCAAGTTGGGGGGTACGTGGAAGCTCGGGAGCTAGCCTCTGCGGTGGAGGTCGGGTCCCAATCTGCGGACCATGTGGCAGCCCCGGATCCCGTTCCTTAGTAGGGTGGGGGATCCAGGGCCGCAGAATATGTCGTAGAGTCGGATCCTACCTCCAAGGGAGGCGGCCGACGTGGTGCTTTGATCCATGCGGCTGCACTGGAGTGCACTCCTATGAGGGATTGGGGTCCCATCTAGCTAGACACATGGTCGCTTGGGAGCTTGTCTCCGCGGGGAAGCTTGACTCCGGCTTTAGGTCCATGTGGAAGCGCTAGATCCTGTACTTGAGGTAGGGAGGAGTCTGGTCCTATTGGACACGTGGTGCCCTCGGACCCTACCTCATCAGGAAGGCAAGGTACTTGAGTGTTTTTAGCCTATGCGTGAGGTTACCCAGTATGTCGGGTACTGACAGTGGACCTCTGGTCCACCCTCAGGGGAGGTGATGAGCCCGAGGGTGGACCCCTATCCCTGCTTTATTGTGCTGCCTTTTGATTTTGTCTTGATCAGTCGAAGTGGTATGTGCCTATGCCATCGTGGCCACACTCCCCCCTCTGGTTGAGTGATCGTGGTGACGGAATCTTTACTTGCTATAGCTTCTTTATCGCAACGGTTTCCAAGGTGGCTGTTGCGCTTCTGCTGCTCTCACTTCAGCCTTTATGGGAACCGTCGGGTTGCCTCCTTAGGTGGGGGCCCACATAGGCCAATCTCTTTGACAAGGGACTTGGGCCCCGCTGTCATGGATGCTGTGGGTTGAGCAGCGGGTTTTGGGCCCATGCGATTTGCATGGTTCGCTCAAATGTCGCCAGAGTGTTTAAAACAAAACCTTTGTGGGCAAAGGTGGTTCCTCCCTTACTCACACCCCAACGTTCGAGCCTTCGTCTTCCTCCTTAAGCACCCGCGCTTTAGCCACCATTGAGGTTCTGGACTCCTACTCCAATGGACTCCACCTTGCCTCCTTCCCGCGTGGTGGACGTAGCGCCCTGAGGCGAGTACTTGGTCGGGACGATGAGAAGCGGTGAGATTTGATCCATCCTGGCCCCCTGCCTCTTGATTTGGAGCAGAATGAGATCATCTTCTTCAATTGGTATGCTTACTTCGGGTTCATTCTCCCGTTTCCTCCTTCCTGGTGACGCTTCCAGAGGTCCTCAGGCTCCAGCTTCATCATCCGTCGCCAAATTTTTTTTGGTGGCAGCGGTGTTCTCGCACTTCTGCGAGTTGTTTGTCGGGGTGTACCCGTCTATGTCAGTGTTCCGGCATTTCTTCATGCTGAGGCGGACTGGGAAGAGCAAGACGAGCTTCCTCGATGCCTACTACATCTAGCATCGGGCCAATTGTTGACGGTCCTTATCATGTGCATAAAAGGGAAACACAACATAGTGGTAGGGTTAAAAACTAACCAATTCCACAAGTGTTGGTGTTTATTTGTATGCAGGTGAATTTAGACCCAAAATACCAAGAGATGTGGGGTGTAATCAAAATTGGATTTTGACGAAGTAGGCGACACCACATGGCACCACATGGATCAAATGGCCCACAAATAGAAGTATTTGAGGCCATCCAACAGTGTAGCACCCATATCAGTCAATGGGACCCATCTGGAAGTCACCCCAAGGAAGCACACAAGAAATGGTCAACTTTTGTGTTCGACCAACAAGGAGGTTCTGTCGAACCCTTCCTGGCGCCAAACTCAGTCAACTTTTGTGGCAGGAACCGACCCTTCCCCCCCTATAAATAGAACCCCACACCTCACTTCACACACACACACACAAAAAGTTGATAACAGAATACCACTCCAAAGGTTTAGAGTAGTGCTGGAGGCTGCCGAGTAGAAGGAGAGTGTGGTGAGAGTTTAGGAGAAGGAGGCTTGGGCTTGTCAAGTCCCTCCTCTATACTTGTATCCCTACAAAGGTGTACTCAAATCAAGTAAGCCCTTTGTGAATTAAATTCAAGTTTGATTCATAGTTTTGCTCAAGTAGTTACTTGTGAGTTCATTGCTTTTGTGAGACCTATGTGTGCTGAATACATTGGCTATGGCGATAAAAATTTTGAATACTACCAAAACACCTTTATCATCTAGGTCCGAGCTCCAGCAAGGTCCGACAATAGGTACGACTTGTTTCGGGTAGCTCCGTCAAGGTCCGGCGTAAGGTCCAACTTGCTTTGGCTAGGTCCAACTTCTTTGACTAGTTCTGGTTAGCTCCGGCTCTAGGTCCGACTAGCTTTGTTAAGCCTCGGCTCTAGGTCCGACTAGCTTTGGTAAGCTCCGGTGCTATGTCCGACTAGCTTTAGTTAGCTCCGGCTCTAGGTCCTGCTAGCTTTGGTAAGCTCCGGCGCTAGGTCCTACTAGCTTTGGTAAGTTCCGGTGCTAGATCTTTCTAGCTTTGGTAAGCTCCAGTTCAAGGTCCGGTTAGCTTTGACAAGGTTCAGAGCTTGATCACAGTGGTTCTGCTTTTATCTTGCAATGTTTCAAACTTACTTTACACTTATGGAAAGTTCTCTTAGTATTCTTTTACTAGGTTTTTGGTGTGTTTTGGTGGTTAAGGCTGATATCATTTTGCTATGGGTTGCAAAATGCTTATGTGAGGTGCTCACGTAAGGTGTTGTGGTTTCAGAACTAACGAGAGTCAAGTCGAGGACTTGTGCTCGAAAGTATTGGTTGTTTATTCATGTGTAGGTGTTGCTTGAGTTCAAGACATGGCTGGTGACAGGATTCATTGAACTAGTCTTAGGGAGAAGATGAGGTTCAACAGCCAAGTTCGGGAGGAATTGTGGTTTAGTTGATCGGGAGGTTGCGCATCATGTTTGAATCGAGAACAATGCATATGAAGGTATCATGGACGTCGTTGGAAGATGTTTGCATGTGTGCAAGGAGTGCATGTACGTGGCTACATGGTTCTGAGCGTGATGAAGAGATGTGGACAGAAATAATTTGTCGAAAAGGTCCAACCGACTAGGTTATGGACTCACGCTGCGATTGAGTCGTGTTTGACTCAAATATGGAATATTTTGAGTTGGATATGATAGGATTTCGTGTGATTCATGAATTTGAGTTTTTTTAGGAATGTGGAATATGTTCCTAAGGTGTTTGGAAGTCTTAAGATTGCTTCTATCTGTGTATAGAAGAGTCTTGAGCAGTTATGGAAAGTTTAGATTCATGAACTGAGTAGGATTAGAGTCCTATTTAGGTTTGAGTTGGCCTAAGGGCTGGTTATATAAGAAAGGGAGGCCAGAGCTCATGGTGCACAACTTTGGGGCTGTTCCTCTTGTGTTCTATTGAATAAAGATCATAGTTTAAAGGAACTTTTGTGTCTTGTTCGTCCGACTTGTTCCAGACAAGTTTTTCTCATCGAGTTTTCTGCACAGCACTACCTTCCTTTGGTGGTTTTATCTTAACTCGAGTTTTACAGATTCAATTGACGTGATTCTTTTTGGTTTGTATTCACAACTTGATTATCTATCATCTATCAAAATTTTATGGTCATTGGATTTGCGTTTTTTGTTCTACACGAGTTTCTTTGCAGTATTACAGATCTGTTTTTTATTCGGTTGAACAGATTGACCTTTGTTCAATCTTTTGATCGTAACCTGAGCTTCTCTCGACGGATTTGAGTGATTCTTATGACTTGATTCTCTCTGATATCTCTCACTTTTGTCATGGTGGAACACATTTAGATTAGTCTCACACAAAATTTCTTTAACAAATCTTTTTCTACCGAGGGGTTTTCATTGCTTCCGCTGAAAAAGTTTTAAATCTACCATTCACCCCCCTCTGGTAGCTTTTCACGTGCTCTTCGATCCTACAATTGGTATCAGAGCCAGGTTGCTCTAATATTTGTGATTTGCACGTGTTTTTGACTAATCATCATGGAGAAATACTCCGCAAAACCTTGTGTCTTTAGTGGTATTGATTTTCAGGTTTGGAAGGCACGTATGGAAGCCTTCATCCAGGCACAAGGCTTCGCAATATGGGAGAAGGTGTACAAGCCTTACAAAGTGCCGTCAAACAATCAAGTTACAGCTGCAAATCTGAGAGATGTTGACAACAACAACAAGGCTCGGAACTTGATCATACAAGGATTAACTCAAAGCGACTTCGACCGTGTTGCACACCTACGATCTGCATACGATGTGTGGAAAACACTTTGCGACTACCACGAAGTATCTAACACAATCAAGGAGGTAAAACAAGATATGTTCAAAAAAGAATACACGCGTTTTGAAATGCAACCCGTTGAGTCAATTGACGTTTTCTTTGCTCATTTTAACAAAATTCTCAGCAACTTTCATAAAGCCAATGTTAATTTTTCAGATGCTGAAAATGCTTGGCAATTACTAAGTGCATTAGACATGTCAATTTGGGAGATGAAAGTCACATCCATTCGTGAATCTACTGTCATGAGTACACTTACATTAGATGTTCTTTATTCTAAATTGAAAACTCATGAAATTGATATAATTTCATGTAAGAACCCCAACAAGCCTCTTGCATTTGTTTCTCCATGTGATATGCCTAGCTCCGGTCAATCTTCATCTTGTGGTACACTTGCTTTATTTTCCTGTCTAAGCCTTGAACAGATTGAGGAGTTTCCAGAGGAGGGGCTAGTACTTCTCTCTACTAGGTTCTCAAAAGCATTGCAAAATGTTAGAACTAGAAGGAGAGGAAGCTCCGGACCTCAACGATGTTTTGAATGTGGTAAGACAGGACATTTTCGTTCAGATTGCCCTAACCTTTCAGGTCCTACTTCCCGGGATGAAAAGCAAACAAGGGCGAAGCACTCCTCTACAAACAATAAGAAGAAAAAGAAGGGTTTTACAGGACGTCAATTGGTGAGCAGTTTTATCTCCGCACTCCAGGAACTTGGCTCAAGCGACGTGGACATTGGAAGTGATGAAGATGAATATGATATGGCAAACTTGTGCTTCATGGTGGGCAAATCAAGATCAAGTATGGAGGATGCAGAACACAACAGCGACAATGAAGAGGTATGTCCTACTTGCGAAGAAATGTGTGATGCTATTTCTCTTGCCACTATTATAGTTAAGAAAAAGGACAAAAAGCTTAGGGACAATGCTATTAAAATTGAGTCACTAAAATCTGAAATTAATCATTTGAAATCCTTGATTCCTAGTGATGATTCTTGTTCCTCATGTGATTTAATATATGAACAATTGTCCTCATTAAGAAGTGTGCACACCTCCACACTTGATAAACTTGAGTTAGAAATTGAAAAGAACAGAGAGCTTGCTGCACTTAATGATAAAAACTTGAAAGATGCTAGCAGCTCTACAATTGATTTGCATTGTTCTACTTTTGATGATCTTGATAAGAAACTACGAGATGCTATGAATGAAATTTCTATGTTGAACAATGCTTTACGTTCTCATGAAGTAAAATATTGTTCCAATTGCACATTAAAAGGAAAAACTTTATGTGAAAATTGCCTTGATCTGTCCAATAAACTTGACGACATGCATAGGACATTAGATCGGTTTCGTAATGGGAATAAGAATCTAAACTTTCTGCTGAATTCTTCGAAGTCTTACAATGATAAAATTGGTTTAGGTTTTGATTCTCATGCTCATGCTAAGGCACATCCACCTAAAATTGTAAAGTCATTCGGAAGTGGTTTGATTCAAACAGTTCCTGAACAAAAAGAAGTGGTTTTCAAATTTGCAGGAGTGTTGTCTCATTTGGTTTCAAATAAAAATGTTGCTTGCTCATCTAGACATGAACACAAAGTTAAATTTCATTGTACCTACTGTGGTGGAGATGGTCATGTCATAGATTTTTGTTATAGACTATCTAAACAACAGAAAAAGGAAAGAATGATTGCTAGATCTCATAACTTTCATGCAAAATTTGTTGCACTTGCTAAACTGAATGATAGGAACATGCAATCTACTATAATGAGTCAAAAACATGCAAAGTTTGCTTCCAAACCTACTGTTTTTCGTGGTACACATGTAACATATCGTAGGATAGTAGTTGTGTACAAAAATCCTCAAACTTTGGCTCATAAACCTATTGTTTTATCTCAGCTTTCGCGTGTTATTCCTGTTGGACGTCGTGTGACTCAGTACTAGATTCCTAAACGCCTTTTGACTAACCCCAGTATTGAGTCATCGACGTATTGTGCTTCTATGTAGGTTACATGCTTGAGGAAGGAGAACATTTGGATTGTGGATTCAGGTTGCTCACGCCACATGACCGGTAACAAACAATGGTTCTCCTACCCCTCTTTTGTGTCACGTGTAGAGAATGTTACTTTTGCCGATAATTCTTCAACTCCTATAATTGTTAAGGGTTCGAATAGAGTAAATGATCACTACACTTTGAAGGATGTGGCACTTGTTAAAAATTTGAAATACAACTTGCTTTCTGTTTCACAACTGCTAGACGAAAATCTGGAAGTTATTTTCACTAAAAATTGCTGCAAAGTTGTAAATTTCAAATAGTGAGCTTATTTTTAACATGTATCAGTTTGGAAGAGTTTTTAAAGCTAATTTTGATATGTCTTCGTCTAAGCATAGGTTTATAGTTGCTAATGATTCAATGAACTTATATTTTTGGCATCGTAGACTTGGTCACGTAGGCTTTGATCATCTAACGCATGTTAGTGCTCTTGATTGCATACGTGGGCTGCCTAAGCTTAAAGGGGACAAAGAAATTGTGTGCTCTTCTTGTAGACATCTAAGATGGTTGCAGGTTCACATACTCCCCTCACAATGATCATTACAACTGAACCAGGTCTACTTTTGCACCTTGACGCCGTGGGACCTTCACGTGTTCAATCCCTCGGAGGTAAATGGTATGTGTTGACGGCTCCTAAGATATACTTACAAATCATCCCCAGCAACAGCGCTAGAAATGTTTGTTGGTATTTCTTAACACCACAGATCATCTTCGGTAAAGAGATGAGATCCGCAAGCACATGGAAGATACCGTTGTAGCATTTCACCCATAAGTATTCCCAAGGGTATCGTATTTATCCCAAAAGAAGGCAATGGAGTAAAGTATATACTACTCTTATGGTCAAGATATGGGATACTAATCAATTATGCGAACAGGGGGTAAGTTGATAATAGGGGTAGTGTGACACACACCTAGGCAATCTATTCTAAAGGGTAAAATGGCTCCTAGAGGGAGATTGGATTGAGAGTTAGAGAGTTGCTCCTACAATGCTCCTAATACATATACGTAGCCTAAGGTAGATACTAATGGTCATGTCAATGATGAATTCTTATGCAATTCTATTCAACACATCGGGCACGAGCTTACCCCTAGCAACACTAGGGCGACTCCCGCCAAAAGCCTGTGGCATAGCCGAACGTGGAGGATTACCAAGGACAGATAGGGTTGTCACCACCTACTGCCTACCTCTTCAATCTGTGGGTCTACGAGTCATCCAACGCTACTTAAATACCCTAGCACCATGCTAGAATACTAAGCAAATACCTTAGAAGTCATGGCACAAGCCATCATAAGGCAATGACTAACCTAAACATCGTTGAACCAATGTTGAAGCATAGCATAAGTCATTTATATTAACATAATCATATAATAACTACATAGACTATAGTGGGGGTCTATAGTGTTTATGACCATAAGATGTGATCATGAGAGTGAAATCATAAAGACTATACCTTCCACATACATGGACTCCACAATCAAACAAGAAACACTTTGTCAAAGTATACGTATAAAAGAAGACTAAAGATAATATCTTTATTGAGCACAAAGTCACAAATACAAGAAGGAATACATAAGCCATACCTTTCCCAATGTGGAATTGGGAAGAGAGACTCCTTCTACTCCTTTCCCAATTTGGACTTGGGACTAGAGGCTTTCCTCTCTACATCCTAACTCCTCTAAGGACTATGGAAGATAGTGTATAAAATAGAATGATGCCCAAGTGGTGTGTGTTGAAGTGAGGGGCAGGGGGTCCTATTTATACTAGTGTTGAGATCGGTTCCTGCCACCAAAAGCGCGCAAATCAGTCACCATTGACTCCAGGGAGCCAGGAGGAGCCAACACGTGGAGGCTGACCAAGTTTGGTGCAAAGACCAGGTCGGCCAACTCCCTGGTTCGGTCGACCTGGTCATTGCACCGTTTCTCGTGTGCTTTCTCCAGGTGGGTCTCATTGATGTATATGGGTGATACACCATTGGATCTCCTTGAATACTTCTGTCTGTGGGTCATTAGATCCATGGGATGCCACGTGTTGTCGCCTGATTGGCTGGGATGATATTTTATAGGATTGGTCCCTCTACATTTCCTCATTTCCTGCATAAAATGCTTTATACACATATTTCTTCAAGTCCAAGTGGAATTGGGTTAGATAGAAAGGTGATGTGTGCAAGAAATGACAAATCCTTCACATAATTGAGTTAAGTTGACGGATGAAATTGGTATATAACAGCCATCAACAAACTCCCCCAAGCTTATCCTTTGCTCGTCCCGAGTAAAGTCAAAACTTTAGGTTGATGATCAGGAGTTGCTACAATGTCTTATTTTCAAAAGTATCTAATGCACAACAAGATACTCTACCTAGTATTGCAGAAATTGTCTATGATACCCTACCTTTCTTATGTTATCATGGGGCTTATGCTTTTTCATATTCATGAGTAGTTGAAAGGTAGAATAGCAAATGGAGCAAACATAGTCTAGAAATCAAGTTCCACTTAAATCCTGGAGAATTCAATTTAGATATTAAGTACCTCAATTTGATTCTCTCAGTCACTCCTTTGTGGATAGTGGAAATATTTCCTCACCCAAGCATTGTGCCTCTAATATTCCTACTCATTGAATATGGCTTGTATGTGGAGCTTGGTAAGGAAAGTAAGTAGGCATATTTGCATCACATATATTGCTAAGTCAAAAGAGTAAGCCTTAGGAGAATTCAATTCAAAACTTTTTGATTCAAGACTAGTGCATGTGTGATGGAGTGGAAGTGGATACTTGAGATAACTCCTTTTTGGTATAATCGCTCTTTATTTTTGCAAGGATGAAACATGGCTACTTTTCTTTTTTCCCTTTTTTTTCTCATGCTTATGATGTAAGCATGCTTTTTTTTAGCCATGTCTTCTACTCCCTTTCTTTGCAATGAATTTTGAAGAGAGTGCTAAACATGAATAACATGGAGTTCTCTTTTTGTTGTGGTATGGTGGATATGATGGACGTTTTGCATACTTTTAGTGTAGAAGTATAGCATGTGCAAGTGAAGTCTTGAATTCAAAAAGAGTTGAATGATTTCTCACATAGGTCTATACTAGTTTGACTGGGCTCAATGTGAAAGCAAATAGCATATGCATAAGGTTTTGTCTATGTATGAACATCATATGGCTTTGGTAGGTATTTCCAATCAATTGAGGGAAACTTAAATCTTTCTAGAATTTCTCCGGAAATCTAAGTTTTACTTTCAAACTAGGGCTAGCAGCCCTATTGCTAATTCTAATCTTGCAACAACCTAGAATCAGATTAAGATTTTGCTACCCACAACTTCCAAATTAAGGTAAAAGTATTTCAAACCAATGAAAGCAATATTCGGAGAGTAGCAAGTTGTAAACTAGAGATTTAGGAAAATAAAACAGAGCAACTATTCATCATTTCATCTATGTGAATTTTAAATCATTCTTACCGCACATCTTTATTTGATGAGAGCAAATCTAACCTATATATATATATATATATATATATATTTAAATGCAAGGTGGATGATGGATGGATGGAAAATAAATATGCAATGGATGATTTAAAAAAATGTAGTGGGTGTGATACAAGTTACCTCAAGTGGGGGTCCTCCCCCAAGCTTATTCTTGATCAAGGTCCGTGATAGGGGTTGAAACCCTAACAATGGAGGTAGGCCATGAGTTGGCCTATCCTTGTTGCAGCATGGCTTTGACAATGGAGGGTTGAGTGTTGTGTTGCCTCCCATTTGACACCATGAGTGTGGTTGAATAGAGTGCTTCCGATGTTGATCGTCCGCACATCAGGGTCTCCATGTGTTGGATGTGATTTGTCATTCCTTGGCTAGGATAATGATAACCTTTAGATCCAAAGGAATGACGTGCACTCAACATACATTGAGTATGTTCATCATTCTTTGGCTAAGGTGTAACATATATTTTTGCCATAAGGGAGGGACATGTGCCCAACATGCATTGGGTATGATCAGTTGTTCCTCGGGTAAGGTACAACATACCTAGAACCACAAAGGAATGACATGCACTCAACATGGGTTGAGTGTGATTTGTTGGTCCTTGGCTAAGGCATGACATACCTTCTAGCCACATAGGAACAACTTGCACCCACTATAAATTGGGTGTGATCTTGTCATTTCTTGGTCACGGTACATCATAACTCTTAGCCACATAGGAATAACTTGTACCCAATGATGGTGGCAAATCCCTTGAGCTTGAATGAGTGCTTAAAATAGTTGAGAGCATAATTCTCTCACCCATTCGTGGCAGCTCATTGGTTGCTCATGGAGGGTTCCCATTTCAAATCTCTAGCCTCGTATAGTTATGATTGACCTTCGGCCATAATTTTCGATAGATAACAACCATCCTAATTAGCCCCCTTCTCTTACCTACTTTGACTCATATCTTCGGCGTCCGAAGGCTTGCCAGAGTAAGCTACAAAGCGGGTGCCTTTATCGTAGAGGAAGCTTTGAACTCCGTAACGGGGAGGAGGGGTCGAACGGAGAGGAGCGGTGGCCCTTCAGCTCTGTCTAGTATTAATCAACCTATGAAGCATGCATTTTAGGAAAAGATAGTCTATATAGTGGTAGGACTTTTCCATCAAAAGCAAGATAAAGAGTAAGGTCCCTAAGCAATCACTTAGTGGAAAAGGAAGTGATCGAGACGTGTCCGGGTCGATCAGAGGTTTGGCTTGCTTCTCCCCCACCCTCGCCTATGAAATGGATGACCCTTGCAGCCATCGACCAATCCTGAAAGACCACTCTTTCGTCTAAGGATGCCTAACCGCCGCACCTACTCCTTGGCCAAGAGATGTTGAAATGGAATCCTCTAGGGATCCCAACAATCAGCTTTATGAATGCCTGCATAGTAATTTTACTCCTGCAAACTTCCTCTCTTGAATGGAGAGGGATGGTTAGCTCCCGAGACTTGTACAAATGAACGTTCGAGTTAGGTAACCGAACTTTCATTTGTACACACAGGGAAGAACAAAATCAAATATGCATTGGATCCAATGTCAAGTGTATCTATGATCAATGTGTTATTCATTGATAAGAGTGGAGCTTTATGGATAATTCATGTTGCATATTTTCTAAAGCTCCTACTCATAGCAATGCATGTGATAGAAATACACTATATGGATCCCTACACTTTTTAAAGTTTCTAACCATCTTAGCTTTCAAGAGCAAATTTTTATCATTTAGACCATGACAAACAAGATTCTCAATTTTATCCTCCTGAACCTCACTAGGAATTTGAAATTTAGTGACCCCTCCTAAAAATGCAATTCGATTTCAGAGCAAGGATATCACTTATTCCTAGGAGTTTGAAATCTAGTGACACCATCTATGCATGAAGCTCAATTAAAAATTATGGTTGTCACTATGCCCAAGTTCCTATATGCCAATTCACCAATTAAGTCATGCCCAAAAGTTTTGTTTTCTAAACCTCGACAAAAATGACTAAGTTTACAAAACAATTCTTAAAGGATTCTAGGTACTTGTTTGAGATTTTTGTGAGTAAGGTGGGATTTCCTTTTGGAGATCCAAAAGTCAATACCCACGATTACTCTTGTGAGGATGCTTGAGAATTGAATGATGAGGAAGTGTCAACCTTCCTCACAAATGCAAGCAAATACATTCAATTCTATGGCAAACCAAACAATGGAAATTTCTAAGCTCATACCTCATTTGGGGATTAGTTGGTGACGAAGGTCTTTGTGTGAGAAACTCACAACCTTGATTTTTGGCGTAGGCTTGATGGTTGATGTCAAATGCCAAGTTGAGGTTGGATTTGGCGATGGATTTGGTTCTGGCTCCTCCATTGGGTCATCCTCTTGAACATTTATCTTCCTCAAACTCAAAATGAGTTTGAAGGAGATAAGTGTTCTCAAATCCTCCCAATGGTGACTTGAGCTTGATGAAACCTTCCACTTTCTTGCCAAACCACCTCTTCACAATTTTGACCTAGCTGCACTTTAATTAGGAACACACAAAACAACTCAAAAACGGGTTACATTAGCCAAAAGCAAATTGAACCCAATTTTCAAATTGTCTTGCCCAGCTTGAAATAACTTGTAAATGCAATGAGGGTCAAAGCAAATCTTTTTGGTTTGAACTAGGAATATAAATTCAAGTGGTCATGCACGTAGTTCATATCCAATTAAATTTTTCCCCTAATTCAAATTTTTAGTTTTATGATGGTTGGAAACTTAACTTTCCAACATGCAAGTGTGGAATTTCAAACATGCAAATGCAAGGGTTGATGCAATTTGGAAAACAAATATGAGATAACTTACCTCCATTCTGTTCAGCGTGATGATTTGTTGTCCAATCGTGGAGTTGAAGATGTGGACGATTTCTTCTGTTTTGACATGCCAAACTCATTTGGCTGTCATTTGGACACGTGGGCCACATGGTGGCCCTATCCTCTCCCCCTTGTATTGATATAGACATGTTGTTGTAGCGACGGGTTCTCCCTCTTGAATGTATTCCTTCATGAGCATGGTGAGGCTTTGTCCTTCTTAGGTGTGCCACTCTGACCATATTGATATTCCATTGAATCAACCCATACCTTGATCATGGGTCAAAGGCTTCCTTGGGCATGATGACATGTGGACTCCACAATCAAACAAGAAACGCTTCATCCACAATGTCACTTGCCCTAGGTTGAATGTGTTTGGTCGAAGTGTGGGAATCCCAACAAGTGATGTGGGAAATCTTGGACTTTGAATGCTCCTTAAGTTCTTGTCCTTGGCCAAGATCTTCATGTGAATGTTGTCTTGATTTCTTCTTGGCCAAGATACTTCAAGGTAGGCTAGTTGAACTTAAATCCCTTGGAAAGCCATAGCCTCCTTGAATACAAGGGTGATGTTAATTCCACCCTTGACCTCCTTGTGAATGGTAGCCATTAGAGTTGTTGTTTCAAAAAGGTCCTCATGGGTCTTAGGGAAATAATTCCCACGCGTCCCATGATGACATGGATTTTCACAAATCATGTGAATATCCACGACTTGGATTATCCAAACAAATCTCCAACGACTTGGATATTCATGACACTTTAATGGGAGGTGTAGTTCCATAACTAGCATATCCACCTTGTGAAGTGGTGTGCATGACAAGCTATGGGAACTCAAGCATTCTTCAATCCACCCCTTGAGTGGAGACCTTCTTCTAATCCATGATGAATGAGAATAGGACTCCTTCAGCTCCAGCATGAATGTGGTCATGGATTGGTGGAGCCAACCCATGACACGAGCGTTGGATGAAGAGACAATTATCCACCAATGGTGTAGGCAAACCAAGAAGAACTTCTTGGAGCCTTTCCAAAGCTTGGGTACAGATGACTTTGGCTCCTACTGAAAGATAAAATTCCCCCGCAAAAAGGCAATGGTGTTGCCTAGCGGACATTTGTTGAGGTACGCCTTAAATCATCTTGCAGTTTAGCACTTGCGCCCTCGTTGGCCATCCCATACAATGGGTTGGCCAACACTACCCTGTTTTCACACAAAGGAGAAAACAAACAAGGGTAATCCTGTCTAATAACTATTAGTACCTATAGCTTAATCACAAGTGATAGCTATCCTTCACTTCCTTTGCCTTCCCCAGCAACGGCGCTAGAAATGCTTGTTGACGGCTCCTAAGATATACTTACAAATCATCCCCGACAACGGCACCAGAAATGTTTGTTGGTATTTCTTAACACTACAGATCATCTCCGATAAAGAGATGAGATCCGCAAGCGCACGAAAGATATCATTGTAGCATTTCACCCATGAGTATTCCCAAGGGTATTGTATTTATCCCAAAGGAAGGCAATGGAGTAAAGTATATACTACTCTTATGGTCAAGCTATGGGATACTAATCAATTATCCGGACAGGGGGTAAGTTGATAATAGGGGTAGTGTGACACACACCTAGGCAATCTATTCTAAAGGGTAAAATGGCTCCTAGAGGGAGATTGGATTGAGAGTTAGAGAGTTGCTCCTACAATGCTCCTAATACATATACATAGCCTAAGGTAGATACTATTGGTCATGTCAACGATGAATTCCTATGCAATGCTATTCAACACATTGGGCATGGGCTTACCCCTAGCAATACTAGGGCGACTCCCGCCAAGAGCCTGTGGCATAGCCGAGCGTGGAGGATTACCAAGGACATATAGGGTTGTCACCAGCTATTGCCTACCTCTTCAATCCGTGGGTCTACGAGACATCCAACGCTACTTAAATACCCTAGCACCATGCTAGCATACTATGCAAATACCTTAGGAGCCATGGCACAAGCCATCCTAAGGAAATGACTAACCTAAACATCGTTGAACCAATGTTGAAGCATAGCATATGTTTCATATTAACATAATCATATCATAACTACATAGACTATAGTGGGGGTCTATAGTTTTTATGACCATAAGATGTGATCATGAGAGTGAAATCATAAAGACTATACCTTCCACATACATGGACTCCACAATCAAACAAGAAACGCTTTGTCCAAGTATACATATAAAAGAATACTAAAGATAATATCTTTATTGAGCACAAAGTCACAAATACAAGAAGGAATACATAAGCCATACCTTTCCCAATGTGGAATTTGGAAGAGAGACTCCTTCTACTCCTTTCCCAATTTGGACTTGGGTTTAGAGGCTCTCCTCTTTACATCCTAACTCCTCTAAGGACTATGGAAGACAGTGTATACAATAGAATGATACCCAAGTGGTGTGTTGAAGTGAGGGGTTGGGGGTCCTATTTATACTAGTGTTGAGGTCGGTTCCCGCCACCAAAAGCGTGCAAAACAGTCACCATTGACTCCAGGGAGCCAGGAGGAGCCAACACGTGGAGGCTGACCAAGTTTGGTGCAAAGACCAGGTCGGCCAACTCCTTGGTTCGGTCGACCTGGTCATTGCACCGTTTCTCGTGTGCTTTCTCCAGGTGGGTCTCATTGATGTATATGGGTGATACACCATTGGATCTCCTTGAATACTTCTGTCTGTGGGTCATTAGATCCATGGGATGCCACGTGTTGTCGCCTGATTGGCTGGGATGATATTTTATAGGATTGGTCCCTCTACATTTCCTCATTTCCTGCATAAAATGCTTTATACACATATTTCTTCAAGTCCAAGTGGAATTGGGTTAGATAGAAAGGTGATGTGTGCAAAAAATGACAAATCCTTCACATAATTGAGTTAAGTTGACGGATGAAATTGGTATATAACAGCCATCAACAAACTCCCCCAAGCTTATCCTTTGCTGGTCCCATTGATGTATATGGGTGATACACCATTGGATCTCCTTGGATACTTCTATTTGTGGGCCATTTGATCCGCAAGATGCCACGTGTCGTCGCCTGATTGGCTGGGATGATATAGGATTGGTCCCTCTACATTTCCTCATTTCCTGCATAAAATGTTGCATACATATATTTCTCCAAGTCCAAGTGGAATTGGGTTAGATAGAAAGGTGATGTGTGCAAGAAATGACAAATCCTTCACATAATTGAGTTAAATTGACGGATGAAATTGGTATATAACAGCCGTCAACAGTATGTTCTTGTGATTATTGATGATTATTCTAGATACCCTTGGGTTTACTTTATGGCATCTAAAAATGAAGCTTTTAGTCACTTTAGAACTTTATTTCTTAGATTATCAATTGATCACCCAGGATCTTTAAAAGCAATTAGAAGTGATAACGGAACCGAATGTAAAAATCAATCTTTTGATCACTTTTGTGCTAAAAACGGAATAGATGATAAATTTTCATCACCATATGTACCTCAACAAAATAGTGTTGTAGAAAGAAAGAACAGAACCTTAGTTGAGATGGCTAGGACTATGCTTGATGAATATCAAACTCCTAGGAAATTTTGGGCTGATGCAATTGCAACCACTTGTTATGTCTCAAATCGTATTTTCTTGCGCGCTAAGCTAGGTAAAACACCATATGAGCTCCGGTTCAAACATAGGCCTAGTGTTACACACTTTCGGGTCTTTGACTGCAAATGCTTTGTTAAGAAACATGGTAATCTTGATAAATTTGAACCTAGATCCATTGATGGCATGTTTTTTGGTTATCCATCTCATACTAGAGGCTATCGTGTGCTTTTACTTGACACTAACAAAATTGTGGAGACTTGTGAGGTGTCTTTTGATGAAGCTAGCCCAGGTACTAGCTCAAACATTGCAGGTACGGATCAATATCCGCAGGGGGGAGCATTTTCGTTGAAGATTAGGAAGAGGTGGAGCTGCTGCCCGAAAATTTAGCAGCTAATGACATTGTTCCAGTTCCTGATTTTGATTCACAGCCAGCACCGACGACCACCATTGCTAGTCCAGATCCTCCGCAAGTCACAAGATCATCAATTTGTGATGAACATGAAGAAGAAGAATCTTGTGAAGTGTCAAATCCCCTCCGGGTTCTCAAAAGTCATCCTCCACAACAAATTATTAGAAGCTTGCACGAACGAGTCACACGGTCGAGGTTTTGCAATCCAAACTCTCATGGTCATTCTACTTTTGTAGCTTCTTTTGAACCCAAAGATATATCACACGCACTCACTAATGAATCCTTGATTATTGCCATGCAAGAAGAGTTAGAAAATTTTGAAAGAAATAATGTTTAGAAACTTGTACCTCCATCTCAAGGTCACACTTTAATTGGAACTAAATGGGTATTTAAAAATAAAAAAAGTGAGGATGGGGTTGTGGTTAGGAATAAGGCTAGGTTGGTTGCTCAAGGTTTCACTCAAGTTGAAGGTCTAGATTTTGATGAAACTTTTGCTCTTGTTGCTAGATTAGAAGCCATAAGAATTTTGTTAGCTTTTGCTGCATCTAAAGGATTTAAGCTATATCAAATGTATGTTAAAAGTGTTTTTCTTAATGACTACATAGATGAGGAGGTTTATGTCAAACAACCACCAGGTTTTGAAAATCCAGATTTTCCTAATCATGTTTACAAACTGTCCAAAGCCTTGTACGGTCTCAAACAAGCCCCTAGAGCATGGTATGATAGGTTGAAAACATTCTTACATGAAAAGGGGTTTACCATGGGCAAGGTTGATAAAAATCTTTTTGTGCTTAAGCATGGCAATGACTCATTATTCGTTCAAGTGTATGTGGATGATATTATCTTTGGTTGTGCTTCTCATGATCTTGTGTCCAAATTTTCAGCTATGATGAGTTCAGCATTTGAGATGAGTATGATGGGAGAATTCACGTACTTTTTGGGGCTGCAAATCAAGCAAACCAAGGAGGGTACCTTTATGCATCAAACGAAGTATACAAAAGACCACCTAAGGTGCTTCAACATGGACAAAATCAAGCCTCTTCGGACACCAATGGGAACAGCAACAACACTTGAACTTGATGAAGATGGTGAACCCGTGGATCAAAAAGAATATAGAAGCATGATCGGATCACTTTTGTACCTCACGGCATCAAGACCGGACATACAATTCAGCGTATGTCTTTGTGCATGGTTTCAAGCCTCCCCACGTGCTTCACATTGTCAAGTTGTCAAAAGGATTCTCAGGTACTTATATGGAAATCAAGAATTTGGCATTTTTCTTCCTTCTTCCTCAATCGTTACTTTGAAATCTTTTTCCGATGCTGATTTTGGAGGTTGTAGGATTGATAGGAAAAGTACTTCGGGTTCTTGTCATTTCCTTGGTAATTCACTTGTTGCTCGGTCCTCTAGAAAACAATGTTCAGTTGCACAATCCACAGCCAAATCTGAATATGTAGCTGCTGCTAGCGCTTGTTCTCAAATTCTTTGGATTGTTCAAACACTTAAGGACTATGGGGTTGATCCAGATAGTGTTCCACTGTTTTGTGATAACACTAGTGCCATTTGCATTGCTAAAAACCTTGTGCAACATTCTAGAACTAAGCACATTGACATTAGGTATCACTTTCTCCATAATAATGTTGAAGAAGAAAACATTGTGCTTCACCATGCAGATACCGAACAACAATTGGCTGACATTTTTACAAAACTGTTGGACTTCACTCATTTTCGTTTCTTTCGTAGTGAAATAGGGGTTATGCATCCTCGTGGATTACATTGAGGGGGAGTTTTGAAACTTGAGAATTCTATGTGTGAATCTGAAATTAAAATAATATGAGCATATTATTTCATACATATATGACTTTGTGATTCCTTTTACATGTTGAAAGTTCTTACTACATTACTCATGTTATATATTTTTGTAAGGATCGAATGCCCAAGAGGGGGTTGAATTGGGCTCCTTTAAAAAAAACTAAAGCAATAAAAACTCAACTACTAAAAGCCCAATTCCCTTTGCAAACAACCTATGCATTCAAGTGAATAATAAGTTTGCGGTATATGAAATGCATAAGTATAACGGGAAAGGAAGAGTATGCAAACTGCCGAGAAGACACGAAGACACTGTGATTTATCCCGTGGTTCGGCAAGATCATCATGACCTTCCTACATCCACATTGTGGCACCCGCCAAGGTTGTAGCCACTCCCAAGTCACCAAGACCAGGGATCTCACTAAGAGTCTCCGTTCACCATCTTCGGCAAGGTGGAGCTCAAGCCTTGTACAAGTTTGATCTTCTGGGCTTCCACAACCAACTTGGCAAGCTCCGGTAGGATCTCTCCGATCATTGACTGATACACGATGAATGCAATCACCAAGAGACACTCACTTACAGCTCTCACTAGACTAGAGACTCCAATCACCAAGAATGGAAGCACACAAGCATCATCTCTAGTAAGTTCTAGCCTATCTCTTGGTGTACAAGTGGTGTAAATTATGTGGAAGTGGTTGTTCAATGTCTTGAACGCTTGATAATGTGTAGAGTAGCTCAGGGCATCAAGAGTTATCTAAATGACTGGTTGAAGGGGTACAAATAGCCAGCTTCCACGAGATAGCCGTTGGAAAAGTAGGCTGAAATCACTGTTCTGCAAACACCGGATGATCCGATGTTCTCCCTTCAGCTGTCATCGGTCGAATACAAATTAGATGAGGTCACTGTGTCAAATATGACCGTTGATCGACCGATGTTGTATACACCTGTACATCAGATAATCCGGTGACACTTGGTCCAGGATGGTCCAGAAATAATGCTTACTGGAATGATCGACCGATGTGGCATATTTGTACATCGGATGGTCCAGTGTTACTTGGTCCAGGGAAATTGCTTACTGGAATGATCGACCGATGTAAGACATGCTTCAACATCGGATGACCGGTGTATACCCAAGACTAAGGTCCTTTCTGTTGCAGAGCCAACTCGACCGATGTAGTTTTTTCTAGATACATCGGATGATCCGATGAGTTGATTTCGTCTGCTTCGAGTTGTTCTAAGCGATTCTTTTGGAATTTGTCCGAGTGAACTCTTAGACATTGGTTTGAATGTTCTTCTGATGACGACGTGGACGTAGGTTGCCTTTGTGGTAGCCGAACCACGGGATAAACACTTGTGTCTTGTTTTTAGTGTTCATCATTCTTGTCCATCAACCTAATCTAGGGTTTCAATTACCATTACTCATCTTACGTTGAATTTTCAAACATAAGATTCAATTGTGATATAATATAAGATATAACATTGAAACCTTTACATGATTCTATTTTTCCGCTGCATACATAGTAGAATGAATCAAATTGTTCAAACCTAACCAACTTAGTCCGTGAACACTGGACTAGTCCGCACTTTACCGGACTAGTCCGATATCTCTGGTATTGAACTGTTTGTTAAGTGTTGCAGGATCCGACAATTTTTCAAAAAGGCCTATTCACCCCCCCTCTAGGCCCACATTCAATTGGTATCAGAGCCGGTTCTTCAAGAAAGAGTCTAACCACTCGAAGAGATCATGTCGGAGATGAAGGACATCCACAAACCAACAACCATGAAGAGGTTAACAATGACAAAGCTCAAAAGATGGAGAAGTACCTCGAAGCCATTCAAGACTTCGAGGACGACGATGAGGAGATGCTGGAGCTAAAGGTGCTCCTTAGAAAGAAGGCACTTTCCAAAGGGAAAGTGAAAGTTGAAGAGAAGAAGAAGGGGAGTAGTCACACCGACTACTCCCGATATCCTTTTAGTTATGATCGTTTAAATTCCAATAACAATCATTACTTATCTATCCCACTTGGAAAAGCCCCACACTTCGATGGAAGTGATTACTCAATGTGGAGGCAGAATATGAAGATGCATTTAATTTCCCTCAACCCAAGTCTATGGCATGTTGTATGCACAGGGATAGATATTCCGGACGACGACGAAGAGCTCACCCCAAGCCAAGAGCAGGCCATTCATAGAAATGCACAAGCCGCAGCTGTAATCACCTCCTCACTCAGTCGGGGCGAGTTCACCAAGGTGGATGGACTCGAAATTGCTAAGGAGATATGGGATACACTACAAACTGCACATGAAAGTGACCAAAATGTGCGTGAAGCAAAGATTGAGATGATCGAAGGCGAACTTGGAAGATTCGCAATTGAGGAAGATGAGTCACCCCAAGATATGTACAATCGATTGAAGACACTTGTCAACAAAGTTCGATCATACGGGAGCAAGAAGTGGAATGACCATGAGGTGGTAAAGCTCATCCTTAGAGCTTTTATGCCTCGCAATGTCACGCTATGCTCCATGATTAGAGAAAGCCCCAGATACAAAAGGATGACTCCGGATGAATTGCTTGGAAAAATCATCAACTTTGAGATGATGGAAAGACAAGCAAAGCACGTCAAGGAAATTGCCGATCTCACCTCGGCTAAGAAGAAGGGGGTTGCTCTAAAGTCCACCCTCAAGCCTCTATTCAAAGAAGCAAGGGAAGCACAACTAGAGGAAGACAGTGATGACGAAAGCAGTGAGCTAGATGAAGAGGACATGATACTGTTCATGAAAAAGTTCAAGAGAATAATGAAGAAAAGACAAGGAACAAAATCAAGTGAGGGAAAGTACAAGGAAAGAACAAAACCGAAGTTGAGGCGGGCATGCTACAATTGTGGTGAGTATAACTACTTTATAGTTGATTGCCCATATGAGGAGAACAAGAAGAAGACCAAAGAATCCAAGCCTCAACCTAAGAAATTCTTCAAGAAGAAGAAGCAAGCCGAACAAGCGCACATTGGGAAGGAGTGGGACTCAAACGATGAGTCCTCATCATCCGAAGAAGAAGAGATGGCTAGCGTAGCCATCGAGAGCACGTCCAAGAAATCTACACTCTTCCCCACACTCGGCGCAAGGAAGGGAAATGGCACGTGCCTTATGGCAAAAGAAGGTAAACGCAAGGTAACCATCAAAACCCCTTCCATGCATTCCTACTCTAGTGATGATGAAATAAATAGTGATGATGAGGATATGCCTAGTGGACTAGATAGGAAAACTGCATCAAAAATGAAGTTTTTACTTGATCAACTTGTTGAGAAGGAGAGGTTATTTGACCGTCAAGAGGACATGATTATCTCCCAAGAGGAGGAGTATGTCGAACTTGACAAACTTCTAGAACTTGAAAAGGAGAAAAGCAACTCACTAGAGCTTGAGTTAGCTTCAAGCAAGAAAGCTTGCTTGGAGTTAACTGACTCAACTGTTGCAATCAAGGACCAACTTGCTGACCTGATCAAGGTCAACAAGATCCTTGAAGTGCAAGTTGAGTCACTCAAGCTGAGTGAACCTTCCTCCTCTTCAAATTCACCTCCTCAACCCACTAAAGCTGATTTTGCTCATATGTGCACATGTAGTAAAATTGACATCAGTTTGAAGGAGAAGTCAACCTCCACAAAGGAAAAACCTCCTACCAAATGTGGCATATTTGACAAGGAGAAGATCAACTATGCACGTAGTGCATACTTGGTCCCAAGACCTCCAAATGTCAAATATGGCATTGGTTACTCTTATGTTGAAAAGCAGCATGCTAGAAGTCATAAGAATAACAAGGAGAGGATTTCCTTTGTGAAAGGAAGACCCTCTCAAACTGGTAAGTCGAAAAGTAAAAACTTGAACTCACAAGAACACCGGACTAGTCCGGTCAGTGTCCGGACAAGTCCGATCCTCCGGACAAGTCCGACCTACCAGACTAGCCCTGTATACAAACAACAACAATTACTCTTTAGAACCTTTATGCCTCCTATGTGTTAATGAGAAATAAGTTTGGCAACGTTTATGCTAATTATGTTGGGCCACGCCATGGGAACACCAAATCTCATGTGTGGGTGCCCAAATGCATTGTAACTAACCTCCAAGGACCCAAGCAAGCTTGGGTACCTAAAACCAAAGTATAATCTGTTTTTGCAGGCTTATTCCTCTGGTGGATCTAAATGGGTGCTAGACAGTGGCTGCACCAACCATATGACCGGGGAGAGAAGAATGTTCATGGAATATGAAGAGAATAAGGACCCAAATGAAGGCATCTACTTTGGAGATAATAGTCAAGGAAGGGTGCTCGGTACCGGTAAAATTGCAATATCTTCTACACACACACTTTCTCATGTTTTACATGTTGAATCCTTAGATTATAACCTGCTGTCCATATCTCAGCTATGTGACAAAGGTTATAACTGCTTGTTCACTAACGAGGGTGTGACCGTCTCTAGGAGGAGTGATGGTTCCATTGCATTCAAGGGTATGCTGAAGGGAAAGCTTTACCTTGTTGACTTCAACAAGGATAAAGCCGAACTTGACACATGCTTGATTGCAAAAACCAACATGGGTTGGCTGTGGCATAGACGGCTAGCGCATGTTGGTATGAGGAATCTTCAAAAAACTCCTCAAGGGCGATCACATCTGCGGTTTGGAGGATGTTTTTTCTTTGAGAAAGTCAGGTCTTGTAGCGCGTGCCAAACCGAGAAGCAAGTTGGAGCACCTCATCCTGCAAAGAACGTCATGTCTACAACAAGACCGCTCGAATTACTTCACATGGACTTGTTTGGTCCAATTGGTTACATAAGCATCGGCGGTAATAAGTATGGTTTGGTTATCATTGATGATTTTTCGCGCTTCACTTGGGTTTTCTTTTTGCATGATAAGTCCGAAACACAAGGAATACTCAAGAAATTATTCAAGCGAGCTCAAAACGAATTCTCATCGACAATCAAGAGTATTCAAAGCGACAACGGCACGGAGTTCAAGAACACACAAGTGGAGGAGTACGTTGATGAAGAGGATATCAAGCACGAATTTTCAGCGCCATACTCTCCACAACAAAACGGAGTTGTCGAAAGGAAGAACCGAACACTCATAGAGATGGCAAGAACAATGCTCGATGAGTACAAGACCTCGCATCAATTTTGGGCGGAAGCAATTAACACCACTTGCCACGCTGCAAATCGACTTTATCTTCATCGACTACTCAAGAAGACTTCCTATGAGCTGCTCACCGGTAACAAACCAAACATTTCATATTTTCGAGTTTTCGGCTCTCCATGTTATATCCTGAACAAGAAGCCTAGGACTTCAAAGTTCGCTTCAAAGTCTGATGAAGGTTTCTTACTTGGTTATGATTCGAACACTTACTCCTATCATGTTTTCAACAAGGCCTCCGGACTTGTTGAAATAGCACGTGACGTAGTGTTTGATGAGACTAATGGCTCCCAAAAGGAGCAAGTTGATCCATGTGAATTAGGTAAAGAAGAAGCTCCTTGTCTAGCATTGAAAAGAATGGCTCTAGGCGAAGTTTGACCACAAGAGCCACCTTCAGACGTACATGAGGAAAATGAACCGCAAGAGGAGACCAACAATCAAGGGGGAGCTTCAACACGAGATCAACCACAAGAGTACGAAGATGATCAACAAGTCAACGAAGGCAACCACTTAGGGGGAGATGCAAACGATCATGAAGACACAACTCCTCAAGTGTCACATCCAAGAGTACACCAATGCGTTCAAAGGGATCACCCAATCGACAACATCATCGGTGACATCCAAAAGGGAGTAACCACTAGATCTCACATAGCTAACTTTTGTGAGCATTATTCGTTTGTATCCTTTTTGGAACCACGCAGGATTGAGGATGTCTTGAAGGATCCGGACTGGGTGGTGGCAATGCAAGAAGAGTTGAACAACTTCAAGCGGAACGAGGTGTGGGAACTTGTGGCAAGACCCAATGCAAACATCGTCGGCACCAAGTGGGTCTTCCGCAACAAACAAGACGAACACGAGGTGGTGACAAGGAACAAGGCACGACTTGTGGCCAAAGGGTATTCACAAGTCAAAGGTTTGGATTTCGATGAGACTTTTGCTCCAGTAGCTAGACTTGAATCTATTAGAATATTACTTGCATATGCTACTCACCATGATTTCAGGCTGTATCAAATGGATGTGAAAAGCGCCTTCCTCAATGGACCGATCAAGGAAGAGGTGTACGTGGAGCAACCACCCGGGTTTGAAGATGAAGAGTTCCCCAACCACGTATTCAAATTGCGTAAGGCTCTCTACGGCCTCAAACAAGCTCCTAGAGCTTGGTATGAGTGTCTTAGAGATTTCTTAATTGAGAATGGTTTTCAAATTGGCAAAGTAGATTATACTCTATTTACAAAGAATTTAGGCAATGATCTTTTCATTTGCCAAATTTATGTTGATGATATAATCTTTGGGTCAACTAATCAATCGTTTTGTGAGGAATTTAGCAAAATCATGACAGACAGGTTTGAAATGTCAATGATGGTAATATTAAAGTACTTCTTGGGATTCCAAGTGCGCCAACAAAAGGAAGGGACATTCATAAGCCAAACCAAGTACACGCAGGACATACTTAAGAAGTTTGGCATGGACAAGGCAAAGCCCATAAAGACCCCCATGGCAACAAATGGCCACTTGGATCTCAATGAAGATGGACCTAGCATCGACCAAAAGGTATATCGCTCCATGATTGGATCTCTACTCTATTTTTGTGCATCTAGGCCAGACATTATGTTGAGTGTATGTTTGTGTGCAAGATTTCAAGCCAACCCTAAGGAATGTCACTTGACAGCCGTAAAAAGGATCTTGAGATATTTAGTTCATACACCCAACCTTGGTCTTTGGTACCCAAAAGGCTCAAAATTCAATCTCATTGGTTACTCCGATGCAGATTATGCCGGGTGCAAAGTATATAGAAAAAGCACCTCCGGCACATGCCAATTCCTAGGGAGATCCTTAGTTTCTTGGTCCTCCAAGAAACAAAATTCCATTGCCTTATCCACAGCTGAAGCGGAGTATGTTGCAGCCGGGAGCTGTTGTGCACAACTCCTTTGGATGCGACAAACTCTAAGGGATTACAATTACAATATGAACAGTATTCCTCTCCTTTGTGACAACGAGAGTGCCATCAAAATTTCCTACAATCCAGTCGAGCACTCTAGAACCAAACACATAGACATAAGACATCATTTTTTGAGAGACCATTCCATGAAAGGATATATAGCCATCTCACATGTCAATACCCAAAAACAATTAGCCGACATATTCACCAAGCCACTTGATGAAAAGCGCTTTTGCGAACTCCGAAATGAACTAAATATCCTCGATGCTCGGAGTGTGGCTTGAAAAGTTGCATACCTGTATGAATTCTTCAAAATATGTTGATTGAATTGTGAAAATCCCCTCTCTCAATTTTTTCCCGAAAAACTATGTCAATTACTAGATCTTGGTGAATTATGATCATTGCTTGATTGTTGAATGCTTACTGGTCACATTCATCAAGATCATTTGTTTTAGTTTGCCTCTCCATTATTTATTTATGAACCTTCAAATATATATGAATGGGCTATGTAAATTTCTCCTAGTGACCACGGACTAGTCCGCGGTTACCCGGACTAGTCCGCTCATGCAGACTAGTCCGCAGAGTGTCGGTTAGTCCGGACTAGTACGATAACTCCACGGACTAGTCCGATGTTGCTCTCTGGATGAGTTCGGACTAGTCCGGTCATCTCCGGACTTGTCCGATTTTTTGTGTCCATAACCCTAGCCGCTGCCAAACCCTAATCCCTTCTTCCTCCACTCTTGATCACGCGTTCTCTCTCCTCCGCTCGAGGTCCCAAGGCGATTTCTTGCTCCCTCCATAAAAAATCTCCACATTTGGGCGGAAATCAAGCTCGCCCTCTTGAGGATTGAAGCTAGCGGACTTGTCTAGCCTTCAACACCCCCATCTCCAAGCTTCAATCGATTTCTTCGGTAATTTTCACCCAAACCCTAGAAATCTCGTTTTTCTTCATTATTTGTCGAATAGCCTAGCATCTTTCACTATATACATGCCTCCTTTATGTATCTCGTGTATGCTAGACTTATTGTGCACTAGGAATCAGCTTTTGTCAAATCTCTTAGGTTTTTGAGGATGAACACCGGACTAGTTCGGTCCATGCACGGACAAGTCCGGTCCCCCAGACTAGTCCGTGCCTGTGCACCGGACAAGTCCGATGTTTCTGAACTTAAAACCTAATTCTTCAATTCCTCAATGCAATTCCTTGCTATCCTCTCATACCTATGCCTTGTATCATTCATCATATTTCTTGAAACTCATTCTCAGGTCATGTCGAGCTCAAACGATGAAATTTCCGATTTTGAGGCCGAGATGGACCACGAGGTGGCACCTCGGACCTCAACGAGTATTGGCAAGAAGCTCCAAGAAAGACCTACCGAGCCAGCTCCGTCTCCTCCACAAGTTCGGAGGAAAGTGCTAGCGAAGAAGCCAGCCTCCAAGGTGCCAGCTTCTAGGGCTACCGCCAGTGGTGGCCCTAGCTCGGCAAGTGCCCGCCTAGCCAAAGGCAAGGGCAAAGGGATAGCTACGGGTCAAGTTGGACCTTTGAAGCTACATGCTCCCAGGGAAGGGGTCCGGGACACCACTGAAGAGATGTTCAATGGCAAGGGCAGTGACTCGGCGGCAAAATTCAGAAGCATCGAATGGTATGGCCGACCGAAGCAAGCAGCTGATGGAAGATTCTGGTGCAACTTTCATGCTGATTTCTACAGATTGGTGTATCTACCGATGAAGACACCAGTGGTGCGCAGTCAGTGGATCAACTGGGCACATCTTGAGAAGAAAAGATGCTCTGCCTTTGATGAAGTGATTGCAGCAGCTGAAAGACATGGCTTGAAGGACCTCTTTGCCTTCAAGTACAATTGGAATGATAAAGTGGTGGCTCAGTTCTATGCCACCTGCCACTTTGCAAGCGATGAAGAGGAAAGAGTGACTTGGATGACTCATGGATCCAATTACACTATCACTTATGAAGAATTTGCAAGGATGTTGCATCTTGACACCTCCAGCAATGATAATGTGGTCATCCACAATGTTGGTGTCATTGACAAGGAGAGGATGAAGTTTCTCTATGAGCCCAATTCAAAGTTCATCCCTCCTTCCACAAAGAACATGAAGCCATTCTTTGTGGTGCTGAACAGAGTCTTAAGGAAGACCGTTGCTCCTAAGGATGGGGATGCAGGGAGTGTACAAGGGTACCTCCGGACCCTAATGAGGTTCATAAGCAAGAACAGACAGTTCAATGTATTTGACTACATATGGAATGATATGGTTAACATCTCCAGCACCCCCAACAGGTCATGTGGCTATGCTCCCTATCTCATGTTTATGATTGAGAAAGTCACCGGGATTGAGTTTGTCAAGAATGTGGAGCACACTCCTTTGAGGCCTCAGAAGCCTCAACCAGTAAATGTCCAAGCTGCTCCTTCGCCGGCCTCCAGTCCTGAGGCACCGGCAAGATCCAGAGAAGATGCTAGAGTTGTCCCTGCTTCTAGGGAAGCCCCTCAGAGAGGATCAGCTAGTGGGATCCTCAAATATCTGGCTGCCATATTCTCCGCCTGCAAGAAGGCCGAAGTGAAGGCCCACAAGCTCAACCAGAAAAGAAAGGAGGACATGAAGTACATAAAGGCCAATGTGAAGCAAATCTGCCAGAAGCTGGAGATCGACCCCATTGGATCTCCAGTGATTTCTGAGGACTCTGACCCGGACTTCACTGAGCTCGTGCCCTTGAACCCATCCGAGCTTGCCTACTATGGCATTGGGGGCTCGAGTGGCTCCGTTCCTCCTCCTTCTCCTCCTCGTCAAGTTGAAGATGAAGATGACGAAGACGACGATGAGAGGACCGACAGTAAAGAGTGAAGACCCTAGGACCCTCCTCTCCTTCTTTTTGGTGTCTTGATGCCAAAGGGGGAGAGATTGAGGGGGAGTCTTAGCTTTAGTTGTAGGATGCGAGGAGAGAGCTCTTTTTATGCTTCTTGTCTATTTTTGAGTTTTGCAATGTTTTAACTTTGTTCTCAAGTTAATTATGGTTATGTGATGCAATGGTTGTTCAATTTGAGAAGTATTTGTTGAAATCTGTGACTTTGCTCTTAGAATGACATATATGCTTGGTTTTGGTTGATTAATGTAAATTATGTCATTCTCAATGTCTCCATATACTTAGTTATGCATCCCACCATAAAGAATGCACATATGGATAATTCTTTCTCTGCTTGATGTATTTTTGACTCATATGTGCATACTTTATGAAAATCTCAATTTTTATCATATTTTGTGAAATCTCAATTGGTTGTCATCAATCACCAAAAAGGGGGAGATTGAAAGTGCATCTAGGACTCCCTTGTGGGTTTTGGATGATTTATGACAAGCAATTGGGATCCTAACCTATTTGTTGAGATGAGTGCAGGCCTATGATAGGAAAATGAGCAAAATACCAAAAAGAAGGAAGGATGAGAAGCAAAGTGGAGATGAGCTCAAGGAAGAAGAGTAATAGATTATTGTGTATGGAGTGTGTTAACTAAACTCACCCCAAGAGTTCAATCATAATCAAACACACACATTGCACAGAGTTACACAGGACCGGACTAGTCCGATCACAACCGGACTAGTCCGATAACCTTTCTACACCAGATCGGACAAGTCCGATATCTGTCGGACTAGTACGATATCTTTCTGACTAGAATCGGACTAGTCCTCCCCAGCACGGACTAGTCCTCAAAACACTTCACAAATCACACAAAATCGGACAAGTCCGATCATAACCAGACTAGTCCGATATTCTTTCTGATCCATATCGGACAAGTCTGATATTTACACGGACTAGTCCGAAGAACCCTCTGATCTACATCGTACAAGTCCTCCAAGTGCGGACTTGTCATCCAATGCACTTAGGGTTTCACATGTCCGGACAAGTCCGATGACTATCGGACTAGTCCGAAGATTTCCAGTAGCAAAATCGGACAAGTCCGTTTTCAGCCGGACTAGTCCGATATTTCGGGGTACTTAGGGTTTGCTACACACAGCACACCGGACTAGTCCGGTGACCACCACGGACTAGTCCAAACTTTCTGAACCCTAACGGTCACTTTTAGAAACCCCATATAAATAGAGGTGCACGGCCCAATTTTACAATCTCTCGAACCCTAGCGCCATCACACCTCCCAAGAGCCCCCAAAACCACATCTCTCCGCGAAATTAAGTGCAACAACGATCAATCCTTTGAGGATTCACTCTAGATCATTGGAGAGACACTTGAATCACCACATTGAGCTCTTGGTTTGATCCTCTAACACACTCCTGCATTTTAATTGTATTCTTTTGAGTGTGTTTTCGGTGGAAATTTGTGCTGTAATCTAAGGGAGCTCTTAACGTGTGAGAAGGCCCCTTGAATCTGGTTATTTACCCCTTTGTGATTAGTGGAAGAGGATTGGCCTTCGTGGCGATCCGACGAGGGTAGGGTTGGAGAAGACCTGGTCCTTTTGTGGACTCCTCAATGTGGACGTAGGTTGCCTTTGTGGTAGCCGAACCACGGGATAAACACTTGTGTCTTGTTTTTAGTGTTCATCATTCTTGTCCATCAACCTAATCTAGGGTTTCAATTACCATTACTCATCTTACGTTGAATTGTCAAACATAAGATTCAAATGTGATATAATCTAAGATATAACATTGAAACCTTTACTTGATTCTATTTTTCCGCTGCATACATAGTAGAATCAATCAAATTGTTCAAACCTAACCAACTTAGTCTGTGAACACCGGACTAGTCCGCACTTTACCGGACTAGTCCGATATCTCTGGTATTGAACTGTTTGTTAAGTGTTGCAGGATCCGATAATTTTTCAAAAAGGCCTATTCACCCCCCTCTAGGCCCACATTCATGATGTGTGTTGCTCTTCTTGTGGTTGGACTTGATCATGGACTTGTTCTTCTTCTTGATGTTCTGTGGCTTGTGAATCTTGTGTCAGCAATGGATTATCTTTTTCTTCTTCATCAACTTGAGGTGCCATAGATGTGTTGATGTTGGAACTTGAAGCTCCCCCTTGATCATGGCTCTCCTCAACTTTAGGCTTGATGTCTCCAATGGTCATGTTCTTCATAGCTTCTCATAGAGGCTCATCATCTATTTCATCATGACCAAAACTCTCCTCTTGGGAGCCATTAGTTTCATCAAACTCAACATCACAACTTTCCTCAACTAAACCGGAGGTTTGGTTGAATACTCGATATGCTTTTGAGTTTGATGCATAACCAAGAAAGATACCAACATCACATCTTCTTTCAAACTTACCGAGCCTTTTCATGCGGTAGATATAGCACTTGCACCCGAAGACTCGGAAATAGGAGATGTTGGGCTTTCTCCCAATGAGGAGTTCGTACGGGGTCTTTTGAAGTGGTCGATGTAGATAGACCCGATTTGCGGCATGGCACGCCGTGTTGATTGCTTCGGCCCAAAACTTCTCGGACGTGCCATAGTCATCAAGCATTGCTCGTGCAAGAGTGATGAGAGTCTTGTTCTTCCTTTCAACAAGACCATTTTATTGAGGAGTGTATGTGGCTGAAAATTCATGTTTCACGCCTTCATGATCACACCACTCCCCAATGTTGTAGTTCTTGAATTCGGTGTCGTTGTCACTCTGGACCTTGATAATGGGAAGTTGAAATTCCCTTTGAGCACGTTTAGCGAAGGTCTTGAACACTTCTGGAGTTTCACTCTTGTCACCTAGAAACAACATCCAAGCATACCGAGAGTAGTCATCAACTATAAAAACACAATAGAGATTACCACCAAGACTTTGATATGTGGATGGTCCGAAGAGGTCCATGTGGAGCAACTCAAGTGGCTTGGAGGTTGACACCATTGTCTTCATCGGGTGGTGTGAAGCAACTTGTTTCCCGGCTTGACAAGTGCTACAGAGCTTGTTCTTCTCAAATGTGACATCCTTCATGCCAGTCATCATCCCGAGCTTGAATGACTTCTTGAGCTTGCTCATTCCAATGTGAGCGATGCGTCGATGCCGTAGCCAACCCAAACTCGTCTTGGTGAAAAGACAAGTGGTCAAGCTAGCATCCTTGGCGGAGAAGTCTACTAAGTAGAGGTGTCCATGCTGAAACCCTTTGAAGATTAGTTCTTTGCTTGTTTCACTAGTCACGACAACATCATTCTTACCAAAGGTGCACGTTAGTCGAAGATCACATAATTGTGCAATAGAAAGCAAATTGAAACTAAGTGACTTAACATACAACACATTGGAAATAGATAAATCGTGTGAAATTGCAATCTTGCCTGACCCAATTACCTTCCCTTTAGAGTTGTCACCAAAGGTGACTTGTTCCTGATTGTCGGGGTTCTCTATGGAGGTGAACATACCATCGTTGCCGATCATGTGTTGAGTGCACCGCTATCGAGTACCCAATGCTTTCCTCTGGCTTTGTAGTTCACCTACACACATGAATTCAGTTTTTGATTTTAGGCACCCAAGATAACTTAGGTCCTTGTATGTGTGATACAAGTGTTTTTGGGACCCAAAGTTGCTTGGAAAGCTTCCCCTTCATGCCCTTCAAGTCCTTGCCAATGAACCTTGCCTTCACCTTGCCATCTAATTTACTCAAGAGATAATAGTGATTATCAAAGGTGGACTTGTAGTTAGTAGGCAATTTTGGAGAAGGTCGGTTAGGAAGAGGACACTCCCTTGTATGGTGACCGGTGACCTCGCAATGTTGGCAATATGAACCAACTTCCTTGATGAAGCTTGTTTTAAGCTCCAGTGAGGGCACCATTCATTTGTTAGGCACCGGAAAGGATCCAAGTCCTCTCTTGCTGAAGGCCTTTGCTTGTCGGAAGAGGATTTCTTTGTGCTTGACTTCTCCCTTAGATAGTCTTGCCACACTAGTGCGAAGACTTTCAATTTCATCCATCAAATCCTTATCCCTAGCATTCTCTTTCAAAGGCAAAGACTTATGCAAGACATTAGTGGCATGTGAAACAATGGATACCTTATCATTAAGGGTTTCTTTCTTTATGGTTTTCAATTCTTGATCAATGACATCATAGGCAACGTTAAGTACTTTATGCTCTTGGATTAACTCATTGTGCTTTCCCAAGAGTGCTTTGTGTGCTAAGTCAAGCTCATGGTGATCTAGCTTGATTTGAGCCTTATTCTCCTCAACATGCTTGACATGAGATTTGAGCGTGTCATGCTCCTTAAGTATGATTTCATACTTGTCAAGCAAATCAAGGTTAGCACTCTCGAGCTTAGCATGAGCTTCTTCAAGAGCCTTGACCTTACTTTTTTCCCTTTTAATGATAGTGTGGTATTCATTTATCATTGAAGCTAAGTCATCGGGGGAAAGCTCATCATCGCTAGAGTCATCACATACCTTGGTGTTACCTTTTGCCATGAGGCACATGGGAGGTGGACGAAGGGATGAGTCATCATTGTTGGCAATGGCATGGCCAGCCAAGCTCTCTTCTTCAGCTTCACTCTCTTCATCACTAGATTCTTCGTCGGTGATCCATTCATTTGCCTCACACATGAACACCTTTTGTGGACCTTTTCCCTTCTTTGGAAAGAGTTTTGCCTTTTTTTTTCTTTGTCATACTTCTTCCCAAAGAATCTTAGCTTGGGCTTGACCTCTTCTTCATCATCCTCACTATCCTCAAGCTTGCGATGCTTTCCCTTGTTGTTCTCTCTTCTTTTGTCCAGTTTTGGACAATCATAGGAGATGTGGCCTTGATCACCACAGTTATAGCAGGTCTTGTTGTCATATTTCCTTGGTAGAAATGCTTTCTTTTTGGGATCAAAGTTGTATCCCTTCTTGGCAATCTTGGAGTTCAAGCGAGAGAATTTTCTCATCATCAATGCAAGCTCATCTTCGTCATCTTCACTTGATGCTTGCTCTTCTTCACTTGACCTAGGCTCGATCACTTTCTTTTTCTTGAGATTTGTTCTCTTGGTGGAAGCCTTTAGAGCAATTGTCTTTGAAGATGATTCCTCCATAATCCCAAGCACACTCATCTCATGAGCGCGAATCTCTCCAATAAGTTCAGAAACTTCAATGTGATCAAGAGATTCCTTTTGAAGCATGGAGTTGATGATGTTGTACTTTGGCTTAGGAAGGAGCATAAGAATCTTGCGGTTGATGAGTCCCTTGCTAAGAGGAGCAATATCAAGAGCATTAATTTCCTCAATAAGAACATTCTAGCGAGAAAACATTTCATTGACATTCTCATGAGGTAGCATTTTGAACTCATCATATTTGGCCTTAAGCATGTGATACTTTAGTTCTTTAACGCGAGAAGAACCCTCATGAATTTCAATCAAGAAAGCCCAAATTTCACAAGCTTTTTCTTTGCTAGCAATCCTAGCAAACACATCTTGACTAATGCATTCGTAAATAGCATTTCTAGCCTTGGCATCCCAATGATTTGATCACCTATGTAGTTATGCTCACCAAACCCCGCATGGGTCGCTTCCCATACCTCGGGAGCAATAGCCTCTAGATAAGCACGCATACGTGCTTTCCAATAGGCAAAGTTCTTGCCCTCAAATATGGGAACCGAACCCCGAATCTTGGCCATTTTGGCTCTCTAGCGGTGAAGCTAGAATGATCCAATGAGCAACCTGGCTCTGATACCAATTGTAAGGATTGAATGCCCAAGAGGGGGGGTGAATTGGGCTCCTTTTAAAAAAAACTAAAGCAATAAAAACTCAACTACTAAAAGCCCAATTCCCTATGCAAACAACCTATGCATTCAAGTGAATAATAAGTTTGTGGTATATGAAATGCATAAGTATAACGGGAAAGGAAGAGTATGCAAACTCCCGAGAAGACACGAAGGCACGGTGATTTGTCCCGTGGTTCGGCAAGATCATCAAGACCTTCCTACATCCATGTTGTGGCACCGGCCAAGGGTGTAGCCACTGCCAAGTCACCAAGACCAGGGATCTCACTAAGAGTCTCCGTTCACCATCTCCGGCATGGTGGAGCTCAAGCCTTGTACAAGTTTGATCTTCCGGGCTTCCACAAACAACTTGGCAAGCTCCGGAAGGATCTCTCCCATCACCGACTGATACACGGTGAATGCAATCACCAAGAGACACTCACTTACAGCTCTCACTAGACTTGAGACTCCAATCACCAATAATGGAAGCACACAAGCATCATCTCTAGTAAGTTCTAGCCTATCTATTGGTGTACAAGTGGTGTAAATGATGTGGAAGTGGTTGTTCAACGTCTTGAATGCTTGATAATGTATAGAGTAGCTCAGGGCATCAAGACATATCTAAATGACTTGTTGAAGGGGTACAAATAGCCAGCTTCCACGAGATAGCCGTTCGAAAAGTAGGCTGACATCACTGTTCTGCAAACACCGGATGATCCCATGTTCCCCCTTCAACTGTCATCGGTCGAATACAAATTAGCTGAGGTCACTGTGTCAGATATGACAGTTGATCGACCGATGTTGTACACACCTTTACATCGGATAATTCGATGACACTTGGTACAGGATGGTCCAGAAATAATGCTTACTGGAATGATTGATCGATGTGGCATATTTGTACATCAGATGGTCTAGTGTTACTTGGTCCAGGGAAATTGCTTACTGGAATGATCGACCGATGTAACACATGCTTCAACATCGGGTGATCTGGTGTATACCCAAGACTGAGGTCTTTTTTTGCTGCAGAGCTAACTCGACCGATGTAGTTTTTTCTGGATACATCGGATGATCCGATGAGTTGATTTTGTCTGCTTTGAGTTGTTCTAAGTGATTCTTTTGGAATTTGTCCGAGTGACCTCTTAGACAATGGATTGAAATGTTCTTCTAATGACGACTAAGTCTCGTGTGCTGTCAATTGTAATGGAATAATTTTGACATATATGTTTTTTCTTCCAGTCTTCATGAAAATCGATTGACCTCGTAAAATTGTTTGTTGAGGGGTCTCCAATTGTATCCAATGAGCAGTAGATGATATAAATATAGAGTCCATTAAGTGTGATGAGTTATATGAAAGGCCCTGCATCCACAAACTTATTAGTGATATCCAACGGTTGTCATTAATCACCGAAACCATACCTTATGGGGGCCTAGATGCTTTCAATTTTGTAGTTTTTGCCATAGTAATTGGAATAATTACTTACACTAAATCTGGTCATGGTCGAACTTTCTTGCTGTTTTGAACTTGTTGGATGCTCACAAGTACTTTTAATCATAAAGAATTAATCAAGTAATCAACTCACATGTTGAGTTTTTATGAACAAATATAAATTGAGAAAAGATCAAGAGAATATGCATGCATCGCACTTCTTCTTTTGAGATGGCTTATCACTGCACTTAGATATGAACTTGGAAGAAGTTGTGTATGACTAAAACCATGTCCTTAAGCTTCTGATTGCCAAATGACATAGGCTTGGCTTGGTTGGTCAGAATAAAGCAGATGCGGCACATAATCTCTTGCAAATGTCATATGTTAAAAAATTGTGCTTCAAAGAAAAAATTGCAGCAACAAGTGTCATGCTTTCAGGTTTTGAAATAGTTAAGTTTTTTAGATCATGACTTGCTTAAATTGAAAATTACATTTGATCTCTAGCATGGCTTACACTACTTTATGTATCTCATTATTGTGATAGTGTAAGTTACTTGATAGTATGACTTGGATGAGCTTTGTTTTATATGTATATGTTATAATATGCTCATAACAATTAAAAATTTATCTTTTGTACCTTGCTGAATACATTGTCAAAGGGGGAGAAATTGATCACACGTTGGACATATTCACAAGTGCTTTTGGCACGATTGCACGATTCTTCTCAGGGGGAGAAGTATGCAAGGGGGAGAAATATGTATAAAGGAGAGAAATTGTTTCTATCTCATTTGGTTTTCAAAAGGAGAAAAATTGTTTTCAAAACTTTTCATGTGGATAAGCCAAATGTTCGGGATTTTAAATGGTGTTGCCAATGCATTGATCAAGGGGGAGGTTGTGAGACCTATGTGTGTTGAATACATTGGCTATGGTGATAAAAGTTTTGAATACTACCAAAACACATTTATCATCTAGGTTCGAGCTCCAGCAAGATCTGATGATAGGTCCGACTTGTTTTGAGTAGCTCTGGCAAGGTCTGACGTAAGGTCTGACTTGCTTTGGCTAGGTCCGACTTCTTTGACTAGCTTTTGTTAGCTCCGGCTCTACGTCGGACTAGCTTTGGTAAGCTCCGGCTCTAGGTCCGGCTAGCTTTGGTAAGATCCGGCGCTATGTCCGACTAGCTTTGGTTAGCTCCGGCGCTGGGTCCTGCTAGCTTTGGTAAGCTCCGACGCTAGGTTCTGCTAGCTTTGGTAAGTTCCGGCGCAAGATCTTGCTAGCTTTGGTAAGCTCCGGTTCAAGGTATGGTTAGCTTTGACAAGGTTCGGAGCTTGATCGGAGTGGTTCTACTTTTATCTTGCAATGTTTCAAACTTACTTTACACTTATGGAAAGTTCACTTAGTATTCTTTTACTAGGTTTTTGGTGTGTTTCTGTGGTTAAGGCTTATATCATTTTGCTATGGGTTACAACATGCTTATGT